>MEHQ01002204.1:129531-441577 GCA_008828725.1 Saccharina japonica | reverse complement strand
CAATTTGGAAAAAAAAAAAATCAAATCCGCTTTTCATTGGTCAACACACGCACCAGCACCAAAGATTAGGATCTTGGGGCATAATATTTGGTGCTGGTGCGTGTGTTGACCAATGAAAAGCGAATTTGAATTTTATGTTTTCCAAATTGAATTTATTTTATACTCGTTAATTCGGGCCCTTAGGGCCCGTTTTAACGAAGAAAAACATAATTCATGTTGGAAAAAAAAAAAATCAAATCCGCTTTTCATTGGTCAGAACCCGCATCACTAGCCAAGATTGTACCCCAAGATCCTAATCTTTGGTGCTGGTGCGTGTGTGTTGACCAATAAAAAGTGGATTTGATATTTTTTTCATTTCCAAATTGAATTTTGTTTTCTTCGTTAAAACGGGCCCTTAAGGTCGGAATTCTAGTTTTTTTTTTTGTGTTGCAGCATATTTCGGTGCATCCGCCAGACCATGGGGTGGTTTATCACTGGGTACGTCCCTACTCTTTGTTGCCCCCAAAATCAGTTTTTGGGTGAAGAATAGAGCTCCTGTTCTATAATCGAAGTGACTACCACCCTCACGAAACAAAAACACGTGGTGTGCACCTCTACTTTCGCTAGCGTGTTTCAGTCGGTTAGAACATATAGCGCATTGACAAACCAAAACATAAAATCAGAAAGACGTGCCCGGGGTCGAGCCGCGTTGCTACGATACAGCGAATATATAAAAATTTCGCTGAAAAACGCTTTGGGCATGACGGAGGCTTTTTAATACTTTTTTTATACCCCGAATCGTCGGAACTAATGTTTTTGTGACGCACTCGATGCTTTTCGTTGACACATACGCTTTCGGCCATGCGACAAGTCATCAGGTAGCTCGTTTGACTTCCTCGTAAATCAGATTTTAGACTACTGCAGGTATAGAGGCTCCTACGCTACGATGGAGTGACAATACTCAGAAAACAAAGGGGGCACCTCTACGGCGTGTCATGCGTCTGAAATCGCGATTGCTTTCAGGCACATTCTTATTCAGCGCACACGACTGATTCCAGCCGTGCTGCGCGGTGTTGTTGAGGTTTGCCGGCGGAACGGCTACGAGCGCCAGGCAGTACCCACCCCCCCCCCCCCCCCCTCCCTCTCCCCTTCGTGCTTGGTGAGCGTACGGTAACCGTTGCCGAAATAAATTTCGTTTGGCGCCCGATACGGCGGAGACAGCAACTGTCGGCGAACCGATGCAAAACGAGGAACTTACACAACAATCAATTGCATCTCGTTCGAATTCTGTTCACATTTTCCCCCGCAATATGTGACACACCCATGTTCATCGCGTGGCTTTGTTTTTTTCTTTCATCTCAAAGCCTTTCGTTGCACAATACAGACATGGCCTTGACGTGTGGCGAAGCCTGGTCGAAGAGATGGCATTGCTAACCCTGACCGCAGCATTCGTCGTGTACGGAAATATGTGCCGAACTAAACGACCTTCGAGCTCAAACCACCGCTGCTATACAACACCAGTTCCACCCTATATTTGTATGTTGTGTTATGTGGGTCTCAGTGAGATTAAGGGCGATGGTTTGCATAAAATCCCTTCCCCACCGCGTCCAGACTTTTAACTCGACTACCGAACAGGAGCCCTAGTACATACCCGAGGCATACCTTGACGTTCGGTGGCACACAGCGCAAGATTATCCAAATTTCTGGATAGACACGTTCCACAGATCTTGACTGTGGCCGACAATGAACATCGATATATTTCCCCCCTCGTATATTGTCGAATCAATAGACTATTGTTGAGTCTACTGTCCAATCAAATAACACTACTGTTGAGTCTACTGCTGTCCAATCAGTAGATTATTGTTGAGCCTAATGTCTAGGATGTAGATGTTCAGCATGGCCTTCGAAGTGCATCACTCGGGAATCAAGGCAAACCCGACAAGGAATCAAATGCATCGAGTTTGCAATGGGCGTAAGGTAGATGCCGCTGCGTTTTGTCATATATTAACTTGATGTGAGATATGCGTTGGAGCTTCGATCTACTGCTTCTATCCCTGCATCGACGCAACGCGTCCTCCATCAATATTCCAACAATTGCCTGTATCTCCATGTGTTCGTTATATAGAGTGTGCAAAAACAACCATCAGCTCGCAGGTGATGTTGTCTGCCCCTTCTCCTCTTCCCGTAGCATGGATCCTTTCGATAGCCGGCACTCTTGCAGGCCCCGTATCTGCATACCCGCATACCTATACATCGCGTCGCAAGTATTCAGCAACGTTTTGTGCAGCAATGGATCAATGTCGTTGAGATTACAGGAGTCACCCCACGGTAGGGGCGCAGCAGAATCTTTTGATCTCCTCACATGAGGAGCTCCATATCTCATATTCGGAAACATTCGTTCGCGTAATCCGCCCAAACCCTCCAATGCGGTTGTCCAAAAACAAATATACCAGTAACATAATGATAGCATCCGGTGGTTACTCACGTGAGAAGCACAACCGGTCAGAAAGTGTTGAGCGTAAAAGGGGTACCCCTACCGTGGATTGCTAACAGGCCTGCTTCTGTCTGCCGTATTTCGTGGCCCCCTCGTGATAACTGACGCAGGGATCTAAGCGAAAACATGCTCAGCACCCTCGATGCAGACACCTTCGACGGTATCGCCGGGTCCCTTCTCGAATTGTGAGTAAAGGGCAGCCAGTAGCTGTCTCAGGTTTTGCGCAGGGTGCATTTAGTCCTCGCATTTTGCCACGGAATCAATCGTTCGACCGGCGCATCAACACCGTTGGTGCTGGTGTTTGGTGCGCCACTACTTCGAAGTCGACACGGACGCGTGCTACGGTGGAGGTAGCACTTTTAGGCTGAATCGTTTTCTGAACGATCGGGCTCCTTAACCCAAATTCGTCGGACTTTCATTTTTGTGACGATAAATGTTTCAGAACATAGTTCCGTCATGGCATTTCTCATCCGGCAGCACTTTTATTCTCCTCATAAATCATTTGTTTCGGCGAGGTATGGCGCTCCTGAGGTGAGAAGCTCAGACAAAAACATGGTGCACCTCTATTGTAGCATGTGTCCACGGTGTAGTGTGTATCGGCGACAATAATGTCCCGCGCGTTACGATAAGAGCTGATTCGTTTTTGGGAACGGTTGGGCCCCTTATCACCGAGTCGCCAGAATTATCATTGCTGTATTGGCAATCTAGTCCATAGAATACAAGTTCCGGTCATGGGATTGTTTATCTGTTAGGCCGTTTCTTATGGAAGTTCAATTGTTTCAGTTCGATTTTGTTTTTTGTGTCAGCCCATTATTCGTGCTTTTGACCGGGAACGCGGGAAACTCGGCCGTGCCCTTCTCGGGACGAGTGTACAAACCATCCCACAGGTACCCAACGCAAAACTCCGCTTCTCCATCGAAGCAGTGTGGAATTGTTCAGGATTGTGGAATTTCCAATAGAATCAACATATAACAAACATTCAGAAGCACAAACTAGTCTTGTTTTTGCCGTAATAACTGACTGGAAGTACCTTCAAATTGTATTGGATGCCGTGTGTTCGATTTGTGGAAAATGCAGGAAATTTCACACTGCTTCGATGAAAAAGCGGATTTTTGCGTTGGATACCTGTGGGATGGTAGAGAAATGCAGTTCGAGAAGCGCACGAAACGCAAAACTCGTACGTAGCGGCGAACACAACGCATACAAAGACCAAACACATAGCGCCCAAGACTGGAAACGCATACTACAAGTATAGTATTAATAGTCGTCTCGGCCGAGTGTCTCCGGGCGGCAGAGAATTGTAAGCTCAAATGCTGGCCACCCCGACTACAGTACACACACGCATGAAACGATGTAGACGTTTTTCATCCCGGCATGCTCTAGCTGCAATGGTTTGAAGGAAAGGTCCCCATTCCATTGTAATGGCGCCCATGCGCTAGTAAGCACGAGTTGACAAGAAGCCCATCTCTGCGCGGCGGCTTAGGGTTGCGATCTATCTGGGCGTTTGGGTGCTTGGACAGTTTTTTTTAAACTTTGCCCGTCAAACGAACCGCCTCGAGACTTACTAGCAACGAAACGTTTTAAAGCGTTCCACACCCCTGCTAATAGACAACCGCTAGCTCCCCCTAGCGTTTCGCGAGGGATAGGCCATGAAGTAGGTGGATAACTGACCGTCTGCAGTATGTTCGTGGAGTTTCCTTGTAGGTGATGCTTGCGGGTAGCGGTAGTGCCCGCGCATTCTGGGGCTCCTGACATGAGCCCCTCTATACCTCAGACGCATGGTACGATGGTAGAGGTGCACCATGTCGTTTCCGAGGGTAGTCACGTGTAGTCGGGTCGGTCACGCGAGGAAGTTCCACACCTCACCCCAACTCTGATTGTGGAGAGAAAAATAACCAGCTACAAAAGCAGCAGTCCTGTCTGTTCGCGTGTTCTACCAGTCTGCCAGCACTGTTCCGTGCTGTACCTACTTGGCATTCCAACTCACACGATCGACCAATCAGTGTTGCCTCGTTCCTGTTCGTTCAGCCACGAATGAAGATGAACCAAACGTCTAATTCTCTCTAGAACAACAAACTTAAGATTTTTCTTGGGACGGTTCCCGATCTCGAATGGTATTTTCCTTCACTGGATGAAACAGTCCCATGGCCTAACCATGCGATGAAAAATACTGCTGCACGAGAAAAACACAAATCTGACGATTTTGGGTTCAGCATCGCCTGTCGAAGCATCGCTGTCGTTCAGAAGACGTTTCAGCCAACAAAAGGTATACCTTTATCGCAGGACGTGTCCTCACGCCACCACCGACTTCGAAAACCACTGTGAGCTAAACCACCTAGACAAGGAATCACGAGACTAGTCTAGTTGGCCATCTGACGAGAACTTAGCGACGTCGGATGCAATTTGCGTCGGATGCAATATGTTGTTTGTCCCAGGGAACTCCCTTGCTTTGTTTTGGAGCTTTGTGAGAGCGAGAAATATTTGTGTTATATCAGTGCGGCACGTAGCACGTCTCGGGTCAGTCACGAAAAAACAAGCTCAAAAGAAGAGAGGGCGAAACCTAATTCAGTGGAATCCTCTAATTTTTCTTTTTTCGGTACGTGGTAGTGCGAAGGACGCAACGCACAAGTCTGTTCATTTTCACAAACGTGTTAATGTATGCCGTACGAGTATGTATGTCTGGTATCGAGTGTGTATGTCTGGTATGGCGTTGCACGGAATGCAGGGGGGGGGGGGGGGTCAGATTCAGTTGGTGGCCTGTTGAACGCGACTTAAAGTGGACTGCGGACAACATCTGGTACAGTAGTGCTTAAGGGTTCGCCTGGTGGCACAACGCTTTGTAACACCTCCCGCCGTGGTGTGTTTAGTGTTTTTTGAACGCTCGACATCCTTCGTGACGCTTCCTGTTATTGGGGGTATAACGTTGTCCCCCATCCACTGAGCAACGCCATGGAAGGGTGGCCCCTTTTTTTACAACTCATGCTACGGTAGGGATATATCACATTTTGACGACAAACGCTTCTGAATGACGAAGCTTATTACCCGAGAATCGTCGGAATACAAGTTTTGGTTTTTTGGAGGAGACTCATCCTACGGTAGGGGCGCAGCATAATTTTCTGCGCTCCTCACATTAGGAGCTCAATATTATCTCTCACCCGAACCATGACTGCGGAAACATTCAGTCGCGCAACCCGACAAAAACTTCCAATGCGGCAGTTCAAAGGCAAACTTTCCCGTAAAATGATAATAGTATCCGGTGGTTACTCACGCGAGGAGCTCAAACGGTCATAAAATATTGAGCCAAAAAGTGGTACCCCTACCGTGGGATTGCTCGAGCACCGTACGCGTTTTAGTATACCTAGGGCATGGGTGGGATGGGTCATCGGGTTGCACTTGCATTTGTTATTTTAATTCGTTCTTGTGGTGAGGGTATATAGGTCCTATACTATGATCGGGTGCGTCTACCCTCAAATAAAAAACCATGGTGAACTTCCGCCGTCGAATGTGTTTGTCTGAGTTTTAGTGCCACACGAGCAGCTCATCATATGAACCGAAGCAAGACCCCTGAATATGACTGTTCCGCTCAACCCTACCGACATGAGTACGCGCCCCTGCTGATTTAGTCCTGAAACGGAACGAACACCCTTGAAACAGAAGTTGTCGTACGTACAAACCGGTGGTTGCTCGCTTGCGGAAGATCCACCGTCACCCTCGGAAGATAACGCCAACCAAACAAACTGCAACTCCCGCCGATCGTGGGATGAGCCTCGTTCGTCGTTCGCTTTGAAACTTGACTTGCGCGCGCATGATCGCCGTGATCTGTGACTTAACACCAGTCTACGTACCGTGTCCAATGCTCTAATGTCATGTTGGAACGGCCATGAAGGAGGCTTGACGGCAACGAGATCCCCGCGCTTCCGGCCGACATCTTCAAGAACATGACGTCGCTCCAAATGTTGTGAGTGCCATGTCGACATGATGCTCGCATGTTTTGTTTTATCCCGCGGGATATTTTTAAACACAAAAACAAATCCGTAGAATGAGATATTGGTACTGTAGCATGTTTGATAGCTGTGTGGTTTCTCGTCCTCACGCTGTATATATATGGAGCCATAACATCGTTGCTTGTAACACGATATTCGTCAGCTTGTTGGTCCTCGCCCTGTCATCGTTCAGAGCCGGTCGGAGTCGAACTCGGACTCTCCTAAATATGAAAATGAGTCTAATACACGTACCAGAGTAATGGCTAGGAGATAAAACTCTTGACAGTGTGCGCCCGAAATGAAAGGGTCGGCCAAACCTCAGGGGCGAGATTTACCCAAATGCGTGATGTAGAGGTGAGAAGTCTCGTTTATTCGTGCAAGAAGTCGGAAACAACAGGTATGTCTGCTTTGATCGCGGGGGGGACTCTGCAGGCTCCAAGATTGCCAACGACTACCCCCCGAAAGCTGCACAACGTGCGGCTCTCGTTCCAGGAGCCTCTTTGCCACGCCATAGCACCCGCTCTATATAGGGGTGCACGTAAACCTAGAACTATTTGACACGCCAAAGCAGTAGTACACACTTGTGAGACAAACTATATACAAAAACAACAACAACAAAAAAAATACTCGCTTTTCGTCTCCATGTCCAGAAATCTCACTATTCAGGTTTTTGTCTCGATTTGACCTTGGACAAGGAGTGTAGGTGACGCATGCTACGATAGAGGTGCACCATGTTTTTTCTGAGCTCTTCACTCAAGGAGCGCCATACCTCACCGACAAAAGGTTTTTGGCGGAAAATAAAAGTGCAGCCGGATGGGAAATGTCATGACAAAAGTATACTCTGAAACATTATTCGTCACAAAAATGAAAGTCCGACGAATTTGGGTTATAAGGAGCCCGATCGTTCAGAAAACGATTCAGCCAAAAGTGCTACCTCTACCGTAGCACGCCTCAGGTCGTCTGCTCGGTTTGTCGTGCGCTCACGTATATCCTTTTTTTATTTCGAATAACATGGCTCTGACGTCTTCTGCGGTCAATTTCTGTGGTCGTTCGACTACCGTGCTGTTGTGTAGGACCTTGGCGAGGAATGACCTTTCTTCCCTGCCAGGTGGCATCTTCAACGGCTTGACTGCGTTAACGCTACTGTAAGTACGTATGTTTCTGCTGAAGGTCGTGGGTCGGAAAATGGATAACGTTGAAAACGTTTCGCCGTTGTACACGTCGCCAAGGCGGCTAGACGGGCTATGTGACACACAATCGGAGCCACGAGCGATGTGGAACCCCGGCGAAGGTCAAGAGGAAGCCGGCTTAGAACGAGGGGTGGGATAATTTGGCTTCCAGCTAGGGAATATAATTCCTGGCGTGTGAATTCCAGTTGAGAATGATAGCCTAAATAAGTTGAAACCGAATGCCGGGGGTGCGAGTACCTGCGGGTGTAGTTGTATGTTTTATTTCGTGTCACTGAACGCGCGAGAGCTTGAGTTTGAGGAAACCTTGGGAGCCAGTCAACGAGGGAGGGGGAATGCAGGAAAAGACGCCATGCACCCCCAGGCACGCGTTTGTGACCAGGCATGCGCCTGTAGTCACCGCGTGTCCAGACGTCCGACGATTGTAGACCCGCCCATTCGTCTGAGACTATGTACATAAAAACAAGGAAGAACGCTTGGAACGTTCCCGGTGGTGCAAGAAGGGTTGTGAGTTCAGTTTCAGCACATTGCGAACGCGAGCGGTTGTACACGTCGGCTGTTTGCCCGCCTTAGCATTTAGATGTCCGTAGATATACCCGACCGTGCCCCGCTTCCCGTCGCGCTTCGTTGGCGTCCGTCGGTCGTTGCCGGCGATGCTGCGCATATTCGAAGACGTGTTGTCACCGAGATGACCGCCCCTTTTTCCTCGCAATATGATTCGTAATGATTGGTGCAACCTTCGGTCATATGTATCGTTGGGGTTATTACGCCACCCTTGTTTCGTATACCGCCTCCGTCTGTGCACCACTGATAACCGTCCAATCAGGTACCTTGGACGCAATACGATAGCCTCATTCCCAGAGGGCATCTTTGGAGAGTTGACATCTTTGCTGACACTGTGAGTGGATGTCAGCGGAGCTGTTTGTTTGAAACTGGTTTTGTCAGATATCGCGTTGAGATTGATGGAGCGGAGCTGCTTTGGTCTTACCCATGTCAACCAAATTTGTGGGATGGGGTATTTGGCTAGCGTTTCACACCACCGACACTTTCTTCTGGGTAAATAAAAAAAGATGTAGGTGTGCCATCTGAAGCGAGGAACCACAACGGGGTGCATTGTGGAGGCAGCTCAAGAGTGTACCACTATGCACACCGCGAACACAGTAGTTCGAGGCATGCTTACGGTACTGTTCTGCCAGCAACGGTTCGGCGAAAGTACTTGACACGTAGTACGTGATGAACGGTGTTCTGCAGAAGTACCATTTTGACGTTAAAATAGTTTCGCTCAAGGTCGCTGTCACACATGTGGCAGCGTTATCGGGAACCCTCCATCCTGACCGGAACTTTTCGAGCCAGGCAATGTTCACCAGCGCAAGTGGTCCTGTAGTTTCGTGGTGTACCAGGACGCATGCTACGGTGAGAGGAAGCACTTTTGGCTGAATCGTTTTCTGAACGATCGTGCCCCTTAACTAAAATTCGTCGGACTTTCATTTTTTGGTGACGAATAACGTTCCAGGGGTATACACTTCGGTCCGAATATTTATCGTCCGGCAGACCTTTTATTTTACTCCCAAATCCTTTTTTCGGTGAGGTATTACGCCCCTTATGTGAGGAGCTCAGACAAAAACATGGTGAACCTCTACCGTAGCATGCATCACAGGCTCATCATGTCTTAAATGCTTTACAGGGAATGTACAAATCTAGAACGTGTTGTACGCAAGCTCGTGGCTCTAAAATTTTCTGTTCGTTCGTTCGGGGCGGTGATCCGATTTTTTTACCATCCAGGAATTTGGAAAACAACGGGCTTGCCTCCATTCCTGCAAACATCTTGACGAGTGCAACAGCGCTGGAGGACTTGTGAGTGGCGTGATGGACAAACTTGAGTTGAAAAAAACTTAAAAACAATTTACGTGTTCTCGTCTTGCAGCCTATAGGTTGTGATGGTTGAGGGGAGGGGCCGGCCAATACGGTACCCTGTTATACACGATCCTCTCTGTGCAACGTACACGTACCACACGAATGAATGGCCGGTGTTCTGTATTGATAAAAGGCTTGGTATCAAGAGCACGAACAGCCGTAACCCCGTGCTCGTTGTGTAACTATTGCCGACCTTAGTGGAATGTCGACAATGTCATGGAGCTCATTACCAGGCGAACCCGGCCATGAAAATAGGATATTTCAGCCAGTGATTTAGCCGTTTTAGCGTTAGCACAAAGTCCTTCTGATGCCCACACTACGCTCGACGGCCTTTCGATCTTCGCGATGCGACTTTGGGTTGTTACAGTTACCTCTGTTAGCGCATATCGACTGACGCAGTGTGAAATAGAGATTGTCAACTCGTACGACCATGCAAGCTGGGTTGTGACGTCATGTGACGGCTTGCGTGCAACCCCAACTTATCTTGCCCCCCGAAATGCCGGTGCTGCTCTGCGTAACGCGTTCGTCGAATAGGGACCTAAGCTCGAATCAGCTAACGGCGCTGCCGGTGGGCCTCTTCGATGCCTCGGAGAATCTGCAAATTTTGTGAGTGACTTCGGTTAGGTCAGGGTCTCGGTGCAGTCGACAGTGTGAGAACGCTCACTTCGACCCTGATATATGTTGGGACGTGAGAAATTCTTTTGTTTTTGTCTACTACGCACGATTCGCCCCCGTGGAGGTCCCGTGTCACTTTTACCCTTGGGTTTTCAGGAGCGTTATATTTCACGGGTTCATGCTGTGCAAGTTGTCGCGCCTCTAAACGGAACAGCTGCGTGCTTAGCGATACAATTGGCCGGTGCCGTAAAGTCGACTGTGCGACGTTCCGCTCTGTCATTCTCCGTCTGTCCACTTTTTGTTATATTTTATTTGTGGTGCCGAAGGTGCCTGTGCAGTAATAACCGTAGCGGTCACAGGGAACGAGCATCCCACTTTCATCCCACTTTGACGAAAGTCGTGCTGAAGGGCAGCGTGCGATTTGGTTTCGTTTGGTAGAGCTGCCCCCGGCATGTTTTTTCTAAGCCTGTTCTTGCCGAAATGAGACGAAACGGCCAGTCTCTTGTGCTTGTATCAACGGAGCCAGCCTCAAACCCATAACATGTAGAACAATGAATGCATGTCTACAGTAGTAGCCACGACGTGTTGCTAACACGTAACATGCACTCGCGCTTAGCAACAATGTCACCACTGTCTTGAACATCATACATGTGTGTTCTCCATATTTCACCCCCCCCCCCCCCCCTCACCCTCCTGCGTTGCTACTCGCGCCCGGAACACGTACATCAATGGCAATGCGATCCCCAGCATTTGCTGTTGAAGCTGGATTGGAGTGGGTTAAGTGCACGTAGTGCCAGACGTTTGTTGGTATACGCTAACTACTGATCTGGCACAATTCTCAGAATACTCCATTCGTCTACATAGTATGCCAACAAAGTAACGGATTTCGAGATAAATCTGCTGGTAAACCCCTTTTGTTTGCGGAGTCATGCTCAATTCATTTTATTGTTTCTTTGATGGGATATTTCGAATGAGGAACGAGCGGGCAAGGGCATGATGATACGAATCGAGCGACATGGTACATGCCACACTATTCGCTGGGGGCATACCCGCTCTGACCGCCTTGCAACTCGAAATCGAGCACATTCCGATTGAAAGTTTTGATGGCAAAATTCGAATTGCGCGATGCTAAGTATCGGGGTGCCGCTTGCCTCGGGATATCGGTATGATATAGAACATTCGATTCCCGCGGATGTTTTACGTTACCCGTTTGTTTGCGCGCACGGTCTGTGCTTGTCCAGTGGGGTAAAATACCACATGGTTTGCGATGTAAAGCAAGATACGCGCGGCTGTTAGAGTGCTATACCCCACGCATAAGCTAGCTGTATGGCGAGTGTTATGTAACGTCTTCTTCAATAGGGCGACGATACGTAGTGATCTGGAACGACGCCTGGTGGCAACGTTGCAAGCTGGCCAGAAGCGCCTTCTTACTGCTGTCCCTCTATTGAGACAACACGAGTAAGTAATTATGATACTTCGAATACGTTTACGTACGCCCACTTGACGAAAAGTGCAGTATTCTCACAGTCGATCACAGCCGCGTTCCCCGTTTATATATACTGTTTCCTCAGCATCATGCAGCATGCGGTGAGTTATCTCGTTGTTCACCGTTATAACTCATATGTGGCTCGTGCTGTTCCGTAAACCAGGCGCCTGGATCAAAATGAGCTAACGTCTTTGCCGGCCGGCCTCTTTGAGCACAACCTCGCTCTGGAATCCCTGTGAGTATACGCGAATCAGTTGTCGAGTTTGTATGTCGTAGGACCGATTCAAATACGTAGTGCGGGTGGAGGGAAGACATGCGCCTCTGCGGTTATTCGTTATCGAAAGGGCGGAAACAGCTTGTATTCTCTCCCCTGTTCCTTTGTACGTCAACCAATTTGCGGACAGTTTTCCGACTGTTAATAGCGCCTGTTGCACAGCGCGTACAGGACACGTCGTTCGCCCCCAAAGAAAGCACACACCACTCCCACTCAACCTATAAACTTTCATCTACAGCTACGGTTGGCGTGTGTCCGAAATAAACTTTCAGGTAAGATATTTAGGGTTGCTGTGCGTTTAAATGCATGCCCGGACCGGTTCGCGGTAGTATATACCCTGTCCACCGTGAGGATCTCCCAGTGACGAAGCCAGGACCCGGCAACTCCATTTTCAGATGTGTTGGGCGGATCTTGCAGAACAAAGAAACATAGTAGCATATTATCATGTCTCTCTCGGGCTCATGCTGGAACCCACAACATTGCGGGGAAACCATGACATCACGCATGATATATGCATGTCCTTTTAATGTCATTTGCATATTTTTCGCATGTCGGCCAAGCAGGAATTTTGATCAAAACCGGCTCACTGCCGTTCCAGCTGGATTGTTGGCGGGCCTGGCAAAATTGTCGATATTGTGAGTGCACGCGTCGGGGGAGTTCCCAAGTTGGCTTTTCTGGGCGAGCGCAGAGAGATATGTGCCGGAGAAAACAATACCGGCGGCGCTGTTTTCAGTTGCGTGTGCTCCCTCCCCCCCCGCCCCACTTTCATGGAAGAAACTCGTTCCTCCAAAATGGGCACGTTATCTCGCGTGACATGTGCACGGTCACCACCCCCCGACGATTCGTGCCCATGGTTACCTCTGCGGTGCACGGTCCAGATATTGAAGGGAAGCAAACGTCGAGTCAGTATAGCGCACACACATAATGCAGACACCGATAGAGGGGGCGGAGTTTGACACCGGGATGGCGTGTTTCCTTTCAGGTTTAACGTACAGGCTGGTCCAAAGTTAACGCCGCAAATGTATTCCCCAGCCGAACACCACGCCGTTGTTTCGAATCAGACCGTAAAACGTGACACACGTCTTCGATGAGTCCTCACGAAACGCTAAATAGGGAAACACACAATACCGTTTATCGCCTATGGAAACGCCTGCCTCTTGGTTGGTCGAGACAAATATTTGCCACGAGCGCCAGCCCTAGAACTCCGACTAAAATACGACCATGTCATCTGCTCCCTGCGTTATGGCGTTCAGTATGTAGGTGTATATGTCCCATTCGAGGAAGCTGTGCTGGCGGCATTCATTGGGGAAATAATAGCCGTATTTTCATTTGAACCCGCCCGTGATAATGGTCGCTAATATCGGTGTCAAACGGCCATCGGATGGTGTTTATCCGCAAGTAGGCGCCCACGCTGTCGCCACACAGGTGCCGTTGACTTAGGCGGTGATGGTTGCATGAAGGCCCTTCCGTCCATTGTTGTCCGACGCGTCCTTGCCGTCACCGCGCGCGCTTTGAGTCCAGGGGGATGGGGGACAACGAGCTAGCCACCTTCCCAACGGAGGTTTTCGATGATCTGGTCTCCCTGCGAGAATTGTGAGCGCTGGTACCGGAGTGTTTCTGAAGGAAATTGACTGGCTTGCTGTATGTTTGGTTGCCTCTTTTAAATCGCGAAAAATCAACGAGAGCGGTCTGCATGGGTGCTGCAGAAATGATGGCATTGTTGATTTTTCTCGATATTGCGAGATGCAGAAGTTATCCTGGCTCAAGCAAGAGTTGAAGTGTCAATCGCCGACAACCTGCCAGTGTTTACCATCACCCCATCTTCACGACCAGACACCCGAAGTTGATACCTTCCCAAACATTTGAACGTGAAAAAAACAAAAACAAAAACCCTCCTCCCTCCCGCTCTGTTCGAAGTCTTGGATCAGTGCCTATTCCATCGAGTGCCCCAGTGCTGCATCCCTTACTCTCCGGAAGTATTTTTATGTGTAACTTCATACTCGTTTGTACGAAATGACGCTGAATGAATCCCGTTTAATCAGATGATGCGCGTCTGGACAACTCGTTCGTCACCCTCGTGTGCCATTCGCGACGAGCAGCTTTGTTTTGTGCGAACTGCATAAAAATCGCAGGCTACTTGCTTCACCCCCCCCCCCCCCCCCGCGCAGCTTCATTTCTGGACGGTGATGTGTGTCGCGTTCGCCGCTAGCTAGCTTGCAAAGGCCATACTGGCCCACAACAGTGCACGAGATATCACGTTTTTGCTGCATTCGAAGGAAGCGTTGTCCGATCGTATCCTCTGCTCTAAAATATGTACTGCTGCACTGCTGCACCCGGCCCGAGCGAAGGTTGGGACTGCATCGTGTGTATTTAAAGGGCGCAAGGTTCTTGCTGGGTTGGTTTGCTGCAGTGAGCTCGCCGTTCTAGGCGGCCACTGTGAACGTAGCGCTATATTGCCCAATATCAAACACCGCCCTCGTTATCCCGTTCTAGACATCAACTGACAGTCAAAGAGGTTGGCTTCCCCCGTTTGTTAAGACTGTGGCCTTCGAGAATGATACATTTCACGTTCCACTCCAACTCCCACGCCCAACGTTTGGTTGTTGTTCAGGGCCAAACGTCGACAGTTATCCGTGCACCTACGATGTGAAGTAAGCACAGACCGTTGTTTACGAAAATACCACAAAGAGAGACGATCAGTAGCATACCAGGAACACATTGTACGATATGCGCATTTCTGCCTCTGCAGCATTCGAGGAGTCTGTCTTCGCTAGGATGATCAATGAAGAGCAGATTGCGTAAATTCAAACTGAACCACCAGATGATCCACACAACGACACGTACTGTAATGCGATTATTTTCCAACCCCGCGGTAATCATCTTTTGTCGTTCCCCGCTCATCGAGCTTGCTGGCGGCGCCCGGTCGTTCTCCGTTTTCGCCAAGCTGCTGTACCGGGAGCGGACGTTGTTCTGTTCCGTGGTCGCGAGAGGTCGGACGGCTCTCGTAGCCTGTGTGTACGAGTTTTGAACAAATACAGACGTAGCTGTGACGAGTGGCGAGTGCTTTATCCAGCCCGATCACCACGACCACTATATGGCCGGCGACCTCGTTTGCGGAACGAAACGTTTTGTTGTTTAGCACCTTTTCGTTCGGGCACCGCTCAATATGTCAAACGAACTTTCTCTGCCACAAACCACCCCTGTCCGTTCGACGTGGTTACTATGTTATCTCCGCCCAATTTTAACGCGTTTCGCCTGTTTCGGGTGCTGTTGCTACACATCGTGACAGAAACCTCGGCAGCAACAACTTGTCCACCCTGACCGCCGAGCTGTTCAACGGGCTTCCGTCTCTGGAGGATTTGTGAGTGCGGCATGGTGGTGTGGTAGGCCCTCGGGGGTATTGCAGGGTTGTGTACTACTGCTGGTAATGTCCACATGCTAGTATTCTTGAGGCCAGGCCGTCTCTCCGCTACCGCCATCATCGTCATACGTTTACAGTGGAACGCGTGCACGAACGCCGGCAAAAATCAATGCAGGGTTTGCTTTGATCCCGGCGTAGACGGTTTTCAAGGGTTTTACGACGGACGTCCAAAAATACAAACTTGCCTACAGCACATATTGTTTTTGTCCTTTCGTTTTTTATTCATTATCCACGTGGTATTTCTCGTAAACACCTGTGGGGAAGAAAAAAAACACGCGATATAGTATTATTTATCGATATTGGTGTGGAACGCTACAACAATGCTTTTCGGACGTAACATTTTGATTGGAGAAACTGGAAGTTAGTGGGGTACGTCTAGTGGACCATGAACATTGTTTGTGGCGTCCCGCGCTTGTCAGAATGAAGTTGGCGGTAGCCCTGGAATCGCCCCACAGGCTACTCGTTCCTCCATTTAAAATGTGAAACCAGCAGCAATACTGGAGTTATGAATAGCTAGGGCTGTAAGACCCATGCGTTTTGTGTTCGAAGCGTTAAGCCCGCAGTAATGGCGCCGTGGATCGCCCAGGAACCGCCTACTGATGGTCGGAGATCCTCATCACACCATGGCAACGATTCGGCCCGGCGCGGCACCCAGTGTTCCACTGATTGTGCCATATACCCGCTCCTACCATGGGGCGAGGCGGAGCTGCAGCACTCTGGGTCACGAGATCGTATTGACAGACATAAATACAACAATAATATATATATACATATGGACACATAGGATAATTTTATTCGCCTGGTCGTAATTGTAATTATCACCCTCATGTATATGACCATAGCCGTAATACCGCTTGGACGGATGCATGCGCTCTCCTTTGCGCTTGCGAAGGCCGGTGCCGATTCGGACCACTGCAGTCGCAATACAGGCGTGTTTCTCCTGTCCGGGTGCACCGATGCTACCACGGTAGAACCCGAATATCTGCGGCAGGCGATGTCGTTTGTTGAAGGAAGAGCAATTGATCTCATGCCACGCACTTTTCTAGGAGCACCGCTTACCCTTTGTAACATGAACGTTGTCTATTACAAAACCCTGGTATCTGTCCCCTGCTGAAAGGTTGTACTCTTGACGCTTTCTACGATATAGAGAGATCGCCTGTAGGCTTAAGGTGTTTTCATGGATGACGGGGCTCTTGAACCAATTTGATGCATGCGTTGCAGTATTTTGCATTTGTACTCGGACCCAGGGATTACTGATCGGGTAGCATTTTCAGTTCCCTCTGAATTCCGTTGTTGGGGGGGGTGCTGAGCTCCCATTCCATAAGAAAGAGAAGACCCCTCAGAAAACCCGTGGTGCACATTGAACGAGTCTTGCCCCCGTTTCCGGTGTTTTTGCTCCGTGTGAAAGGTCGCTGGACAACAACGACCTTACCACCCTACCCACCGGGCTGTTCGACGGTCTCCAATCACTTCGCAATCTGTAAGTGCGACGTTTAGCTGATGGCTCAACAACGCGGAGGGCATGTCCTGTTGCGTTAGTTGTCGCCGTGCAACTGGAAGCCAGGCCGCCCCCTCTGTAGTCCGGCCTCGGTTTTAGATTTCTGCGGGAAAAACACACTGAACGCCCGTCTGAGTACCCTGTGCTTTTCTTCAATACCGATATACCGTCCTCGGGAGGTCACACATCACCAGCACTTCAGGCTTAGCTACCGCCGCGTAACCTGTTGGTGGTATTTCATTATTGTTTCCATCCCCATGTCTGGCTCTTGTCACAGTCGTTGGTGGGGATGAACACACGCCACATATCGATGCCGGTGCTGCATACACATTCTGCTCGGATAGATGGTAGCATTTGGCGCAACTACCAACGACGGCTTATTTAGGCATCGTGAACGAAACTCGGTTTTGGTACCGTCCGCCGATCATTCGAGACAAGATGGACAAGTCGGGTCCACCTATGTTTGTTCTGCATACCTGGTAGTTGACATAGGGTCGGGTTTGCCATATAAGACTATGAGAGATCCTCTTCGTGCTCGAGTCCCTCAGCGACGTCGCATACCAGGGCACCCTTGGCGAGTGCTATCGGTCATCCTTTTTCCTGTAGTCGGGTTATATACCCAGTTCATAATTGTGCCATGTTGCAATGGTTTCCCCCTGTAACAAAGGGGTGAACGACAGCAGTAAATGTTCAACCCCCGGAGGATAGTAGTTTACTGAATTTATAAAAACACCAACCAGGGGGTACACACCACCCACGACCGTAAGAAAACGGCCGTGCCTTATCGCCGGAAGCGTCCAACCGCTTGGACATTAAGAAGAAAAACAAGCAGTACTAGGAGATCGTGCCGTTTTTTGAAAACATCATCATCGGCGAATTGGGGCGCCACGCACAGTTTTGGTACATGTCAGCTGGAATAATCCCCGTTATGCACTAACCTTCATTACACGCGCCAGCCACCTTTGTCATGGATTCTCCGAACGAGGGAGACTGGAATCGGTCGGTCAGTAAGATACCCGAATACCTAATAAAATTTAAACCCAGCAGCAATGCTGCCTTTATGTATGTATGGGCTCACACGACACCCGTGTGTTATGAACTTTTGAATCAAAGGTACATGTTGGCATTGTAGAGGGTTACGGAACGGCTTCGGGATAGTCGACGATGCTCAGCATGCGATGGCCACGGCTCGGCGCTGAATGATACCCTTTTTCCCGCTGCTTCCGTCACACATACGTTATGGTCGTGGAGCAAGGCGGGGCTGAAACGCTCAGTATCGCGAGATCGTAGTGATGGACAGATAGACTATCGACATAGAACAATGATAATATCTGGCCATCTGCACATGTCGGATCATACGCATGTAGCGCAATCAGATGCTCAAAACTTTTCCTAAGGGCAATGTAACTTGTTTCGCTCAGACCCCATGTATGTATGTGCTTTCCTTTTCGCTGTCCAAGGTCGGTGCCTAGTCCACGCCTTGTACTCGCACAACATATGCTCTTCTCATGTACGGAGATTTCGACATTTCAGTAAGCCGTCACCATAAATGCGGCTGGCGACCTCGTGTTGTTAAGAACTCGCGGAGTTAGTCGTGCCAAGCTCATTGTTATGTGCAGTGCACAACATGTTCAACGAGTATTGTCTTAAGACCAGATACTGCTGTCTGTTCCTCCTGGTACGTGTTACGCTCACTATATCTTGTTGAACGAATTGTGCTTGGTTCGCGTGTCTGTGCTCGTGGCAAACAGACATATGGAATTCAACGGCCTTTCTATCTTGCAGGCTGGGCTGTTCGACGGGCTGCAATCTCTCCAAACCCTGTAAGTGCAACACTGTGCTACCGGCTCAACAACGTGCAGGGCATGTGTTGTTGCAGGTCTTGTCGCCATATTAGTAGATGAGGCCGTGTTGGCAGACAGACAGATCGGTATTCTTCAAGCGTTTCAACTACGGATACCTGGCCAATTCTACCTGTGGGGCTGTAAATATGATGCGCATTTAGGAGGCCGCAAGAGCGCCTGTGGGTGGTCTATTCACGATCAGACCGATCCATGTACTCGAATTTGCACCCCCGAAGGCGGGGGAGCCTATTCTTGAGTAGTACTCTGATTACGCATGCATGTCTGCTGTGCCGAGATACCAACACTACAACAATAGACCGTCAAATAATTGCGGCAGGCGACGTCGAGTGATTGAGCAAACCTCAAACTTCTTCGTCGTTTCAAGCCTTTGTTTCGTGGATCGCTCAACATGTTGACCGAGCGTTTTCTGCCACAAACCACTGCCGTTTTTATCACCTGGCACTATTTCGTCTCCCCGTTGTTTAACGTGTTTTGCCTGTGTCGGTCGGTTGTTCCTGCACTTCGTAACAGCGACCTGGGATACAACGTCATTTCCATCCTGACCGCCGAGTTGTTCAACGATCTTCAATCACTTGAAACATTGTAAGTGCGGTGTTTTGATGTACGCTCGTGAGCGTTGCAGAGCTTGCACTATTGCTGGCATTGCCGTCGTGTAACCTAGGGACCAGGCCGGCCGTCATTTGTCGGGATCAGTTTAGGTATATTTGCTGGAGAACGCATGCCCAACGCCCGACAAGTAAAGGAAGGGTTTGCTTTGCCCGCGGCATGTAGTCACCGACGGTTTCATCGGCAGATGACCAGGAAGGCGGTCTTATCTACATCTTATTGTTTCCTGTCATTCCGAGTTGTTTGTTTCTCGACGCTTTGTTTGTCAAAACTGTCGGTGGAGGAGAATAACACCCCATGAAATACACGCTGGTATCGATGAGCAAAGCTGCACAGCAATGGTGTTCGCAGTGAAGGCTATACTTGGCGAAACTGTCAACAATGGTGTACATCTCACACACAAAACACATTGTCGGTGGCGTCCCAGCGATCGTCCCAGTCAACCTGACTGAAAAATAGGAACCAGGCCATAGGATGCTTACTTTTGATTAGAAACGTCAAAGCAGCAGTACTTGGTACGTTAATGGTTTGGTCTATATTTGATTTATGCCCTTTGTTTTCGAAACGTAAAGCCAACATTATTATTGGTCGAGTAGATCGCTCGAGAAAGGACCGCGGAGTGTCAGCAACACGCGACGGCAACGACTCGGCGTTGCATGAGACCCAGAGTTCCACTAGTCGTGTGGTCTATCTGCTCCTGCCCTGGGTCCAAGCAGAGCCGAAACACTCCGCGTGGCGAGACCGTCCTGGAAAAAAAAACAGCTTACCATTACGTATACTGCAGGATAAATACGAACAGTTCTACCTCCCTGGTCGTAACTATCAAGCGAAGTTTAAACGGCCACAACCGTTCCCAAGTACGCAATATTGTAATCAGACTGATTCATGCAGGCATCTTCGCCCCTGCGGAGGCCGGTGCCCCTTGCGACCATTGTACTCGCCATACATGTCACTGTATCCTTTGCGAGTATGCCGATACTACACACAATAACTGCTGCAGGCGGTCTCGTCTGTTGAAGGCAGGCCGCTTGTTCTGGTGTCAGCTTTTTTCATACATCACCGTTCGAAGTGGTCGATGAGGGTTTTCTCTCCGGCGAAGCACTGCTGCCTGTCGCACCTGGTACGTAATAATTGGCCCCATACTGAACGATGTTTGCTCCTTTCTCGTGCTTCTGCTCCGGGGAGTAGAGACCTGGACAACAACGACCTTACTACGCTACCCACCGGACTCTTCGACGGGCTTCAGTTTCTTCGCCACCTGTAAGTGCGGCGTTTTGCCTTCAGCTTCATATCGCCCAGAGCGTGTACTATTGCTTGCATTGTCACCGTGTACCTGGGGGACAGGCCCTCTCTCTGTTGCCTGCCTCTGTATTGTGTCTCGGTGGGAAAATACACGCCAAACACTCGTCTTCTGAATCATCTAGAATTTGCATAGACACCGACATACCGTCCTCAGCAGGCCGACGGAAGATCGCCAGTATTCCAGGCTTCTCTACTTTGGACATTGTGTTAACTCCATGTTATGATTTTTCATACTAGGCCCTGGTGGGGACAAACACGCCATATATCGATGCCGGTGCTACACCAAAAGTCTGTTTGAGCATAGGATGTAAGTTGGCGCAACTACAAATAACAGTTTATGTCTTGTGAACAGTGAACCATTCTTGGAGCGTCCCGCGATCGTTTGACACTAGATGCCCAAATCCGGCTCTATCTATATTTTCGATTTTGGGCTCAAGTTCATACCTGGTATATACTATTAATAGGTAAAATACGTGTATGCGTCGACTGTGCCATATAGGCCACGTGGGACCATTATTGTGCTTGAGTAACACACCGACTTTCTATGCCAATACAACTTCGGCGAACGCTAACAGCCATAATGTTTGAAGTACTCGGATTTTACCAGTTTCATCTTGGTGCAAGGTTTACGATGTTTTTTACCGTTGGAAACAGAGCGATCATGTAACTAGTAGTGGCTATCCTCGGACGGACGATGCCTACCTAAATAATCGAAACCCCAACCATGTGACACAGAAGGTCCACACCTGCAGGAAACTCGCCCGGTGGATGAACAAAAAGACCCGACTTCGGCATCAACAAGAAATTTCAAGGATATCATGGCATCATTAGAACCTTATCGTCGGCGAACTGGGCGTCATGAAATATGTTAGGAGATACGAACGGGGATTCAGGCTCTATGGCTAGAACAATCCTGGTGTTTTACAAACCTTTTGGAATACGCCATCAGTCTCTGGCATCGACTTCCTCAACAAGAAAAACTGGAATCGGCCTGTAGGATATCTGTGTTTCTTCAAAAACGTATGCCCCACCTGGTACGTTTCTCCTTGACCAAAGTTGATCACGTTTTGCCTGTTTTCGGTGTTTCTGCGTCTCTTCACAGATTCCTGCGAAATAACGACCTTTCGACCCTGCCCGCCGGGCTGTTCGACGATCTCCCATACCTGGATTTCTTGTAAGCGCGACATCTTGCTGTAGGTTCGCGGACGTGTACGGTCTGTTCCCGTCAACTAGTGCTGTCGCCATGTGAACTGATGGCTTGACCGCCCTAGTAGGTGTTGCCGGCACGTGTTTTAGTTATTTTTGGGAGAGGGCACTCAGACCGTCCGCCAGATTAATGTAGAATGTTTTCTTCAAAAACAGCATAGATAGCGTCCTCGACGATTTTCGCGAAAAATTGCCAGTATTCCAGTATTGGCCACTGCTGTAGAGAATGTTCTTGGCGTCTCGGCGTTGTTCTCATCTCCACGTTATATTCGTGATAGGCACTACTACTGTCGCTAGTAGTTGCGGATAAGAAATACGACATGACATGGATGGATGTAGTATGTGTTCAACGCTGCACTGAAATGCTGTTGGGTTGAGGGCATGATTTGGCGACACTTGAAACACGGCTCAAACGTTTACTGGCTGACGGGCTCCTTAGCCCGATTTCGTCGGAATTTGATAGTTGCATGTGTATGTTGCAGTGTTTTTCATTGTACACTCAGGCCATGGGATGATTAAAAACGGGTAGCATTTTCAACTTATCGTCCAATATTAGCTTTTAACTCTCTATTCATATAGAGCACCTCAAGTCAAGAGGATCAGGAAAAAACACATGGTGCACCTCTACGGAAGGGCATGCGTCCCGCGATCATCCGAGTCTAGATGGCGGTGCTGGATTTTCTTAGGTATTTTTGGCTAGGTTTGGCTATGCCGTGTAGGCTATATGTTTTCTCCTGTTCTTCCTTGTGTTAGACGGCACCGCCACACCTCAGAACAACCTCGGCAAACAATTAAGGGCGATAATGTTTGCACAAGCCCACGTATTATACCCGTTTCATCTTGACACAATGTCCGGGTGTGCTTCTCCCGTCGCAGAGGTTTGCTTGGGCAGGACGACCTCCAATGCCTGCCGATCACGTGAGAGCGAGTGCGGTTCTGTTTGGATTGACTAGTGAATTACTGTAGGCTTCCTGCAGCGGCGTCATGGCGTCCAGCACTGTATGTCGTACGTCTGTTAACCGACGATTTCACTACCCCAAGTTACTGAAAGTGCATGAAACGCAGCCGTTTACTGACCCCTGTATGTCTACTTCCTCCTGTTTTCCATTGCGATTTATATAGCTTATAGACCAAAGGTTATGGTACCACTTTGTGGCTCGTTCATAATCTTATCAGCAACATAGTGCCAAAGAAAATGGGTGTACCCCTCGTATGGAGCATAAAGTTGGCCACTATGTTCCCCAAGATTGAAAAATCCAACAAAAAGAGGTGTCTCGTCATCATCTGACCCCTGAGATGATGCCAGGCACAATACGCCATTATCTTCGTTGGCTCTTTTATTGTTCCGCAAATATATACGATAATACATGCCTTGCACTATATACGAGAACGATACGTATAATATGTACGTATGACGTACACCGAGTACGTATACGAAAACGATACGTACCATATTTTGAATACATACGAGTATTATGTTGCCTTGGCCATAAGCACTGCTGCTGCACAGCCTTTATCTTTGTTTGCCGAAATAAAAGTCGGGAAGAAAAAAGAGCCACAAAGTGGTACGATAACGTTTGGTCTAAGAATTAGACCACATCGTCTGATCTAAATATAGATGATAGACGGGCACGGGATATCAAGAAAAACGGTTATACAGGTGTTTGGAAACCCAGCAGGCGTTTGCACTTAGTCCGTTATTTACATATAAAACTATTTTTTGTTTTTCGTTTAACTTTTGTTTTTTTTAGGGGCCGAATCACTACACTTACATGAGCCTGGTACATGAACAACGTAAACATGCACATGCCAGCGTGGAAGTTGGGCAAACAAGGTATAAGGAAGAGAACCAGATACGCACTTGGGAGTACACAACAAGGTGCAAATCGAGTTGAACCCCAAAACTCACCCGTGGTTTCTAACGTTTTGTAGGCTTCAATACCTGCAAGCCAGAACCGGTTAAACCTTCTTTTTTAAATAATGCCTCCTATCGGGTTTTTCTGTTTTTTCGAATATGCCATTCGGTTCCCGCTTTAAGTTTCAAAGTGTTTTAGTGGAGATTTTCAAACCCAGCCAAAGGGTTCATAATACCTCGTGGAGGCATGTTTGGTTTGAGCCTACTGCAAGGGCAGAGACGTCAACCGAGATAGCTGTATTTTGTCGGTTATGTCCCTGCCTTCTTGCTTCTTGGCGAGTTCATGATGTTCTCGCCCTTCCGCCGGCGATTGCATTAAACATGGCGGCGCTCCGATGTACACTCTTGTTGCGCGCCTGCAGGGCATCCGAAACGGTTTTTCTGCCCGACACGTTCAGCGACACCACCTTATGCGGTAAGGGGTAATCATAACCGGATGTAACTACACGCAAACGAATGCTCACCGGACAAGGCATATGTCACCGTGCACGAAATCGGCTTCGACCTATATATGGGGAGTTAGCTCGGATTCAATAGAGTCCGCACCTCCAAATCGCTACCGCTCAATATGCTGGAACCCGTTTCTAAAGCGACACATACTGCCGCTGATAGTTTGCGCGAGACGGCATGTTGGCCATTGTTGTTTTTTTTTTCGAAATCGTCACCTGCTTGTGCTCACCATAGTGCATCGTTGGGTTCTTGTTTTTTCCTCTCGAGGCCCCGCGTACGGGTCACGGGCTATGCATTGTATCCGTTCAAGGTTGGTGTAGAAGGAAGCATTGTAATTAGATCTTCGAGTTGACATCGTACGCGTGGTAGGATACGGGTAGAGCACGTTGAAATGACGCGGCTCCTTGACCCAAACGCGTCCAAGAGCTAATAATCTGGTTTTGCGAAAAACCAAACAGGGGTTAGGGTTATGTTTACACAGCTCCTGCAAGTGGCCATCATAAGGAAGACACTGGTTCACGTCTGCCGCACCGATGTGTCGTTGCACGCATGCTATGACGTTCAAGATTTTGATATTTGTGGCCAGCTATTTACATTTTAACGACGGTCATCAACTCAGTCTGTACCTTGTATTGTACCGGATGGAACGTGTATGACCTACATATATTTGCAGGACCGTCGTAAAGGGTAGGTTTCGACTTGGCTTCATTCGCGAAAACCGTTACCCTTTCACATCAGCAGACGCAACGTATCGCATTGTTGTAAACTCGTTTAGTTTACAACCCGAGGCAATGTCGATCACGACGAGTTACGTCTGGTTTTAGTCGTATCAATCTCAGCAACTAACTGGCGCTTGATACTCCATTTGTCTAACACCTTCGAGTTCAAGGCCATGACTCATCCTGACGACGCTCGACGGCGTACGCGAACGGGCGATACCATTCTCCTGGTAAGGTCGACAAGAAGATTTGTTTTTGCTCAGTCCTCCACTCCGCGAGTCAATTGCAATATATATAAACCAAACGTCCCTCCCATTTGTTAAACTCGCCCTTCTCTTTGCGCTCTCATTCCTAGTCATAGGTCAGACCCAAAGTGTCAATGCACACGATTGTCCCTCCTCCTCACTGCGTTTGGTTCGCGTGCGTTGTCTTTTTATCGCGAGAAGACTTCAGCTCTTTATTTCTTCGTCGACTCCCAGCGATATATATATATATATCGCACCCTGGACAATTCCTATTTCAATAGTCTATCGTGTCTATAATTTGTTTTGGGTGTAGTCTATTAAATGGAATTGCCCAACCAAATGATTTTGATTGCAGTATATTTCTTTGAATTGTCCGGGTAATTTATTTTGGATGCTGCCTACTAATTGGAATTGTCCAGACAACTGATTGTGGGTGTTGTCAATTAATTGGAATTGCCTGCACAATTATTTGGACCATTCCTATTGCAATAGTCTATTGTGGCTACAACTGATTTCGGATGCTGTCTATTAATTGGATTTGCCTAACCAAACTATTTCAATTATAGTATACTAATTCAAATTGTCCGGGCAACTGATTTTGGGTGCTGCCTACCAATTGGAATTGTGCCACAATTGATTTCGGGTGCTGGCTGTTAATTGGAATTGCCGAGACACTTGATTTAAAATGCCATCTATTAAATGCAATTGTCCAACTAAATGATTTCGAGTGAGTTCTATTGATTGGAATTGCCCCGTCAAATTATTCCGAGTGAGATATATCAGTCGGATTTGTACGTATAGCCAATTTGTTTCGAGTGTTGTCTACCAATTGAAACTGTCCAGCCAAATGATTTCAAGTACGGTCTATTAATTGGAATTGTCGAGGTCAGAAAAAAAGATCGAACACTAACAATTGGAAGGTCAGGACAAAGCTTATTGACCCAACGAACAATTAAATTTGGAAAGTCAGCACAGAAATCTATTGACCAAACCACTCCTATTGATAAGCAAGACCTGAAACTAATTGTTGAAACAATTTCAATTGGAAAGTCAGGGCAGAAACCTATTGATCCGACCATTCCTATTAACAGAAAGGAACAGAAAGAAATTATTGAAACAATTCCAATTGGAAGGTGAGAGCAGAAACGGTTTGATTGAACCATTCCAATTGTGAGACAATACCAGAAAATAATTGCTGAAACAATCTCTATTAGAAGGCCAGGACACAAACCTATCTGCCGAACCATTACTATTAACAGATGCACCACGAAAGCAGCATCTCGACCATTTCCATTTAAATGGACTTCCGGAAGGTCTACTGTAAAAGCATTAGTCAATTGCGGGTAGGTCCTATATCCTATTGAAGAAGTAATGTAGTATTGGAGTCTCCGGAGCGAAAAAGTTGCAGGAGACAATTCCATTTAATTCACAGAGCTCTAAAACAATTGCTTAAGCAATTCCAATTGGTAGGTGGACCACAATATGTTGTTGTCTTTGCAATTCCAATTGCAGCAATATGGTAAGAATCAATTGTCCGCCTCATTTCACTTAATGGACTTTTCGGTGGGTCAATTGTAGGCGCAATAGTCTACTGCGATGCCTATTGTCCAAGGCTTAAGCAGAAAGTGAATGTAAAAAAAACTCTTAGTGATTAATCGGCCGCCAAACATTTTGTCCGAGATATTAAATTTAATGCGCATCCTCCGAAATATGTTGTCTGGTCGATTCCAATTAATTGACTGCTTCATGAATCGTTTGTCTTTGCACCTTTAAGAAATAGGTTCCTCATGCATACATTGATGTGTGAAATTCCTATTGCAGCGTCCGGAATCAATTGACCGGTAACATATTATTGTCGATTAAATGGAAATGCCTGATTGTCTAGACATTTATTTTCGAAGCCTGCCAAATAAATGAAATTGCCAGGACAATTATGTATGTAGAAAAATGCCAACTAAACGGAATTGCCCGCGCAGTTAATTTAGAAAGATGTCAATTAAATGGAATTGCCAGCACAATTGGTTGAGAAGGATGTCTAGTAAATGGAATTGCCAGGACAATTGATTTAGAAGGATTCCAATTAAATGCAATTGCCAGCACAATATATTTGGGAGGATGTCAATTGAATGGAATTGCCAGCACAATTTATTTGGAGGGGTGTCAATTAAATAGAATTGCCAGCACAATGTATTGAGCAGAATTTCAATTAAATGGAATTGCCAGCACAATTGGCACCGAAAATATTCTGCAATTGTCCATTAGCGTCACAATAGAATGGGATATTATATTTCAATAGACTATGCGTTCAGCAATGGGATTTCGGTGGTTACTGCTAATAGCAATTACTTCAACCATTAATGTAGATGGGTGTATACTAGCATAACTTGGGTGGACGATAGGGCCTAGTGGGTGTCTGTTAATAGGAATTGTCTGTACCATAGAGCTCGATGCGTTCCAATTAATTAGAATTGGCGACCACAATTGCCAGTCAACTGTAATAGGAAACTATTAATAGGAAATAAGACTATTGTCAATAGTCCAGGGTGTGATATATATATATATATATATTCCCCGTCCCATTGTGTTGTTTTGCCATCTTGTTGCGCAGAGTGCCCGGAGTCCCCCCTGTGCGACGAAGACGGCACCCCCTGCGAGTGTCAACCTGGACTAAATGGCTACAGCTGCGGTGTGTGACACAACAACGTAAACCTCGTGACCCTTGCGAATATCGCTACTGGTGTGTTTTACACCTGATATATGACATGCTTGAAAACGATTGCCAATGCATCAGGGGAAGGGTACGGAGATTGAACCGGAAGACGGGCCTTGGTCCCATTTAACACCTAGGCCTTTGCGGCAACTCTTTAGAAGGCCAGCGACCCGGGCTTCATGCCCAGTATACCCCCACGGCATTATAACGGGTCCAATGATGTTCTCGCTCGGCGCCCAGTAGTGGAAATATTTTGTCAGGGGTATATATTTCGAGAATCAACCCAACTTCCTGCGCTTTGCTTGTGCTAGACAAGCGGGAATCAGGGTAACCGGCGATGAACTTCTCTCGCGTTTTGTCACCAAGAGGATGCGTACTGTGTGAGAGATATCAACCAGTCCTATACAACTGTAGTACCAACGGAACGCGCACAATTGGTATGTTTTCTGGTGGTCGGAATAGGGAAGACGCACACCTTAACACCCAGTCTCTCTGTCATTTCGGCATGTTTCTCGTTCTCTCCAGCTGGGGGCATTATTGCAGTGGGGCCTTCTTCTGAGGTCATCAGGGCGTTTTCGTGTCCGTCTTCCGGTGAGCGTGAAATCGCTCTCATGTAAATCTATCACGTGGTTGAACCCCTGGGACATGCGGCACTGACGAGATGTGTCGTCGAGGGCACACCAGTGCTGCTGACGGTGCTCGCGGGACCGTACTGAGGGTATGTATCGTAGCGTTCGTGTCCAAAACTAGAAACAACGACACGACGGAGCACAATCCTACTTACAGTGAGGAATGGCACGTTTGATCCAGTACAAGGAGAAAAACATCCCCCCTTAAACTCCTACCAACCCATCCGTTGCACACCGTACCCCATCCCAGACCTCGTGGACGCGCGGGACAGGACTTCGGTCAACGTGGACGCCACTGGGTACGACACGCGGACATCCGGAAGCGAGTGCGGCCCTGACGGTTGCGTTCCTTACAACACCCGGGACGAGGTCCTCTCGGCAAACTCCCGGTGGTCGTGCCAGGGGGGTATCCTCGACAGCTCTGACGAAGACGAGGGCTGCTGCATCACGTACTCCTTCGGGGAGCCCCAGGATATTGTTAGGATGCAAGTCGCCTTTCACAAGGGGGACGAGAGGACGCGGACGCTGGACGTGTTCGACAACGGTCTTCTCCACAGCACGATCACGTCCAGCGGCTCGACGCTGGGGTACCAGAGCTTCGACCTCTCCACCGACGAAACGGAGTACATCAAGCTGTGCCTCGACGACCCTGAGAACAACACTGACGTGTGGGTGAGCATCACCGAGGTACGTTGGAGGGGCTTGGGATCATAATAATCATGTATGTGCTGAATGCTTACGTAGACAGCTGCACGCGCATATCCGCAAGACGATTGCTACTCAAGTCATGGTTGGAAACTCCCCAAGAGTTTATGATTTTATGTAAATACGGCAGGTACGCTGTTGCATGGATACGACCATTCCATTGCAGTCGTGACCTTGGACCATAGGGACGCTTCGATCAAACGTACGCCTTCACACGTACGCATAGCATGTTCATCATGCCACTTCCACAGCACGGCATCCACTGCTTACTATAGTTGCCCTCGAACGGTGTAGGTAGCGTACAACCACGTTTGAAATAGGGTGCGGGGAGCAACCCGGCTGAGGTTTAGTAAACGCGTTCCGTGTCGCGAAGATGTTGATTCATGCTAAGATATATAGTGCACCTGATCATTTAGGGTACTCCTTGCGTTTGAAGAGTTCCACACCCCAATCAGACAGTTGATATCAGCACAACTTCAAGCGGACCCATGTGAACAAAGTCACGGCTCAAGTATTTATCGAAACGTAGTGAAAACAATAAGTTAGATTCGAGCGATAAGGAGTGCCTTATTGGGTAGGAGACTCGTCGGTCACAAAAAATAAGTATTCGCCTCCGAAGGCGGAAACAGGTGCCATCCTTATCGCGGCATGCGTTTTTGAATAGCCAGGTGCCTCGCAAAATGAAGGATGTACGACCACAGTAGTGTTTGGTTACAGGTGATGCTTCTTGGGTCGTCTGAGTGTACCAGACACGGTCGCTTAAACAAGCAACCATATCATATGGTACACATTGATCACCGTGACACTTAAGACGTGCCGTATCACGGGGAATCCAAACAGCATAGCAGGGGCGCCGGTTAGTATGGGAATACTTAGCATCGACTAAATCGACCCTGTTCGTGTAATATACCAGTCAGGCTTTTGGCGAGAGCGGACGTTGTCGGCTGCCCATTAATATTACGTATGTATTACCCTGTCGACAGCATGGGTTCCGAAACCTTAGTCGATTACATCCGCGGTCACCGCGAAGACAGTTGGGTATCCGGTCTTAAGGCACTGCCATTGTCGAGATACTCGCTGTTTTTGGTCGACGTTGCGGTGTGCGCGTACGATGCTTTGGCGATATATTCCATGAAATACCTGTTGTTCAATGGAAAAGCTTCCAGTATGTAAATGTCGACACGTTTGCGTTGTAAGATGGTTGGTCTACCCCAAACGTACACGAAATCACGTGCCCCGAGTGCCGCCCTGTTGGCATAGGGGGCTAGACCTGCTGAAACCACTACGCGCTGCGTGTTTCCTGTTAATCGTGCCATGTAGTGGCTCATTTGTGCTTGGGCGTGGGTGAACTATCAACACGTTGTTTTCCTCCGCACGCTTCTACAACCGTCGCCACGCCCTTCAGGTTCAGTTCTTGGTGCTATAATGCCTCAATCAGAATCGTTTCCTTCGAGAGCTGGACAGCGCCACGTTGGGAGGCCGCCATATGTCTTCTGTTCTAACGTCGTGGATTATGCTCTTCTGTCTAGCGTTGGGAGTTGAAATGGCCACGGACCATTCCAGCCTAGCTCTGACTGGGTCTGTATCTTGCGAATCTCGTCGCCAAGTAAATACCCCGAGTTGATGTATACAATAGGTCCCAAGAGACGCATCGATGTGTCGTATAGTAAGATCTGTGTATTCGTTCGTGTTAACCCGCGCATGTTCCACAGGTAATTTCATGATTTCTTTTTCTTGTTCTTCACATTTTCTGATTTTTCTGTGTTTCGCCCCATTTGGTTCATTTTCGATTTTCGATTTGTATGCGGTCTTATTCGCTTTTGGTTGCAAGGCGTACTATATGCACGTACCTGGTGCATTCGTACGCTGGTGTCAGAGTGTCCGTCTTGGCCCCGTGTCTGAAGTGTGCTCTTTGGCAGTACCTCGTATTGTATTAGTTTCCTGAGGTGGTAATCTTCCACTCCAGGGTTACTGGAGCGTGTTCTGTCACCACGGCCTTAGCGTTTGACAAGAGGGTTAAACCACAATAATATATATTATTCTAACTGGCTGCTCCGTTCAAGTCATTGGTATTCGTGATTAGTTGTACGCGTCGTTCTTCGTCTGTTCGGTGGGGAGGTGGAACTGAACGTTAACCGCAGCTTTCGCACGTATCGATAGGCACTTGGAAATATGGATGTTGGCTGCCAAATCCCTCACTTAGTTTTCATGTAGAGGGCGTACGTTGATGGGAACGCGTACGCGCGGCCACTCGACACCTAGTAGCTGAGGGTTCCTGGCGCACGCAACGCATACGTAGAAATACACCAGATACCCCACCTTACATGCTCGAGGTCCAGGATTGAGGGAGAAACTAAAATCAAGTAACATCAATATATACGAGAACGATCGCTTTTTCGTATCTTAGATTCGTCCCGATATCCCATCAGCCCACTGGGTGGTTTCTCCCCGTGACATGTTTAGATCGGTGTGGCGTCGAATTTTGTTTCCGTCGTGCGCCCGTGGGTGGAGTAGAATAGGAGCTTTTACTGGTGCGAAGGTACCGGTTCAGAGAGCAGAATGGTTCGGTGATACCGCAGGCTACAGCGAGTTCGATTGGATCCGGATGAATCTTCGCACACCGCATATGAAATGTTGAGGTAACGCGTCGAAATTCAGAGGGCAGGAACGTGTTCCCGGCGGTAAAGATTGGCGGTCTATGACCACCCAGGTGTGTGGTTGAAGGTGCGGATGGTGGATGCCGAGGTGCTCGAGATGATGATGCAGGGGTTCGTCACGCGGAGTCCGACAACGGTTAATTGCTGCAGGTTACGGCCCATCCCTAAGTGCCCCTCCGAGCCACCGACTGCTGTCGCTAACGAAAGCGGGACGGCTCTACCCTATTCTACGCCCACGAGCTTGTCAAGACAGACTCGAAGAGTGTGAGTCAACGGCGCGCAGGAGAAGTCGCAGGCGAAGTCACAGGCGAAGGAATTTTGATTGCCATGTTTGTGGCACGATTGGTAGAGTAGCACCTGGCGAGGAGGGTGATTGTATGACAGTTGGTGGAAGGTATGGGCTACTCCTTTGGACAAGAGAAGGGTCGGGTGAGGCCCCCTGAGGAGGGTATCAACGAGTTGGCCATCAAGAGCGAACGGTAACAACGCGAGGAAGACCTTACGACCAGCAGGTGGTTAAGATGGGTCTTGGACAGTGCCGAGGCCTACGTGTGGTAACGCCATGGCGCGGGGAGAGGTGGTGCGGGAACGGTGCATGCGACGGCGACGCGAACCGTTGACTCCAACCCGCCAAGTATGGGGCGGGTGCGGGGGCAAGTCGCGGAGGGTAGGGAGAATGACATGTTCTGCCCAAACGACTGACGACTGAGATGGTCATGAGAGTCACGGTGCGAGTCTTTCGAGTATCTAAGTTGATAGCGTTGGGAAATCTGGACTGCCTCGCCTTCTGTATGCCTCCATCCCCTGCTTTTAGCTTTCCCCTTGTTTTACGTTTTATTTGGTTTTTGTGTTCCTCTCTCGTCGAACTATTTCTGTTTCGTGGTTCGTGTATACGTAGCTCTTTCATGTTTATGTTGGGCCTGCTAGTCATGAACAAGCGTGCGTATGAATAGCTAGATTAGCCCTTCCTGTTGATGAATTTTCCGATTTCGCTTGCGTTTTCTTTTCTTGGATCGTCACCCCCCCTATCTACTTGATTGCTTGCCTGCGAGTATTCAAGCCTGTGCATTATCTTGCATTTGTTTGCTAGCGTACTTCATATTACGTATTGTCATGCCTCCCTGTCTTTCTCCACATGTTTTCTCCTTATTCCTCTTTTCTCCTTCTTCCTCTGTTCTCCTTTGTCTCCTATTCTCCTCGATTTGTGTTCCTTTTTCCTCTGAATCGAGTTCAGTTTTGTTTGTTTTTATTTACTGTTTCTAGCTTGAGGTGTATACTGTATTCGCGTGCTCCAGCTATGATTTGTATCTTAATTGTATTTTGAAGACACCGAGTTCAGAAGGACAATATGATTCCAGAGTCAAAACATGGGACAGTACGTCCATGGACGCTCATATGGAGTACGTGGGGGTGATAGTCCGCAACCGCCGTACGAATATACGTCGGTGTAACAACGTCCGCCGATGTGGCGGAGGTGGAGCGTTTTCGCGAAATGGCGTTCATAGAGGCAAACGTCCTGCCGCTGTCCGCGCGGTCTGTTCGTTGGTACACAGCATTTCCGGTGACAACCGAATCCGAACCTACTAGATATCAAGGTGTTACTCAAGTTCGGGTATATACGGACGTCAATGACCCCAAACGAAGGATCAAACCACGGCAATGACATAGGGGTAAAGGAACAACAAGTACAGGTGTGATATCCTGCCGCAGCAGAGAGGCCTCAGACGCGTGCTGCGGTAGAGGTAGCACTTTTTGGCTGAATCGTTTTCTGAACGATCGGGCTCCTTACCCCAAATTCGTCGGACTTTCATTTTTGAGACGAAAAATGTTTCAGAATATACTTCGGTTATGATATTTATCATCCGGCAGCACTTGACTTAAAGTTTCCTCCTACAGTAAATTCTTTTTTCGGTGAGGTGTGACGCTCCTTCAAGTGAGGAGCTCATACAACTCATGGTGCGCACCTCTATGGTAGCATGCGTCCTGCTTAATTGTTAAGCTATATATATACCAGTTAGGCGTCGACGTGCTGTTACAGCAGTACAGTAGTAATATGAGATAAAACACCCCGGGCCGGGGACGGAAAGAGTTCGGAACGCCTGCTACGATGGAGGTGCTGTAACTGTGTTGAGCTTGAAACCTTTTCTTGATATTGATCGGGCTTCTCAACCCAAATCCGTCGGACGATCGTTCTGGTATTGCAATACGGTATTTAATATGCTCCCCGGTCATGGGTAGGACATATATATTTTCATCCACAAAAAAAAATTGCCGGTGAGGTACGGAGCTCTTCAAGTGAGATGCTCAAGAAATTAAATATGTATATGGTGCGCCTCTATCGTACGTAGCATGCCTCTCGTCCACGCGATCTGGGAGAAAAACCATGCGGTGCCAAGAGAAAGGAAGACTATGTGAGCCGACGATGGGTGTGACCTACAACAGCACGCGACAGATATAAGTGGCAAGGGAAAATATATCGTATTGCCCGCCCATCATGTTGCGCGAGACACGCCAATAACGGCATTAGATAGTTGGTTTAGTGTATGTTTTGCTGGAATACCCACACTCTGCGACGAGGTGCCGCGTCTTGCTTGCCATCGAATCAACGCGGGCGTAGGAATACTCGGTGGGGGCTTCCGGCTTATCGAAGCAGTGAGGCCTCGTTGATCCCAACCTATATATGAGCTGAGGCGTCGGCGAGATGAGACGACTCCAGCGACCTACAACTGTGCTCGAGTTCAGGAATAAGTCCGCACCTTGTGCCACAAAGGATGGATCCAATGTTAAGGACGTTTAGGCGAGACAACTCTGCACCTGACCAGTGATCGCCTACAGAGATAAAGCAACATAACAATGAAGTGTGGGCGGGACCACGGGCCGGCGCAGGAGGCCTGATCCAATCCGACACTTACATCGAATGATCCACGGTATGGAGACAGAATACATTATTAGCAACTTGGCCATTGCATCGGAGGGTCCAAAATAATGGAACCACGGATTCATTCAGAAGGTCGTAAAACTGGTATCCTAGAGAGGTCACTCCTCTTCTTCGCTCCTGAAACCTCCTAAGGAGAGTTGGTCACGGAATTATTGAGACCATCCCACCCACCCAGCAGTAGTATTCTTACAGAAGTATGTCTTGTAATTGTTTGATGCAGCGGTACCTGCTTTGTTCTTCTGTCACATGACATAGTGTGCCTCGTAAGTGAAAACAAAAGTATTTGTTTATTTTGAATGCATTCATCAACATGATGGTGTTGTATCGAACATTTCGTGAATGTACCAATCTGGGGCCGGATGTGGCAGCAATACAATGAACTGTTTCCACTGGGAAATGGAATATGTTGCTAAATGTACCTAACCAACTTAAGCTGTGTGCGTACTTATGCTGCGTATTTACTGTCGGAATGGGTTGCTTCGTTAGCGAAAGACTCGCCATGGTGGTATTAAGCAGGGGGCAAGTGATCACCGAGTTTCGCCTAACCTTTGGCGTACCTCGAGTGATCTTCTGTGACGGAGGCAGGGAGTTTGTAGCGGAAGTAGTGCCACACTCATGCCATGGGCTACACGCAGACATAGTTTTCGACCCCGTTGATAACCCGCGAGGTCCAGGGGCCGTTGACGTGTTAGAGGGTTGGCTGCAAGAGTTTATGGCAGAATTGGGTCGATCGTGGCCCCGAGAGGTGGGAGGGGTGCGACGGATACGTGTCCTCCACGACCTGAACCAAACGCACAACATTAGGGAAACTATAAAATTGAATAGTGGCCAGGCTGTCAAACGCGCAGTGAAAAGGCAGGGTGTTAAAGGGTTGTTATCGGACACTTCCCTCTGATGTCCCCTTCGTTTCCGGATCGTTTTTGCCTATCCCCGAGACTTTGATTGCTCTTTGGGCCTTGCGGTTCTTTACACTCCGTTATTGTCCCGGATTGCTGTAGCACATATTTCCGTCGTCGTGATATGCTACGGGGGGTGTTAGGGTTCAGGACCGTTTCAGTAGTAACAATATAAGGCGTTTTCGTGATAGGAGGTGCCGTATTGTTTGCAGCCCCTCCCCATTTGACGAGTGGCCGCCCCCACTCGCTCCTATTTACTTCGTCGTCGCAATCAGATTGACCTGTGGCGTTATAAGCAGTCATAGTTTGTATCCACGTTCCAGCGCACTCCATCCGATGCACCAGAGGCACGCTACACCCTCTTGAGATACGAACGAACGAGCGCACCCCATCTGCTCGGTCGGTGTATCGGCTACCTTGATGTTAATCATAGTATTGTTACCCCACGCGTATCACTCGTAAGCATGTTGTGATCCTTGTCTATGAGTAGCAAGACTCCTCGGGGATTCGCACGGATAGCCAATGCATATACTGTTAGCCTTATTCTGAACCTAGACCTCTCGACGTAAGGGCGGTGCTCTCGCTACAGTACTACTGCCAGCACCCGGGCGCCTATGCAAGGGCAGGTCGGACGGCATTGAAATATTTGTACAGCCCGATATTTTATGGAAACCTTCGAAGAGCTGGTCCCTCTGTGGCACACAGTCGCTCGAGCTAGAGGAGTGGCAGAACAGGTGCGCCTCGCCCATAGGGAGGTCAGTAAGAGTGTTCCTTCACAGACATCCGAGTCCATTTCAGAAGCACCGACTCGGGGACCGGGTCCGGATTGGCGCCAGCTCAGAAGGACCGTCAAAGGATGGCCAGATGCGGCCCGACGCGAGACAAAATTATCAACTGAGTGTGGCACCCAGCCTCCGTGCCGATGGGCCAGGCGGGGTTGACGCGTTCTGGATCGCACCATTCAAATAAAGACCAATATAATGATAGCTGCATGATAAAACGATAGATGTAAGTTACGACGGTGCATCTAGATGGTAGTCAATATCTGACGGCGCTAAGGGAAGACCCAGTTCAAGGGCGATGAAGAATGAAAGTGCCCTCGTGAAAAGGCCTCCTTACCTGGAACACCAGCTCAATACCAAATCTAGAAAGGAAGGCCCACCTTGCTAACAAGTGAAGTGAGCAAGCACATTGAATATATGAGCCATATCTAAACCAACCGCTTTGCGAGTGGGAGCTTCGTCAGTTGGAGGAGACGAGAGAAGCAAGGTCATCAACGCTGGAGCCTGTTCACCACGAGGGCCCAGGTAGTGTCAATGCACGAGCTCGGTGCAAGATGAATCCTGTGTCTATCGTAAGTCTAGGATGTTCATGAGGACCCCCGGATGTCGGTTATCACGAGCGGCAAGCGATAACGGGAAACAGGTAACATAAACTGCCCTTGACCTATGTTGACCAGACGACCATTTTGTTTCATGGTTTCCAATCCGAGAATCGAACTCGGGTTTCCGGAAATAATGGCGAAACAATGTAGTGTGACGCAGTACAGTAGGTAGGGCCTTTTCAGCAGCTGAAATCGTATCGATGACGCGTCAGACGTGTCCCAGGGAGTAGAAACATATTCAGAAACAAATACCAAGCAGTAGTTGATATCACCCTCCCGGGGGTTGTTGAGCCACACAATATATACGCGTGGCTGAAGAAACGACACCCCTCTCCCTCTACGGCCACGGGAAGGAGAAACCGTCGTGTTGCCCCAATGCAAGAGCCGGAACGCACGTGTTACACCCTTAATCGGTGTACACACGGTAGGTACCTGTGTTGAGCTCAATGCACTCACAACCATCCCCGCAAACAAAGTACTGTAGCTATCACAGGGGGCCAATCGCCCGATGCTCGTCATAGAGACAGGCCGAGCCCGCCCTAAACTAAGTTGCAACGGGAATTCAAAGCCGAGCATCCACTAGATCTCGTGGAATACAATCTTTTGTAGACACGCATGTAACGACGTGCCTCGTCCACTGTGCCCAATCTACGGATGGATACAAAAAACTGCCGATGGTGTTTGGGGTTTCCCGACTGCGTACTCAACGATGCCTTCTCCCTGTGGCCGAGGGGCGCGGTTCCCGTGCGCTGCGGCGATTCTACCCGCTCTAGGCTACCTTAACCCCGTCGAGACCCCTCATATAGCGACCAAATCAATGACAACCTTGGCGTTATCAACCTTCAAGGATCAGCGTGACCACCCAGCGGCACGGGAAGAGTTATATGCTGCTTGCGCACGTCCCGTTCTGTGTCGTGCGACTCTTTGCATTGTAACTCGGACAACCAGTTTGTGTCATCCCCCAAACCGCGCAGTGGCCGTCGCTACTGCTGTTGTCGTCACTGTTTGGCGCCAAAAAATTATTGTGAACTCCTCCGCAGGGTCATAACCCCCCCATACAAGTGTGCGGCATACCAACATCACTCTTCCATACATAAGCGTCACAATTGTTTCCCGTTTGCAGGTGTTCTGCTCTGTTGACGGTAGCGAAAATGAAGACTACTGTGTGTATTCGATACACCATGGACCAAAGTATAAACAAACATGCTGCAACTCACAAGGGTTTAGGCTACCGACGCTTCGCCGCCATGATTGTTAGGGTACCACTTTTAGGCTAAACATTTTCTGACCGGTTGTGCTCCTCACGTGAGTAACCACCGGATACTATTATTATTTCACTGGTATACATGGTTTTGGACTACCGCAATGGAAGGCGTGGTCGGGTTGCGCTAGCGAATGTTTCCGAAGTTATGGTTCGGGTGAGATATTGAGCTCCTCATGTGAGGAGCTCAGAGAATTCTGCTGCGCCCCTACCGTGGGATGACTCTATACTTATGCTTGAGAAACGTGTTTATCCATACAAAATTCTGTGGTTTAACCTACGCGTCAACGCTTAAGAAAACAGATGAAGAACCAGCAATATGACTTGATCACCAATATCAATGACTTAGACAGCGAACCAAGTCAGAACAAACACCCTCGTTATGATTTTACCCCTTGTCAACCATCGTAGTCCGTGGTCACGCGATACGCTGCGGTTACTCTGGAGCGGAAGAATACAAGCCGAGGAAACAAACACCCGGTACAATAATACCAAATACCGAAATATCAATAAGCATACCTCAGGCACGGGACTCAGACTCTTGTGAAACCAGTGCACCAGGTACATACATAGTACGCCCTGCACCCTAACGCGGAAGGCATCGCATGCGAAAAACAAACTAAAAATGAATACAAAGTGGGAACACACGCAGAAAAGCAGAAACGTAGTAGTAGAAGAAGAAGCAAGCATGGCATAAGTACGAGAATACGCAGGGAAACACGCAAGAGAACACAGACCTTTACTATACAGTACAAATGTTTGATGTATTTCCTGTAACCTGTTGTGTTCACCGTCTAGAAATATTTTCCTGGCGGCCAAATTTGCAAGGCAGATCCATGGCTACAGCACGACTTAGTGGCCCCTGGTGATGATAACACCCGACTGAGAAATGCTAGACACACGAGCCGAACACGCTACGCAAGAGCAGACGGTGTATTACTGTTTCCCTGCTTGGCGGTGTCCAGACCTTGAAGATAACGATTTTGAATGAAGCGTTAGAGCACCAAGAACTCCACCTGAATAATGTGGCGAAATTTTGGGAATCAGACGAAGGAAAAATGGCGTGTTGGTATTACAATTGTAGCTGATGAATCACCAAGTAGCTCGCCTTATGTTGAGCATTGAAGAAGCGGCGCGTGGGGTTGGTGTAGCAGGTTTGGCGTAGCAGGTCTGGCCCTCCATGCCAACAGGCGCCACTCGGGTACGTGATTCCAAGTAAGTTTGGTGTGGACCAACCATGATACGACGAAAACGTTATCGATATTTAAATACTCGAGGCGCCTTTCAGTTCATCAACTGATATTTCGTGTGACACCTCGCCAACGCGTCGTACGCGCGACGCACCGTCGACCCACAAAAACAAATACCCCAACAATAATAATAGCAGAAACACATACCAGGTATGGTAATAAGGTACAATGGTTAGTAGGTTGTTCGTGGTATGGGGAGAATAAGTAATTAATTTAGCGAAAGAGGAAAAATAATATACGACTGCCAATATGACCAAAATTTTCAAACTACCCGCTTACGCCACGCGTGCGAGTGGCTCTGTACCCCTCCCTCATAATTAGACTCGAACTAAATGTTAGGCTGGCGCAGAGTAAACAACCAACCCCATGACGGTACATATCGCGAAAATAAACGGCTTAAAAACTCACTTATACGGAGGGACATAATAAATAGGACCAAATATTGTTCGTACATAAAGGTAAATTTATAGGTTTTTGTGTGTGGCTTAGGTCTTATTTACGATGGTCACCCCGTAATAGGGTACGAGCTGGTTCAAGCATATCACCCCAATCGTTTCGTCACCGTCACGAATGCCGCATGCAATAGCAACTCCAATGTCACATATTTGGTATCGTACTGACCGCCACGAACAGTGGAAGAGGGTGACATCGCCAGTTTTTTCTTCGAGGGCCTGGAACTGGCGCTACCGCCGGAAATGTGGCCCGGCCAATCACAGGCCTTCAAAGAGGTCAACAATAGTCAGGCGTTTCCGAAGGAATACATTTGTTCCACCCCATGTTTTCTGAACGAGCCGCGTCCAGGTGGTCCAAGGCATGTTTGTACCAAGTATCACGCAACAATATAAGATCTGACTGCATATGATCAATATTAAGTCATGTTAAACGCCCCAAAATCGATTATATACTGAAACGAAGTAATTACGAGGCCACGCCTATTTATTGTACTTTTACCGCACAACAGTCCAAATGCCCAGGCCGTTTGTTTTGGATAGAACCTGAAATTTGGCACAGGTGCTTTATGCGCCCTATCCGAGCCTTTGACAGATGGTGTTTTGTTTTTGTTTCGCGGGAAAGTTTGGATCTCTCAAGACCCAAATTTCCCCAAAAAAATACAAAACAAACAATATATGCCGGGAAACAAAATAAAAATTAAAACAAACAATTCGATACCAGCTCGGATAGGGCGCATAAAATACGTGTTCCACATTTCAGGGTCTATCTACAAAAACCGGCGTGGATGTTGGCCACTGAATACATTTCGGGTGCTTGAACCAGCCTGTAGTCATGGTTCGGAGCCGCTGACAAACAAGGACCTTCACGTGACCCCCTACCGCACTAGTTCGTTAGACTGTATCGTCTCGTCTTGCGATGTGTCGTACGCGAGCCAGGTGAAAATTCACCAAAGTCACATGGTCTGCCCTCGCGATCTCATCCAGTTCAGAACGGCCGCGAGTATTTTCGTGGGTTAGTGGACGCCTGCTCGCTGCTCCTAGACGCAGTCATGACCGGGGTGTGCGCCCAAGACTCTCTGACAGCAGAAGTAACACCATCTGTTTTTTCTCCTTTGTCAATATACGTATTCCTACAGGGGTGGGTTACATTGATTTATTATAATGGTTTGAGCTACGACAGCAGTCAGTTGTAGTGTGGATTCATATGTTTGGTCAAAGTGGGCACATAGTAATAACGGCAAAGGGTGCCCATGAAGTATATAGATTAGAGCAATCCCACGGTAGGGGTACCACTTTTTGGCTCCATATTTTCTGACCGGTTGAAGTCCTCACGTGAGTAACCACCGGATACAATTACTTTTTTACTGGTATGTTTGTTTTTAGACTACCGCATTCAAAGTTTTCGTCGGGTTACGCGAACGAATGTTTCCGAAGTCATGTTTCGGGTGAGGTATCGAGCTCCTCATGGGAGGAGCTCAGAAAATTCTGCTTCGCCCCTACCGTGGGATGAGTCGATACACATATGGGTAAAGTGGGTATAGTTAATTAATTTAGCGAAAGAGGGGAAATCATAATATGGGTAGCGTGGGTATAATTAATTATTTTAGAGATAAGAGTGATAAACATATATTCGTAGAGTGGCTATAATTATTTAATTTAGGGAAAGAGGGAGAAGTAACACCGTAGTCCGGGATAGCTGGCTCAACGGGACGCGTTCTTAACGGGTCTTCAGCGAACGCTTAGTGCTTGTTACAGTGCGTATTGGGTACTGGGGTGTATCGTAACGTCAACAAACCCTACGCACGGCTTTGCCATATATGTACAGTAGCGGTTTGTACGTTGTATGGGATGTTGTGAATGCTTCGTCATGATGAGTGTGATGCTGCGGATGACCAATGTATCGTCAATGTTCTATATGGACAAAGTCATCCGTATATACCTCGTGGGTTCCCCAACATCCATAACCTCAACGCCAGCTATGGAGTTTAGGCGTCCTTGGGTGAACTCACGGCAACGTCCAAGCGCAAGTTGTTAAGTGTTCGAGGTAGTCACAGTGTATTGAGACCGATACCCACAGCCGATAATTTCTCAGCACCACCGATTGTCTCAACATGGTTCAAGTCCACGATAAAATTCGAGGGCAGTTACGAGAATTAGTACGATAACAGTGGAATTGGCATGACGGCCGTACGTTGCGGATAAAGGCTTGCGTTCAATCCAAGCCTCCCTATGGACCAAGGCGGTTGACTGTCATGGGGTGCTCTTATCAGTGTAAAGGACATACAGTACACATTTAAATCATATACCCTTGGGGAGTTGCCAACCGTGACTTGAGTATGGATCTCCTTGAAGATGTGTCGTTCTTGAGTATATCCGGCCATAACCGAGCATATTTATGCTTGTAGATATGCGAGTGCAGCCGTCTACGTAAGAATGCTACGCATGATGATGATCCCCAAGCCACTCAGACGTACCTCGGTGATGCTCAGCCACACGCGAGTGTTATTCTCAGCGTCGGCGAGGCACAGCTTGATGCTCTCGGTTTCGTCGGTGGAGAGGTCGAAGCTCTCCAACTCAAGCGTCGAGCCGCTGGACGTGATCGTGCTGTGGAGGAGACCGTTGTCGAACACGTCCAGCGTCCGCGTCCTCACGTCCCCCCTGAGAAAGGCGATTTGCATGCTAGCAATGTCCTGGGGCTCCCCGAAGGAGTACGTGATGCAGCAGCCCTCGTCTTCGACAGAGCTGTCGAGGATACTTCCTCGGCACGACCACCGGGAGTTTCTAGAGAGGTCCTGGTCCCGGGTGTTGTCAGGAACGCAGCCATCAGGGCTGCAGCCGCTTCCGGACGTCCGCGTGTCGTACCCAGTGGCGTCCACGTCGACCGAGGTCCTGTCCCTCGCGTCGACGAGGTCTGAGAGATGGGATACAGTGTGCAGGCGATGGGCTGGCATGAGTTCGTGAGGGGGTGTTATTCAAGTTATATTTGATCAAACATTCCATTCCTCACTGAACGTTTGTGTGTTTTCTTGTTCATGTGCTGTTTTGTTCTGGGCGCGAGTATTTCGAGAATGGTGAGATATAGCTTTTCTTGTTTACGTGTTGTTTTGTTCTGGGCCCGAGTATTTCGAGAATGGTAAGATAGAGCTCTCCAAGATGCTAACACTCAACTCCAAAATCAACTACGGTTGACATTACTGTTCCAACTATTGAAATAAGCAACCGAGTGTTGTAAAGTGATCCCGACACGTTCCTCTGTATATAAACCGTTTTTTAGTTTTCAATGCCGACGTCCTACGCAGGTACATACGGTATCGACTTTCACACCTTCGAAAAATACAAGTGCCTGCTGTTTTATCTAAACGTTGAAAGTCATGTACATCGTGTATATAAAAAGGTTACGGAGCTCGCTACGAAACAGTTGCTTCATAGATAGTGGTCGGACGCATGCTACGATAGAGGTGCGCCATGATTCTTCTGAGCTCCTCACTTAAGGAGCGTCATACCTCCCCGAAAAATGATTTTGGAGGAAAATAAAAGTGCTGCCGGATGAGAGATCTCATGACCGAAGTATACCCTGAAACATTATTCGTCACAAAAATGACAAAGTCCGACGAATTTGGGTTAAGGAGCCCGATCGTTCAGAAAACGATTCAGCCAAAACGTGCTACCTCTACCGTAGCACACGTAGTCGAAACGTATCCTGCAACCGGTATCGGAAACCGATTCCAAGTGGAGCGTCCTCAACGGACGCAGTACTCGTTGGATGGGCGGCAATCGCGGACGTACGCATGTACGTGCCGTAGAAAGGGTAGGATAGGCATGCAGAGCAACGTATTTTGCTGGTTGTGTCTTACGCTCAAGGATATGTATTGAGGGTGCTTTTGAAGTCAAGAATATGTATTGATGGTGTTCTCAAGGTGTCAAGAACATGTAGAGACGGTGCTTTTCGAGCACGTGCATTCGAATATCATACGTGGTATGGTTGATATACGACATATACGTGTGTCAACGGTATATCGTCCACAGCCCCCAACGTCCGAATGTATAAACCAGACAGGCAACTCTACGCCTAAGATCGTCCAGTGGATTAGACTATGTATTGGATATCGCTTAGAATTCGAATGCTCACATTTTCAGTGCATAGGAAGCCACGGACACACTGCGTCAACACCAAGCTAGGGGGGCACACGGTTCTGGACGATCACTGCTATTCCGTGCCGCGAGGAGCCTTTCCTCACCGCTCTTGAGCAGGATGCCAGGGTCCGAACAAAACTAGCGCGCCCTGAATGGCGTGAAATGTTATTGTCCTTCGACAAAGGGGTGCATCTATGCTCGACGCGAAAGCCTAATTGCAACGCTCTAGCACGGATCAATTATCACTTATTTACTAACCAAGCTCCTGCGCATTGAGCTGCGTTGTTCGCCCCGCTGAGACAGGTGTATCTGTGGGTACAAACAGTAGTCCCCCTATGACCGCCAACGAAACGTCACGCATGCGCCTTCATTTCAACTTCTCGGAATGCCACGTTGCCTGCGACACACTGTACGTTATTCAGATCGCTCAAGCATCATCTTCGGGGATCAAAAGTCGCAGGAGTCACAGAAGTTACACATCACAGTATTGCGCACCTACTCAAACAGCACCTAACAAGCTCGATGCTAACCCAGCACCTACGTTTGAATGCGTATACAGATACATGTTTCTTGATTATTTTGTTCCCGTACAAATATCGAAAGTATATTCTGTAAGTAGTACACGGCCACCTCTCACACGCGCATCGGTCAATGGATACGGTGTTGTAAGCAGAGCTTGGCTTCGAATCCTGTGGGGCCCGCGTTTGCGCCTCGGGCGCTGGCAATCGGTACGGGTAAAAATTCCCTATTTTTCGTAGGTTACTTGTGGCACCTTCATCTCCTGGTGTAATTGCTTGCGCTTCGCTCAATGGGGGCGATGAGATAATGTGAGCACATAATCATGAACGATAATACACGGGCACCCGCTTGTATAGGCCGTTTAAACTGCAGTGGGGTCGAGTCCCGACTTGTCGTAGATCTTTGCATCAGCTCTAAGCTCGTTTGACGTCGTTTGGAAGAGCGTTTAACACGGGTGGGGGGTCATACCTCCTATGCAGGAACTGCACACGCTCGGACTCTGGTTTTCCCGACGGGAGTAAAATCGTGGCGTGACACGTACTCATCTCTGTGCACTTTCCTTGCCGCTGAACCAGGTGTTGTTAATGAATGCAACCTGAGTCGCCTTCAGAGACTTTCGTGCAGTTCCATACCGTACATTAGAAATGAATTATTTTGCAACACCCTGATCACAATCAGCAGTAGTGCCGGTATGCCGTCGACGGGATCACTCGTCAGTGCCGCGTACTCGAAGGTTCAACAGGGTGATGGACCACATGAGAGTAAACTTACCATCCCCGGAAGACGGACACGAAAACGCTCTTACGACCTCAGAAGAAGCAGCCGCTGCAAACAATTGGGCGCAAGATAACAGAAAGTGACACATGCCGAAAGGACAGAGAGGGCGGGCGTTACCGTGACGGTGTTTCCTATTCCAAGCACCAGACCACGTAACAATCGTGAGCGCTTCGTTGGCACTCGTATAGCAGGACAGGTTTCTTTCCCTCACACCAACTATTAATCCTGTTCAAGCTAAACCCAAAAAGGATAAGTTAATCGCCGGTTACCCTCACTGCCGCTTGTCGAGCACAAGCAAAGTGCAGGCAGTAGGGTTTATTCTAGAAATGCTTTTCGCAGCGCGCGCCGCGCGAGAACGTCGTTGCACACGCGTTGGAATGAAGTAATGACGTGAGGTGAGCTCGTCATGCAGCCCGGATCGCGGATCCCCTAAAGAGTTGCCTACAAAAGCCTGCCGTAGATGTTGATTGACGAGAAGGCCCGTTTTTCGGTTTAAAGTCCATACGATTTCCCCTGATGTCTCGGCAAAATCATTTGCAGGACTGGATATTTTACGGTGTAATAAGTACACCAGTAGAGACGGTATCAAGGGTCAACGGACTCAAAGTGTTGAAGTACACACCGCAGCTGAAGCCATTTATCCCAGGTTGACATTCGCAGGGAATACCGTCTTCGTCGCAGACGGGGTCCTGCGGGCACTCTGCATAACAAGAGTGCAGAACAAAACGATGGAACGACAAATATATGTATATATATCGGTGCGAGTCGACGAGTAAAAACATGATTGATTCTAGCGATTAAAACGCGACCCACAAACCAACCGTATTCGGGGGGGGGGCGTCGCTCCTAGTTTGTGACCCCAGACCTAACTTTCGACTAGGAAGTAGAGAGAAGGGGAGTGCGAGCCCTACAAATAGAATAGGGAAACACGACTATATGGATATAGTTTGCAGTCGAATCGAGGAGTGAGGGGCTGGGCACACATGACCCCATGTCGCGCTTAACAGAAGCATCATATCGGCCGTGCGCGTACACCGTCGATCGTTGTCAGGATGAGGCATGGCGTTGAACCCGAAGGCGTTCGGTCAATGGAGTATGAAGCGCCAGCTAGTTGTGAAGATGGATGCGACGGATACAAAACTGAACAGGTAGCTACGACTGATATTGACTCGAGTGATACAATATACCGCGTGCGCAACAATATGAAGACGGCTGCTGCTACTGTGCAAGGGAAAGGGTTTTCGCGACTCATACCGCTTACGATAGTTCCACTAGCATGCTAACGTATAGGCGTTTCGTTCGATACGATGCAAAAACACAGGCTGAGTCTGCGACCGTAGCTGGACTGCGCCATATAATGGCAAAACTGAGGAAAATTAGGTTGTGTCAGGAAGAGTACGACGCCATCGTGAACCCTTCATTGATAATGTTGATTGCACTGCATCAAGAAACGGCAATACCGTTGGGTTTTTGAAGAGAAAAACGTGGACCCCATTCTGCCGTGTTGGTGAATTCAAGTGAGTGGCACAAGTAAATCGCCAAGGTGCTGCCTCGCGAAAACCTATCAACGGCAACACGTATCGTTTAAAACCGAATCCTCCGCGTCTGGAGACGTAGCCATATGAACGTGCGGACACTATCGAAATTCGCTTCCCACGAAAAGTTGAAGCTGAAGCTGATTGTTCCTTCGGTGATGACCCTTGCCCGGGGTTCATTCCTTTACCCATAGCAACCCCGATAGTCCCTTACCGCATATGGTGCTGTCGCTGAACGTTTCGGGCAGACCAGGCCTTTCCAACACCCTGCAGGCGTGCCACACGGGTGTAAACCGGGGCGCCATTTGGTATGGTATCGGCGGCAGAGCGGCGAGCGGGGTACGGAGTCACTACAGTGTCACTAAAAAGCAAGAAGGCAGGAAGTTCACTGAAAAGCTATGGATATCATGTCGGCGTGTTCGTCCCGGAGGTGGGCACCGGCCTGCCTCCACTAGGCATTGTGAACCCCTGGGTTGGGCTCGAAAACCGTTGAACGGACAGATTAGGTATCGCCCCACCGCCTAGTCTGCGCCAAGTTATTGGGAATTGAAACAGGTAAAAGTAAATATACAGAGAACAATTGACGCATGGGGGTTAAAGAATGAACAAACGTAGGATGGTGCATTTGGTCAGTTGGCCGACGGACGTGTACCGTTGCACGCCATGACCTCATTGCAGGGCGAAGACCATGTTCAGGCCTATTGCACTAACCAATCAAATCACAATCCCACTCGCTCTCACGTGGTTGGTAGGCATTGAAGATCATCGTTGTCCTCCAAATCCCTGTTAAGAGAAGAAGCACGTATCCGAACATTGTGGGAAAACGAAACGGGTGAAATACATGGGCGTGAGTGGAAAGTATGGCCTGCACCGTTTTCCGAGGTTGTCCTGATATGTAGCGGTGTCGGTTGGCCGGAGGAAGACTAGGAGGCTATACAGCCTGCACGGCATATGAAACGCCTCCATCAATATAGCAAACCCGTCACTAGACAAATATACATGCAAGGCCAGCATCGCCATCTATCTAAACTCGGACGATGACGGGACGCTACGAAACAATTCCACCGTTCACAAGACACCTCGCCGTGATTTTCATGGTCGTTACATGATACTCCCAACCCGAACAGCATTTCAGCGCAAGCGTTCCTCACATATATCGTGACATATCGTGTTCTTCTCCCCAATAGTGCCCACGACAAACTCAACGTGATCCTAAGAACAACGCCGAAATGCCAGACCAGTTTTTAGAGTAGGCAAGACTGCAATAATACTGGCCGTCCGTCGCTAACCCCGTCGACGGATCTATGCTGTTGACGAAGCAAAATCTCTACCCGAATCTGGTGGACCGCCTGCGTGCGTCCTGACAAAAGCACCTCGAGCACCGGCCGGCAACCGACAGGACAGCGAGGCCCTCAGATTGCATGGTGACAACAACAGCAGCGGGAACATGGCCTGCACGTCCTCAATCCGAACCGCAAGGTGTCACACTTACAATTCATCAAGCGATTGAAGACCGTCGAACAGCCCGGCGGGTAGGGTAGAAAGGACGTTCCTGCTCAGGTCCCTGTCACAAAAGGCAGAAACCACCGGCAACCGTCGAAATACGTAAAATAGAGAGGCTATCAATGAATACCAGGCGGAACAACGAGCAGCGGTATGTGACACCGAGCGCTCGTTGAACATGTTGAGCGGTGCACGAGATAAACGTGCTTGGAAAAAACGAACCGCGTCAGCCTGTCCTTAGCAACGGGGGTCACCTGCCGCAGATTTTGCGGCTGTTTACTGCTGTAGTGTCGGTATATCCGCACAGGAAAAAAAAATGTTTTTTTCTCCTACGTGCAGTAGTACAAGGCAAACAATAGGCGCCCGCCTTTGTTGGTACCAAGAAAAGTATATATGTCGGTTTGAACGTGAATAGGGTACCCACATAAGCTGTTTGCGGTCTGGTAGCTGCGCCAAATGATGCCATATATCCAAATTCAAATCAAGGTGTACCACCAGCACCGATACAGGTCGTGTTTTTCCAGACCGGTGCTTACGAAACATGCCCTGCATGTCCTTCATCCAAACAGCAAGGCGTCGCACTTACAGTTCATCAAGCGTTTGAAGCCCGTCGAACAACCCGGCGGGCAGGGTCGAAAGGACGTTGCTGCTCAGGTCCCTGTTATGAGGTGCAGAAACAGCCGAAACAGGCAGAGTACGTCAAATAGGGAGGAGATAAATAAATAGCTGGTGGAATAAACAGCAGCGGCTTGTTGCAGAGAATGCTTGTTTGACATGTTGAGCGGTGGGCACGAGAAAACGCAGCTTGAAAACGAAACAAATTAGCGTTTTTCTTTTGCAATCGGGGTCACATGCCGCAGTTATTGTGGCGGTCTACCGTACGTAGTGCCGGTATATCCGCACAGGAGAAACTGTCATGTTCTCCGAGTACAAGGCGGGCAATAGTCGCCCGTTTTCGTTGGTGCAAAAGAGAGCACATGTTGCATCGGTTTTATCGTAAATAGGGTACCCACATAATCCGTTTGTGGCCTGGTAGCTGCGCCGAATGATGCCATACATTCGGACTGAGTTATGGTGTAGCACCGGCACCGATAAATGCATATGCGGTATCGTTCCCCACCGGTGCTTATGAAACATGCCCTGGACGTCCTCGATCCAAACAAAAAGATACCGCACTCACAATTCATTAAGCGATGGAGTCCCGTCGAACAACCCGGCGGTCAACGTGGAAATGTCGTTCCTGCTCAGGCCTCTGTTACGAAGAGCAGACACAGCCGCGTCGGGAAAACACGTCATGTAGGGAGGAGATAAATTGATGGCAGGTGTAATACACAGCAGTGTCTTGTGAAAGAGAACGCTCGAGTTAAGCATGTTGAGGGGTGCATGAGAGAAAGGGGCTTAGAAACGAAACAGTTAAGCCTGTCTTTAGCGATCGGGGCGCATGTATTGTGGCGATCGACCGTAGTGTGGGTATATACCCGCACAGGAATAACTATCATGTACTCTGAGTACAAGGCGGACATGTATCGGTCTGATCGTGAACAGTGTTCCCGCAAAAGCTACGACATGATAGTTTCGGTCACACGGGAACATTTGGCCAGGTATTGGCACTTCATAACGTTAGTAGGCCGGGGGTACATCAGTCACACGGGACCATAGTTCCCTTCCCCCGTATCATGTCTGCGTTTATAATCGGGGTGGAGGACTCGATTTGTTTGCCTGACGGGCGTGAACCCGGCACGGAACACCCCGGCATTATAGGGGCACCAAGATAGAAGCAGGGGGCGTATACCCCCGATTGGTGATGTTGACTTTCCCATTTTTATTTTTACCCCCACATAGCGTGTAGAGGGGAGCGGACTCATCCCACGGTAGGGGCACAGCAGAATTTTCTGAGCTCCTCACATGAGGAGCTTAATATCTCACCCGAAACATGACTTCGGAAACATTCGTTCGAGCAACCCGACCAAAACTTTCAATGCGGTAGTCCAATAACAAGCATACCAGTGAAATAGTAACAGTATCAGGAGGTTACTCACGTGAGGAGCTCAACCGGTCAGAAAATTTGTAGCCAAAAAGTCGTACCCCTACCGTGGGATGGCTCAGCGGAGGGCTCCAGACTATAATTTTTTTGACTGGCTTTGATCGCTTTGCGGACCCTTCGGGTTCCACTTTTATTTCCGTATACCTTTTTTTTTGGTAAGTTAGCCTGTGCCCACGGGAATCGACCGTGTCAAGAGTTGGATTAGTACGGACAGATGGAGGTACTGGATAGAGAGACCGGCGCGGTTTTTAATGTGAAGACAACAACAACAACAACAACTGTAGTCTGTGTGTTCGTCTGTCTGTCTGTCTGTCTGTCTGCCTGTTTATCTGTCTGCCTGTGTATCTGTCTGTCTGTCTGTCTGTCTGTCTGTCTATCTGTCTGTCTGTCTGTCTGTCTGTCTGTCTGCCTGTCTGTCTGTCTGTCTGTCTGTCTGTCTGTCTGTCTGCCTGTCTGTCTGTCTGTCTGTCTGTCTGTCTGTCTGTCTGTCTGTCTGTCTGTCTGTCTGTCTGTCTGTCAACACAGCCTCTGGATTCAGAGTGATTTCTGCCCTTTTTCGTCCCATTGCCAGAGAGGTAGGATGCTCAAAATCAGCTGGATTCTGGCGGTCATATATACCACGCCGAATCGTGGCTGGCGCGTACTGAGCATGGGCGAATCCTAGCCGGTCCCAGAGCCATCCAACATCACAAATTCTGCTGGCTCGTACCTATTTATGCCCGAGCTATCCACCAACCCCGCACTCTGCCGGTGATTACCCTTTCAAAACAAGTAAGAGCTAAACCCCGGGTACTTTATGGCCGATTCCAGTTCTTCCCGTATCTAGACTCGGTCTGTCGCCGGATGCTACGAACGATGTACATTACAACGAGGCTACGCTACACCGACATTACAAGTTTCGATAAAAATGATAACACTCAACCCAAACAGCAATTTACGTAGCTTTCCGCCCGGGTAACAAACCCAACGTCGATAATGCAACAACGACGAAAGACAGGAACCAGGGACGGACAAACGTCCCGGTGGGTAGGGTTGGCCGTATCTAAATCGAACCCGACGGGTAGGCAGCAAGCACCGGTTTTGTTGGTGGATGAGCTCAACCAAGCACCACACTACCAAGAGGGGGTTATCCTTCCGGGGTGGTGTATCTCCACTATTCCTGGTTATCTCGGGGATAACGTCGCGTTAACATGCTTACGCTTCCGAGGTATCATTATACGGTGCTGAGGTTGAAACTGGAGCGACGGCCTGAATTGATACACGACACGTACTGTAAATGCGAAGGTGTGGTGACCTTAAGCTGTGTGTTTACGGTTAACGATCCGACGGATGGGTAGACATACACGTGTACGAACAGCATGTAAGGTTGGATCACTGGCCGTCTGGTGTACATACAACCTTCGAAACCTTCGAGGACTGTATATATAGGTCGGTGTCGAAGCACAACTTCCACATAAAGATATGGCGCGGCTGTTCCGCGTGCATCCTACCACAAAGAAGGAGAAAAAAGTAAGAAACGAGAGAGACGGCCTGGCCTCAACATTGATGACGATAATAACAGCGACAACACACACATGCTCCGCACGTCCTTGATCCTAAAGCACAAAATGTCACACTTCTTACAATCTGTCAAGAGATTGAAGCCCGTTGAACAGTCCAGCCTGCAAGGTAGAAAGTCCATTGCGATCCAGGGCTCTGTTACCAAGCACAGAAGACACCCGAAACAAGTGCAAGTCGTCCAATGAAACATTATGAGACGTTGAACGTACGAGACGAAACGGAAAGCAGCAGTGCGTGGTGTTCAGAGAACGCTCGTTGAACATGTCGAGCAAGTGCAAGCAAGAAAGGAATCGATCTACTGTAGTACAGTGTTGCTGTTGGTACCTCGGCACAGGTGAAACCCCTATGCGGTGCGAGTACGAGGCTCGTAATGGGCACCCATCTTGTAGAATGTTAGCATATGGACGTTGAGACCCCTACGTATATATTGTGGTGTGCAGTCACTACGCACTGATACGAGGACATGAGTATCTCAAGCATACAGTAGATATTCGGGTACTGGCAATATGCGGATAGATGACGAGTTTGTCTTACTCGTAGTGCGCTCTGTTGTATGCCCAAAGCATCTCCATAAGGGCCGATCCTGAGAACGTTGCTAGAACGTTGCGATAACGTTGTTGAGCACATTTCAAGGAACAGAAGTGTGTTCGGCGTGTGTTCTCCAAGAACTGTCAAAATTTGAGACCGGGAACAGAGAGACGGCCTGGCCATCAGACTACTAAGCGACAATGGAAGAACAAGGACCTGATCTCGGCGTTACGGAGCCCAAAGCAAATGTGTCGCACTTACAGCTGAAACAGAGATTGAAGCCCGTCGAAAATGTTGGTGGGTAGAGTAGTGAGTTCGTTACCGTCCAGGGATCTGTTACGCGGACCAGCAACACCGGAAACAGGCAAAGACTCGTTCAATGTGGGCCGGAGTCAAATGTGCCAAGCGCAAGCAACAGCAGCGTCTGGCGGACGAGAACCCTCGCGGATCGTGTTGAGTGCGCCAAGGCAAGGGCCTTGAACGAGAACAACGGACCTGCTTTCAACAGACGAAACCGCCGGTCGCAGTGTTTGTGTGTTTAATTTAGCATCGGTAACAACAGCGGCAACACGTACATACATGCTCCCCACGTCCTTGAGCTCGACAGCACGATTTCACACTTACAAACTTTGAAGAGATTGTAGCCCGTTGAACAGTCCTTCCGGCAATGTAGTAATGGCATTGCTATTAATGGTTCTATTGCCGAGCGCACAGACACCCGAGACGAGTACATGTGGTCCGAATGAAACATTGGGAGAGTCAAACGAACGAGAAGAAACGGAGAGCAGTGCGTGGTGTTTTCAGTGAACGCTCGTTGGACAAGTTGGGGAGAGGAAGAAAGAAAGGGCTTGGCACGATTTACTTCAGTCGCCTGCAGCAGTTGTTGTCACGGTCTACTATTAATGTGCTGTTGGCATATCGGCGCAGATGTCACCCCTATGTATGGTGCGAGCACAAGGCTCGTAATGGGCACCCATCCTGGAGAGTGCAACGAAACGAAGACGCGTGCTACGGTAGAGGTAGCACTTTTTGGCTGAATCGTTTTCTGAACGATCGGGCTCCTTAACCCAAATTCGTCGGAATTTCATTTTTGTGACGAATAATGTTTCAGGGTATACTTCGGTCATGATATTATCCGGCAGCACTTTAGTTTCCTCCAAAACCATTGTTTCGGTGAGGTATGACGCTCCTTTAATGAGGAGCTCAGAAAAAACATGGTGCACCTCTACCGTAGCATTCGTCCGAACATGCATCAGTGACATCGGAAGTAAACTATTCTTAGGAACGGTCTGGCCAGCTAGTGGCGGCTAAAGGTTTTTGATCAGAAAGGTGCAGTTGGCGAGAAATTCGCATTGTTCCACTGTATGGTATAGGACACCTGGTAAGAAACAGGCTAATAATAAATCCAGGCTGGAGTTTACAGGAAACCAAGCAATTGACAGTCGTCAGCTTAAAACTATTGTAGGAAGCACCCTCTCTCAACCAAGAAATCCAGCCTGGACCCGAGTTCATGTTTCTTCGTGGGTGTGCTGACGCGTGCTACGATAATAGAGGTACGAGACACTTTTTGGCTGAAGTGTTTTCTGATTGATCGGGCGACGCGTGCTACGGTAAAGGTAGCACTTTTAGGCCGAATGTTTCCTAAACGATCGGGCTCCTTAATACGATTTTGTCGGACTTCAATTATTGTGACGAAATATGTTTCAGACTATACCTCGGCCGTGAGATTTCTCATCGGGCAGCACTTTTATTTCCCTCAAACTCGTATTGTGGGTAAGACGTGACGCTCCTTAAGTGAGGAGCTCAGAAAAAACCTGATGTACCTCTATCGTAGCATGCATCGGGCTTCTCAACCAAACCTCGTCGGACTGCCATTCTTGTGTTGCAATATTTTCCCTAGTATCATACTCAGTCATGGAACAGTTCGTCGGGTAGCACTTTTGTTTTCCTCCCAAACCTATTTTTTCGGGTCAGGTAACGAGCTCCTCAAGTTAGGAGCTCAGACAAAAACACGGTGCACCTCTATCGTAGGAATCGGTAGAGCCCTTCAGGTTGCGCCTGCCAATACATATACATCTTCGCGACACGGTGTATTTAAGCCCCGCTCTGCCTTAAAACAGGATAAGATGAATGCCGCGACCAGTTGAATACTGGGTCCCGTGCCACTCCGAATGGTTGCCGTCGCGTGCTGTGCTTTTCCTAAAAACCCGCCGGCCGTCCCCGAGAGATACACGACACCCTTTCAGCAGGTTGTTACGGTTCGAAAACAATACCCACGCATATTATGGCCACAGATATCCGTAAATCCAGTATTGCTACTGGTGCTACCTTTCTAAAAGAGAAGGCGAGCTTCCTGTGGGCCGAGGCTGTTTTAGTTCCACCGCTATATTGACTCAGACGATCGCGGGCCGCCACTGACACTCCGTACCGCCCTCTAGGCAGACGCCACCGTTTACTGTTTCGAGAGTCACAATCTTCACTTCGAACACTACTATGACTGTTGTGTAGCGTATCTCACCGATATCGATGGAAGCTAGGAAGCATGCTACGATACAGGTGCACCATGTCTTGTCTGGGGTCCTCACTTAAGGAGCGTCATACTCCACCGAAAAAACTGTTTTTGGAGGAAACTAGTTAGTGCTGCCGGATGAGAAATATCAGGACCGACGTATACTCTGAAACATTGGTCGCAAACAAAATGAAAGTCCGACGACGAATTCGGGTTAAGAAGCCCGATCGTCCAGAACCCGATTCAGCCGAAAAGTGCTACCTCTACCGTAGCAAGCGTCCTATGGTGTATTATTCTCCCCCCCCCTGGTGTCTACGACAACCACAACGTGAACAATCAAACGAATTGAAAGGACAGGAACAATACCCGTGATACGTATGTATGGCTTACTGGCCATCTGTCGTCGCAAAATCCCCTCGAGGATCGTTTGTGCCGAGGTCGAAGAAAACCCAAAACTATCATGTCTGGCGTTTTCTTCACGGGTTATCCCGCAAATAAGTTACACTGAGGCAGGCGACCGAGAGACCGCGTGCCCCCCCTAAATACTACAGGTTGGCAATGGAAGCAACAGTAGACGCCCTGTAACGCTCTCGAGTCGACATCACATTCCCGCACTTACAAGCTCTGAAGAGATTGCAGCCCGTCGAACATTCCGACACTCAGGGTGGAAAGGTTGTTACCGGACAGGCCTCTGTCACAAAGTGCAGAAACAACAGGAAACAACAGGTAAAGCACGTTACAAGTGCGGGGAGATATCACATAGGAAGTACCACGGCGAACAGACTGCAGTGGCAGAGAATGCTCGTTGGGCATGTTGAGCAGCAAGCACGAAAGAAAGGACCATACATAAAGTACGTTTCCGCTTGTCTTCCCCACTGGAGGTTGACTGCCGAAACTAGGGCGCGTCTACCACGCCGTATAGGTATCTTCGCCAAGCATATATCCTTGAGATTAAAACTGGTGACACGTGGTTGGCGTTGCTCAAGCAGGTTGTGCGATGGATTCTTCACAAATAGCTTATGTGCATAGCTTATTTGAATGGGTTGCTGTCGAGCTCTCGACGCCGCACGACCGTCCAACGCCCCGCCCACCGATATAGCGGCGCGGTGTTCCCGACGACAGGAAAGAGCGCCGCCGGTGAAACTCTCTGTGAGCGGGGAGTAATGAACGCTGACTACGTTTTCTTCTGGTTGGCCAGTAGAGCGATCAACCCTGGATGGCGGAAGCCTAGTTTTGAATCCGACCATCTCTCCCTTTTCGTGTATCTTGTTCGTGAGCTGGAGTAAGTGGGTGGATAGATACGTTCTCGGGGTTGGCGGGTGGGTATCTTGGTGCGATAGGAGGCTGTTGTACTCCAGCGTGCCACTCCAGTACTTGATACTTCGTATATGGTTACCTGCTTTGAACTTCGAGCCATACGGCTCGGAATGAGCGCCGGTGATACATAGAGCGCGCATGCATTGATCTGATCGTATGTACGGCGCATTTTTACATATGTTGTGCCCATCTAAATGCGATATATACTTGCAACCAGATAGTGATAACCGGCCAGATATCCATATAGTTTGAACGCGGTAATATCTGTCTCTGTGTCAACACGGTGTCGCGATCCATCGAGTTGTACACCGACCTTGCTCCATTCGAAGAAAGTGTGGGCGACATTTGGTGCCCCGAACAGGATATATGCGGTAGCGTGTGCGTTATTCGGCAATTCGAAGTCACTCGCATATTGGCCGTTCGTAAGAATGGGCTCACTGCATGCAGCACGTCAGTACAGGGACAGCCTCGCATCACTCAAAGGACATAACGCATTCTCTCATTTCTCTCGGTCGGGGTAGTACACATGTTTACGGCAGACACGGTCGGGAAACGCTTTTTTATTCGGATACAGCAAACATTCATTCCCCTCGTGCACTGCTGTAGGCCAGTATGACCATTGCTGGGCTCAGTGGGACGCGACATGCATCACGTTTCAACGCTCCAGCGTTCCAGCCCTATCAGCAGTTGCTCACGGGCAGCCAAACGTTCAGGCAGCTTGCCCAAGGCAGTTGTACTCTTGACGATGATACCGGGGCGAAGGACCAGCTGCCAGGACGTGCATTGACTGGTTGAACAGGATTATTTCGGCGTCGTTTCGTACATCATGCGATGAAAGTCCACCGAACATATTCGCACGTTATTACTGCAGGTAGAGTAAGGAGTACAGCATTGGGGCTCTCGATGGGGCGATCTTTGCTCCGACACTAAAAAAAAACTATGGATCGAGTAGGGGGGTGTTTTGATTTTGCACGTCAAAACAACGGGGAGGTTATCGACGTTCCGTGTCTGGTCGTGGAGGTGAGGTCATGATACTCACGGCAAGGCGATCGGTTGTAGGTGGTTCAGTTCTTGTGTGCACTAGGATATCTTCCGCATCGCAATGTGGAGGAAACTCGTCATATCCTCGTGAATCCTGCAGCGCCCAGCAAGAGCGCTGGTTGATATCTCGCTACAAATATATAGAAGCAGCAAACCATCTTGCACGTCAGTCGATTCCCTGCCGAAACTAAAATCGGCTCCAACCACTCACAATGATTGCAGAGAGACCAGGTCACCAAATATATCTGTCGGGAAGGTGTTGATCGCGTTTTGTGCCATACACCTGCATGCAAAAACAATGCGTGGTGACGACGAGTTCGCACAACGGTGGAGGGCAGATACTTCATGCAATCATCACCAACAGCAACGGCCCCCGTGTGTAGGCCACGCGGGCGAGCGCCTGCTTGCGGAATAGCACCAATCGACGCCCGTTAAAACCGCCGAGATTGCGAAGAATCAATCGCACCGTTTGCGACAGGATCCTTGACGAGCCGGTTGAGGGTAAACTACTGAAATTATCTCCCCCACCAATGCCGACTACATCAGATGCTGCTCGAATTGACCTATCTAGTACCGTCCTGACTGCCATGAACAGCGCTCAACGGCAACAAAGCCGTTTGTTTGGTCAGGGTCGTAGGGCTGGCGCTGGTGGCGAAACTGTGCCCCGACCGACCACGGGACTTAAATACGGTCAGCAGCAGGCAGGCGTTTCCATGTTTTTCAATTTTTTGTTCTGACCGTTCCCATCCCAGGCTCTCCGAGGCACCTATATATATTGTTTCGCGCGAACAATAAGTTATAAGACCGACGTAAAGTCAGTATAACGCAAACGAGTCGCTAAAACACGACCGTATACCAAAGTAAAGTGATACCCAGGCGTTGCGTTGTTTGTGTGTTTTTTCCGGACAAAGTCCAAATGTCCCCGCCGTTTTTTTACAGAGACCCTGATAGTTTGCACACGCGTTTTCAAGTCTTCCGCGGAGACTCACCCAAGAGTATTGTGCTTCGTATTATTTCGCCGGACCTATCGGTCTATGAGGTAGTACTCATTTGCCAAAACAATCTAAAAAAAACAATCTAAAACAAACAACAACAAAAACAACAAAAATACAAAAAATACAACAACAAAAGATAAATGCACATAGTCTGCTCAGTTCTTCGTAAGAACTTAGAAAATACGTGCCCAAACTTTCACCGTCTTGTTCGCAAACACGTGCCAATTTGCCCGGCGGGGAACAAAACTGTCGTCTGTCAGCTTCAACCAGCCAGTAGGTGAAACACAACCAGCAAAAACAAAGTGAGTAAAACGTTGGCCTACGTTCACTGTCTTCAACGTTGTGTGCGGTTGGCTGGCACAGGGCTGCTTCCCACCAATAACAGGTAGCCATGGCCACGCACCGTCGGAATAGTTACCGTACATATAAGAGACACGCGATATAACCAACCAGCCTCCCGCCGGGATGAGTTTATAAGACGAGTTTCTTCGAAAACGGGGGCGGGGGGGGGCACACGCAACTAGAAGAAGCAGCGTCTCACAGAGAGGTCTCGGTGAAGGTGCATCTCTCTGCGTTCGCAACTTGCTGTCGAGGAAAAACCAGCTTGGGAAGAGACGTGTGCTGCTTTAGATGTAGCAACCTTTCCTGTATACCTTGTGAGAGGAGACTGTTTATGACTGCCGGTGCTGCTAAACCGAGCAATATTCTCAATATCACTGGAAAACCATATCTCCCCACCCCCCTCCACCAGTTTCGGCAAATAGATGTCCAGGCCATGGCACTGGTCCTCGGGCTGCCCGTTTGAGATCCCTCGAGGTCAGGGTTTGTTTGGGCTGTAGTTGAGTTTCCCAAGCGCGGATCCTCAGAAACAAACCTGCTGTAGGTGGAACCTCTACCCTAGAATGCGCCTTGCAACTGTTCAGGCGGGGTCCACTCACAATCCCAACAGGTTTTCCATGCCCGCGAACAATCCAGCTGGGACAGCGGCGAGCCCGTTGGTTGAGAGAGACCTGCTTAGTCGGCATGCCGAATAACATTGAAATAGCGTATCACGTACAAGGTGTAGTGTCATATGATTTCATACATGGTGTCCAAATATCCTGGCGATGAGTTCCTGGGCGCGGGGCTTCAAGATGAGACCAGCAAGGCACGATGACATTGTACGAACGTTCATAAGTCTACACGGGCTGTCCAACGCACCCTCTAGAATAGAGCTTCGGGTCCTATTTTCGTCGTTGTGAGACCCACCGTTGATAGCGTATATACTGCCGAAAACCGGCCCGGACATACATCGAAACGCACAGCAAGCATGTATCCGGCCTTAAAGCACCCTTCACGTAGTCAGATGTGAATCGTTGCTGTAGATGAAAGGTAATCGGGAGATGGGAGTGTGTGTTGGGTTTTGTAAGGGGGCAAACAGCACGGGCTTTGTGAGCCTTGCAAACGGCGCTAGTGGGAAACCATAGGTAGGATCGTTGTACGAGCTGGTTCAGGCATATCACGACAATTTTTGTCAGTCATGAATTCCGCATGCCATAGCAACTCCAATGTCACATATTTTGTATCCTACTAAACGCCATGAACAGTGGAAAAGGGCGACATTGCCAGTTGTTTGTTCAAGGACCTAGAACTGGCGCTACCGCCGAAAATGTGGCCCGACCGATCACAGGGCGGTCAACAATAGTCAGGCGTTTCCGTAGGAAAACATGTCTACCCCCCAATTTGTTTTCCTGAACGAGCCGCTTCCTAGGCATAGTTTTACGACGTTTCACGCAAATATTCGAAGATCTGACTGCGTATGATCATACTAAGTCATATTTTACGCCCAAAATCGATTCTATAGTGAAACTAAGTAATTACGAGGCAATGCCTATTTTGCACTTTTACCGCACAAACGTCCAAATGTCCACGCCGTTGTTTGGAGATAGACCCTGAAATTTGGTACACGTGTTTTACGCGCCCTAGATACGAGCCTTTTACGAATGTGTTTTTTTTTGTTTTGTTTTTTTCGCCGGAAATTTTGAATCTCTTAAGACCCAAATTGACCCAGATTTCCCAAACTATTACAAAACAAACACTATCTAACAAAAAAAAACAAAAAAAAACACATCCGCCAAAGTCTTGGGTAGGGCGCATAAAAAACATGTGATAAAGTTCAGGGTCTATCTCCAAAACAAACGGCGTGGACATTGGCCACTGACTGAATCTTCCGCTTCATACTTGAACCAGCCTGTAGTACAAAGGAAAGTATACATAGATAACGGTGTTGATTTCGCCCTTCCGCTAACGAATCACCGCCGCAACGCATGTTTTTCCGTCGCCCATTAGCGTACCAGCAACGGTTCAACGACATACCAACTTGATCCGTGTGTACTTACAGGGTTTCCAGAGCAGGCGTGAACTCGAACAGGCCGGCCGGCAAAGAAGTGAGCTCGTTGTTTCGCATTTCCCTGATTTACCCACCAGCAAGAGAAAAACATGAAGAGTCACACCGGTCAACCACGTGCGAACGCATCGCGTGCTGCATTACGGGGAGGACACCGAGAATATCACTGTGGATATTTGAAGCTTTGATCGCCATGAGAGTAACGCACTCCTCCGCAAGTCGGCCACAGAAACTATCCCGAGTTGTCGTGTACACGCACTTGCTTGTGTTATATCATCAGTAGAGGCGCAGCAGTAGGAAGCCTCGTCCTAGCAGCTTGCCACGTTACCACCGAATGCCGTTCTAACTCACTCGACATATCGATGCCTGCAAAAAGAAGACGGTTCTCATAGCACCCGTCGTGCAGCTATTTTTAGCGTTTGATGTAACACCCCAAGTGCCGTGTCTACCTTTGCTTCGGATTAACAATATTGCCCACTGCAGAATCACAGACCGTTCCCGCCAACCAACGTCCAACGCAACGCATGCACCGAATTGAATGTGCTACATACAGCCGTTCAAAGGCGAGCGCCTCCCTGGTATGTAACGTTTCGCTCTTCAAACCTTACCAACATATGTTCAACCGGAAGGTTTTCGTTTTGCGACTAGCAAGGTTGGTGACCCGTAAAGGAGGTTTCCTGGCAGGATCGGTAACCCGTCGACAGCCATGTGCCCCTGATATCGAGGGTGCGAATGGCAGCCAGGGTACTACGGTCTGCACCATATTGAACTCGCGATTTCCAGCAGAAGGCCCATGACCGTTGGTTTCGTGTACTAGTGCACCCTCCGTTGAATATTTAATAGTGGATTGCGCATGTCTCGGTATGGGTATTGACAAGCAGTCTATTGCGATATTTATGACTCTGTTGGCATACGAGACAACATGAGTTGTTGGGGAATGGTGCCATCAGTTGTTGGCGTAGACATAAAATACATCTTGGGCTACGTACCCTTAACGCAAGCCGTTCCAAGTTGATGTCGAATGTGAAGTGTATTACCACTGATGTTCGAGTTTCGGGCGAGAATTGCAAGGAAGGAAAAATAGGCAGGTCAACTCTATATCACACAAGCACGACGGTCGAGTTGTTGGTGGCACTGTCGCTGCGTGCGAGCGCACGTCAGGCGCTGTGAACACGTCATGATCAATAGACGTGTTTTCTTTATTCCACGCATACGATTATGAGGGAGCCTCCGTTGATACACGTGACGGACTGTTGTGTCACAACTCGGCCAAAAGAGGCCCAAAAAACCATGCTCGGGCAGCTTTTCATCGACCAAACAAAAAGGTATGCTGTATTTCAGTACGGAGTTCGTCGAAGTTATACTCGGTACATGTGACTCACAAAGATTCCAGCGACGATAAACCGTTGAAAGCATCCACCTGCAGACTGCTGAGTCTATTATCGTCAAGTTCTCTGTCGCACCGCAAACAGTAGACACGTAGGGACGGACGGAAACAGACAGGGTGGAACACTTCGCACAAACATCATGTACTGGCCACAGGCCTGTTTAGGTAACTACGTATGTACGCAGTTGGTGCGTTATAGGGCGCGACATGTTGCACCGGATGAGCTGATAAAAAATCCACGCACCTGCCTGCAGACCAAGGGTGAACGAGGCACAGGACCTCTACTGGGGGCAATCATTCATACGCAGTAGACTTAACACGAAGAGTAGATCACGTCGAAGATGCATCAATGTCAAGAGTGAGCGTTCTCCAACTGCCGACTGCAACCGAAAGACACTGACATAATCCTACGTATTGCCACTCACAAAGATCGCAGGTTCTGAGAGGCATCGAAGAGGCCGGCCGGCAACGCGGATAGCTGGTTCGAGTCTAGGTCCCTAGATGGCGAATGTGATACCCACAACAGCACAGACAGTTCGGGGAGGGAAATACGTGGGAGATTCAACGCCAGCGGTCACAAGAAGTCAAGATTTCAGACCCTACGATAGCACGAGCTGATCGTGTCTACGTCACACGACACAAGTCGATATGTGTTTATCGCGGTAAGCGCAACAACACAAACGTGCGTAACTAGCGATTATCGAACGACCATTTAACTGAGTGTGGGTATCCCAACGCTGATAGTGCGAGGTATTTAAAGGTTGACATGCCAGCTGAAATCTACGTCTTATGGCGGGATTCACCGGTTAGTGGTCTCCAAGATAGTGTCTACATTACACCAAAGTCGGCAATAAAGACTTAACGAACAAGGGGTTGTGTGTGCTCGTAATCGTTATATCCAGCCAACCTCCTTTTCAAACGGAACACTGGCTATGCATTCGTGTAGTACGTTGCAAAAGCCGACGAAATGGCGCCGTTGGTACAGTGTTGACAGGCGTCTTCCCCGCTGGGTCAGCCATACATCCTATACAGGCTGCACGAAGATAATATATATGTTATCACGGGCGGTGACATGGAATGTTCATTTCAAAATCGTCACGTCACTCACAAGTCCTCCAGAGCTGTCGCGGTCGTCAAGAGGTCTGCCGGGATGGAGGCTATCTCGTTGCGGTCCAACATCCTGCCGCGAACGCACGAAATCTGTTGTTAGTGCGGCAAGCCTTGGTTTTCGATTTGTACCGTCCGTGTAACGAATGTAGGACACCATTGACCTGCACACCACGAAACTGTAGGACTACTGCGCGTGTGAAGGTTGCCCAGCTCGATTCGTTCTGTTGTATACGTCGGGTTTAAGATGCTGGTCCTACAGACAGGTGTGCTAAACCGGTTCCACAGAGCACCGTTCATCATGTACGCGCCAGATTGAAATTGGCGAATATTCGTCCAATATTTCGTTAGCATATAAGTATCTATGCGTGCTTTGAACTATCGTAGCCGAGGTGGGCATGGCGGTGCGAACTCTTGAGCTGTCTCCGCAATGCGACCCCTTGAGGTTTCTGCTCAGGTAACCACCTATATTTGTGCCAACGGACCAGACGAAACTTACGATGGTGCACAAGGCTAGCTCTATATGCCCCATACCGCAAATCGTCGTGGCCACGAGCAAAAGGAAAAATAAGCTTCGGGTTACCAATTCCAATGCGAAATCTGTCACACCACTTCAAACAAACATCACTGCTAAAATCCACTCACACGCTCAGTACAGATGTCAAATCCCCGAAGATACCATCTGGGAGTTCGACTAACAAGTTTTCCGACAGGAACCTGAGTGGGTGGTTATCAGTGGCGCGCGGACAGAGGCGGTGTACAAAACGGGGGTGCTGTAAGCATCCCGACGATACGTGACGGTTTGTTGAAGAAATTGTTTCGAATCGTTGCGAGGCAGGGCCGGCCTTCTTCGTGAGAACACGCCTTCGAATAGGCGTAGTATCAACGGCAGCGGCCCACGGATGTCAACGCAGCACGATGGGGGGTGGTACGGTCTGATATTTCCACAGACCCTTAGATGCGGGTGTGGGTAAACAGCCAAAGTGCATTACGGCTGTAGTTTTATACATTCAAAATTTATACCCCACACAACGCTTCTTGCAGCATGGCGATTGACACCGGGCACGTTCGTCGTGCTTTGGTTTGCGATTCCGTGCAAATGTTCGCACCAACGCGCAGGTATACAGTCGCCGACCTCTTGGAAAGGCCGTCGACACTCGTAGCGATTGGCTGGGAGTGCATGGCGACCTGTTTACCATTCCCACTGTTCGTCGAAGAGCCCCGGAGGTTACCTTTGACTCAAGCGCTCGGGCGTTTAGTGACACGGAAGAAAACATACAAACGCACCCGCCAGAAATCGAACCCCATGGCATTTGGTTCTACGTTAATTAGACGAACAACCTCGATTGAAATTCACAAGTCAGTAATATGATCTACCACCTGGAATACAATGTCCTCCGTCCCTAGCCTTAGTCCTATTGACCTTTGTCGGGGTTCGTTTTGCCCGGTCGTTTTTACGATTGCTCGTTCTGCCGCCTTGCCCAAATGAACGACGCCAAACATATAGCAGCCGTTAGTCATGTTCCGAACCGCGGCCGTAATGCAACCAATCGCGCTGTGTACTCACAATGATAATAGCGCATTCAAGCCGTTGAAGGCGCCGCCGGACAGGGAGAAAAGGGCGTTTTCCTCTAGGTGCCTACAACAGAGCGGTAGTAGAGCGATCACAGAGGTCAGCACGAACCACCGTTAGAGCGATGGATTGTGAACTAATATGATATAGATTGGGTGCGCGACAACATCAAAACGACGACAAGACAACCTACACAACCTTCTCAAGGTCACAATGAGAAACAATCCTGAAATGGGTAGATTTATGGGCGACCCGAACAAAAAGCGAGAGTTTGTTTTTCTTCGAAATATTCTCGGTTTTAGTGTAACCCTCCTCCTCCCCTTCTGCATTTCGCAGGTGGATAGTGGGGTGTCGAAACGTCTTCTCATACGTGCAACCCATGGATACATCGTTGGTATAGCCTGGCGAGAAGGCTCCCGGAGTGAGCACAGCAAGTTGTGTAGTTTCGGTCGGTAGTCGTTGCCAAACGTGTAGACGACGGAATCTCGCCGGCAGCAACGCAGAAATACGTGCGTATCTGTTGTTTTCGACTTTCTACAAACAAAATATTATCCGTATTTCACGCACTTACCTGAGTCTAGCCCCCCGAGGTTTGGCCGACCGTTTGCTATCGGGTGCACACTGCCAAGAGTCTTGTCGCACTAACACTATGTTATCACAAAATCCGGGAAATAGTTATAACGTAGTAACGCAATGTTGCGGTTTCTTTCCGCTGACGCTTAACATTAACATAGAACGATAAGTGCTACGCTATCTGAGGTGTGAAAAACTCATGTAAGCATGGCTTCGACACGGCACTCACAATGTTTGGAGCGACGCCATGTTCCTGAAGACGTTGGCCGGAAGCGTGGTAATCTCGTTGTCGCTAAGATCCCTTTTGTGGCGGTCGCAACATGGCAGTAGGTGCATGGAAGGGGGTGATTCACAGATGATGGTGACCGTGCGCTGTTCATGTTTCAAACCGATCGTACGCGTTGAACGTTTCGGCTCCAAAAGTGCGTTCGTTTTAACGTTTTAACTACCCCGGTGTGTAAATAGGATGGCTTTACGATTGTATTTTGTTTTTTTTTCAGGACTACAGTACGTACAGCAGCGTATACACGCCAACTTGGTCGAGTTGCGCAAAACCAGCTTGTTCCGAAGTCATGCTTCGAGTGAGCTAGGTGCTCGGTGTGCGACAAGAGGTCAGTGACGACACAGGGTGAGGTACAGGGATAACCAGTAATTGCCTGAGGGCCACCTCCTGAAGCGCTCTATACTAATAGTAGGTTAAACAAAATGTTTTGGGGGAAATTCAAAGGTACAACCCCATGCAAAATTACACGGCGTTAAGGTTTACAAAACAGAAAACACTATTTAACACGAATGAATGGCATTCCAACCATTGTGGGTCAAGAATCCCCGTCATTCATCAACTATTGTTAAGACAAAACGTGTGCTATATACCTTTCGTAGAAAGGGCTGCCAGATAAGGGAACACCCTTCCGTGGCAGTGTTCACCTCTGTGGATGGGCAAAAACCTTCTTACCCCCCCCCCCCATCGTGGTATCGGGCGAACGTTCAGAAACTTCCCCGAATCACGCGGGGATAGGTTTTGATAATTTGGTGTGCCACCACGCAAACCCTCCGGAACTAATTGTGCCAAGAAGTCTATCATTCAGAAAATGCTTCGGCCGAAACCGCGCTACATCTGTTGTGAAACGCTTCATCGTCGTGCGCCGAATCACACTACACCTTGTCCTTTTCTCCGCGGTGGCCCACCACAACCGACACCGACGCCGGTCCAGTAATGAGTCCCGTGTAACAAATGCGAGGGATCATATACTCGGCGCAACACAACTGGGATCGCGGCTGGCTGGCTGGCTTTACTCACAGTTCGAGGAGGGACCCGCCGATGCCGTCAAAGGTGTCTGCAGGGAGGGTGCTGAGCATGTTTTGGCTTAGGTCCCTGCGACGACGGCCGCGACAGGATCATGCGAAACGACAGACAGGGGGCAGGCTTATAATCTTGAGGACGTTGAACAATTGTTACACACAACGTTGCTGCTCAAATGCGACGCACTACAAAGGTGTAAAAGTATGAACATACAAGGATCGGCAAGGGTGTCGGCTATCGGCAGGATCTATGCTCCGGGAAAAGGAGAGGAAGTTGTTGGTAACATCACTTGCGAACGGAGTTTGGTTTTGAATACGTCACATATCGGAAAGTCATGGAGATACAGGCAATGCCCAGCGTCCGAACATGGGCCGAGGACGCGTTGCTTCAATGCCGCAAGGGAGGCTAATCAAACCCAAAAAAACCCTTAAAGCAACGTCACCCATGACAAAACGCAGCGATATCAACCATATACCTACCGCAAACTCGACGCGCACTTATTTTCCTGTGGGGGTTGACTTGAATCCCGAAGGATCGGTGTCGAAGTTTAGCCTGCACATTTACACTCTGAACAGTAGACTCAACAATAGTCTTTTGATTCGACAGTGGACTCAACAATAGTCTACTGATTCGAAAATGGACGAGAGGGGAAATGTACGTGTTTCCATTGTCGGCCATAGTCGATCCCTGTGGAACGTGTCTATCCATATCTTCGGATAATGCTGCGCTTATGTTCGCGGGGCGAGTCAGCGTCAGACACGATCGGGAAGGGGTTTGACGCAAATCGTCCCCTGAATCTCGACGATATGCACATATTACACTTCTAAATAAAGAGAGAAACTGATGTGGTACAACAGCCGTGGTGTGAGCTTGAAGGTCGTGTTTTATCTGCATGTATTTCGATACACGACGCGAGCTGCGATTAGAGCTTTAGCGATACCAACTTGTTTTCTGAAGCCCCGGCGCATATCAGGGTCTCATTGTCATCGTGCAAAAATACTGACGTTCTAATGTCAAAAACAATACAAGGCACCGCGATGAATATTATTTCTCCCGTATATAGACTCAGTACCTCACGCATTGCAAGGGGGGAATGCGAACGGTATCATCCCAACGTTACAATTATTGTGTACTCGTAGTTCTTCAGTGCTCCTATTGTTGAGATACCCCGTGCACCCACGGAAAACCCGTTCGCCAACAGGTGTTGTCTCCATCGCAGCGGACGCCGAACGCAGTTTTTGGCGACGAAGGTGAATGGACGACCACGACGGACGGATGCTAGGATAAAGCTGCCCGCTTCTATTTTTGCCTTCAGAGAGTGGTCACTTGAGGAGCGCCATGCTTGACTCGAACACATATATAGGTCGAAGGAAAACATACGACAACCCACCCCCGATGCACAGTCCCACAGGACCTAAGTACGCAATGAAAAACCGGTTTGCAAAAACAAGACGGAAACTACGATTATTTTAGGGTTACTAAGTGGCCCGATCATTCATAAATATAAATCGTTTCACCTAAAAAAGCAACTGCCTGTATCGCGGCACGCGTCTCGCCGAGCACGAAGGGAGGGGTAGGGGGGGGGTTGGCGCTCGTAGTCTTTCTGCCGGCAGACCGCTAAACCGCGAAGCACGGTTGGAACCGTTACATGCGCTACGATACATAGCGTACAGATTATTCCTGAAAGCAATCATTGGCATTTGAGAGGCGATGATACGGTGGAGATGCACCAACCGTTGTATGGAGATGCGCCAACCGTTGGATGGGGGATGGTCCCCTTGATCGTCATATAAGATCATAAAAAGTAAAAACAGATAGATCTTGGAGGAAACCGAAGCTCGCTCGTACCCGATGGATAGCCCAAAGGCCAAACGTGGACACCGAAAGGCTGCATTGATTGCGTCACAAAAACAAACAAAATGCCGACGATGTGGGGTGTAAAGGAGTCCCGTCATTTTTGAAAGAGATATATGCCAAAACAAAACGCCTTCCCTGTGTTGTGATACGCGTCTTGACACCGTACACGTTTTTTGTTTTTTCAATATCCTTTGGTTTGAAAGTACGGTATATGTCGAAACCAACTCGTGACTAAGCAATTGTCGATTTTCTAGACACGCCGAGGCCACAGCTGCGACCCTGATCACGGGTTCTTCCCCGGGCATGTACGGCCAAGCACTCCGCATTCCCCCTGCTGGTCGATTAGCCTCGAGGGTTCGCTTTCACTCAAGCTGCGTAGCGCTGCTTGCTAGACACAAGACAAAAACACAATAACGCCCGACGGGATTCGAAACCGCCGGCCGGTGGTATAACGGCAGCAGGGATATATCCGGTTTGTTCCTTTCGACGAACAAACAACTTCAACCGAATTGTAACGTCGTTCATTCCCTATGCCTAGAGCATGGTGCCCCCTCAGATTACCTCTTTTGGGCTGTTGGTCTGAACCTACGTGCGTCGTACACCAAATATGCGGAATAACGTGCAAACCCTTATACTTCTTCCTGCCCGCAAATTCGACGTGTGCTATTCATAGGATAGATGTACTGCGCCGTGTTTTATCTGAGCCGTTTCCTGAGTGACGGAGCGCCTCAACCCGACATCGTCGAAATTTCATTGGTGTATTCCTAAACGTTTCGTTGTACAGGTCGATGCGATGGGTCTGTTCATCGTGTAGCCTTCAAAACAAAAATGTAGATCAGTTTTCGGATGGAGCACAGAGCTCTTGAACAATACTCAAGCGACTATGATGGCCTCGTCAACAAAACGGTGGCCCTCTCGTACCGTATTGCTGCTCCCTCTGATAGCTCATCAACCGGCTTGCACTCACAGAGTTAATAGCGCAGTCAAACCGTTGAAGGCCCCGCCTGGCAGGGAAGTCATGCCGTTGAACACTAGGCCCCTGCAACAGGGGCCAGTCGAACGACCGCGGAGAGAACCACGGAAAATGTTAGAGCCTGATGAAGCACATATATATATGTCATATTTATCGGTTGTGATAGCCGGGGGGGATCCCGCTCCCCAAGTGGGTACAGGCAGTTCTACAGTTTCGTTCGTAGAGCAAATATTCGCAAACGCGGAAACCAGGGAGTTGCTGGAAGACAAAGCAGACACGCCTGTTGCGTTCAACTTTGCTACGCAGTAAGTGGCGTCTCTACGTATCTCGCGCGAGATTTCGCTGCGTAGGTCTCGCCCGAAAGGTTTCACGCGCTCTACTCATCTCGCGCGCACGGCAGCCAAACACGCCCGCACGACAGCAGTTGCCCTTAAACACGATTCACATGCAATATGACATCTGGGGGGGGGGAGTTCCAGTTGCATGCTGGCTGGTTCGATACCAGAACCACGATAAGATCAAACCATTGAGGATATCGTTCTTAGGGATGATGTGCAATTGGACACCGGGTCAGGCCGGTCCCAGACCAAGCCAGTATGAGGCACAACACACTTAAACAAACTTGCAATGAGTATCAACGTTACATTCTGCTGCCGAGCTATGTGTTTCAAGATCTCTCGGAGGTCCGACAAGTCATGCCGGCGTTAGTCGGTTGGCACTCACAACTTTTGAAGCGACCCCAAGTTCTCGAAGAGCTTGACCGGGAGCGTGGTGAGCCCGTTGCTCCGCAGATCCCTTTGATGGCGCGATCACCGATTGAGAGTGGATATTGCGACGTGGTCGGCTTGCGTCACTGACCACGGGGACCAGACTATGCGTTTCATTCAAGCAGATGGGCTTCAATCCCAACAAAGGCCCACTTACCCTAAAGGCCAGCGAATGTTTTGCCGATATCACCGCAACACGGACAGGTTAGACACAGCGGTGTATTCCACACAAAACCTCAAGAATCGCTCCATCGTTGTCACGCAATCATCCCACAGGGCAACCAAAACGATGAGAATCCAACAAACAGCACTGCGTCATGCGATATATATACATCGTGCGCCTCGAAGGTGAAAACTAATTATTGTCTTGAAATGGTATGGATTGAAAACAAATGTTGGCGTTGTATCGTAGTCTTTGTTGACATGTGCTAAACGGGGGAGGCATACATGCGTGGGAAAATATACGTGCAACAATATGGCGGGTTGCGGTTTTCGCACTATGTTGTGAACTCCGACAAGCCTAAAAAAACCAAGAGGCCACTTTATTCGTTTTCGGCCTCCGTCTTTTCTCTTTCCTTTTTGCTGGTGGCCTGAACCGTGCTCAGGTATAGGTCGCCCTCTGGAGCCCGAAGCATTTCTTACTGAAAGTATTCGTATTCAAGTATTCCGTTCTAAGGAGCTACCCACCGGTGCGCGAAAGACGTTACTTCCGACGCAATGGTTTTCGTTGTATGTGCTACGCGTGTCAAACATAGCATAAATCTGTTGTTCAGCGAGGTAAACAGATCCCCAAGGGGAGAAGGCTCCTGATACGATACAGGTGGTAGTCCTACGGTACAGTGCATCACACACTGCATGTATGGATTTGTTTCCAGTAAGTTTCCCTACGAACAAAAACCCGCAGACGGCCACCAGTCTATACCACGACGCATTAGACCAAAATAACAGGGATAGGTGTGGATCGGCCAAGATGGGTGTATCGAATAATTGTCGTGAAGGTTTGTATAGCCGAAACAAATGGACCCATCTGCAGGAACCGGGCGCGCAGATTGCAAAATAATCGCCGCATGTAGATACGGCTCGCGTTCCCGCGGCCCTTGACCGCTGATTGTCACTCTCGCACCTTTGTCATTTCGTGCCCATCAGCCTCAGGGCACGAAAACAGGCGCTTTCCTTCATACAAGTATTGCCCATGTCGGAAAATAGGCAGTACCTTACATGGGTGTATTACCCTTTTGTGATTATACCATCGTCCTCACCGAAGCGCACCTATGTGTGCTACTATGGAGGTAGTCCTTTTTTGCCTTTTAAGGAAAAAGTTTTCGGAATGTTCGGGCTCCTTAACCCCAACAATCGTCGGACTTGCGTTCTTGTGCTTGAAAGTTTTGTTTGAGTATGTACTTGGGTCACATGATTCTTTGTCGGATACATAGCATTCGTATTAGCATCCCAAACCATTTCACGGGGTGAGATACAGAGCTTCCCCATGTGACCACCCTCATAACTCAAATGGTGCAACTGCATTATGTACAGTAAGCGTCGCCGCGGGTAATCGCTGGTTAGGCAAATCACCCGTTTGAAGCAACTCAGGGATATGTACGCAAGAGTACAACTAAATGCTGTTACTTACAGTTCCAGGAGAGATCCGGCGATGCCGTCGAAGGCACCCGCAGTGAGGGCGTTTATCTCGTTGTTACTTAGGTCCCTGCATTGACGATCCCGGTGGACCCATGCAAATAACGGACAGAGGCAGGCTTATAACGTTTGGGGCGTTTGTCACATTGTTACTCTCAAGGTTGTTGTACAAATGTGACGCAATATTAAAGAAGCAGAGATAAACGTGTAGCGCTCTAGTCCGTTGAGATACGCCATGCGTAGACGCGACCAGTAAGATATGTACGGTAAAGCGACCCCGCCCCCCCCAACGGCTCGCCATCGGAGAGAGCCTCACGTCAAGCACCAACGTGTGGGTTGAATTTTAGAACGACCGGAGTTTTACCATCGGTAGCATGGTTCTAGTCACCGCAAAGGCAGACGTTGGGGAAATTGTTCGTGACGGTTCACGCATGGCGCTGTTACTCTCAACACTCTCAAGGTATTGTGGCCTATCTACCAAGGTCGTTGGTGCATCATAGAGCTGCATAGTCATAGTAGTCCTTCCGCTCTGTGCCGAAAGCACGTACATGATGATAATAGTAACTATCGAATCGATGCGGCATACATTTCACGTGGTGGAGTGTCTTGGGCATAACTCACAAGGTTTGCAACGCCGTGCCCTCGAAGGTTCCTTCCTCCAATGTGGTGAAGGCATTTTCTACAAGCGACCTGGTTTAAGATCAGTGATAGCAGTGAAACGAACGAATGGATGCCCGTTCGATTCCCGCTCGACAAGCAGGTTCGCCGGCCAACGAAGAACAATACCATCGTCACGCAATGGGCTGGTTGAAGCAATGGGCTGGTTGAAGCAAATTGCAGCAAGTACTGACACGCATAGAAGGTACCTGTTCACAAGGCAGGAAAGGGGCTGCGATCTACCGCGGTACGGCTCCACATCAATGCCGTAAAGCCGAAGAGTAAACATCCATACCACATGCCACGAAAACACAGTATGGGTCCTGGCGGCGAACGCATTGAACCCGCCTTACCAGTGGCGCCGCGCCACGAGAGGAATACTTCTGCGACAAGGCTCGTTGTTCTTGGGGAGCTCCATGCCCAACCGAACAATCAACTTTGAGATCCAACGTTAGCCGTACCGGAAACGCCACCATTGCCAGGGCTTGGTACGTAACGGTACACCACTCTCCGGGGTTAGGTATAACTAACGGTACGAGCATGTACCTAACGGGTAATACTCCTGTGCCAGTGCGATACGCATCGGATCCAAAGATTATTGGGGTCGAGATATTGGATACGGCAATTTGCTTGAGAGGCTACGTCGGTGAAACCTATTGTAGGATACACACAGCATATCACTATTCAATTATGCGTACAGCGACGCTGTGCGGACGTATGGATTTTTTACCAAGGCCCCTATCGGATTCGCTCGAACACGTTCGGGTCCTTTGTGCGACCGAAGACGCACTCGAAGCTTAGCACTTGGCACCGGCCTATTCTTGGGTAGGCTTGATTGGTTAACCACTACAGCAGCACATAGCACGGTTCTGGCCTGCATACATCACGCCGTTCACTCCTTGCTAAATTTTGACGTACACAACCATGTAACCGGGCACGGCAGTGTTGATTTCACTTACAGATGCGCAAGAGACGGGAGCTCGACGAAGGCTGCCACCGGCAAGGTGGTGAGGGCGTTGTCTGTAAGGTCTCTGATTTGTCAAGATACATGACGTGGCAAGCAGACGTTATCAGCGAAATGCGAAGGGTCTGTAAGTACTGGCTTTGGACGCCTTCTGCACAACTTGGCCGCAATCAAATACATACATGCAGTACACAATGTGGGACCATAAGGTTAGCAGCTTCGACGAACTATCCGCGGCGCGCACCTAGGGCCAAATCGGCAAATATCGTCAGCATCAAAAAGAGCTTCTACATGTGATACCGCAGCAAGTAGCGAAGCTGAGGAGCGAAACCTAATCAACCTAAAACATGAGGCGCGCCGGATGTCTCGCATGTCTGCTGGACGCACTTGCATGGAACCATTGGCTTGGAAACGAAACGCTGGAGCCTGTAACGTAGCGGTAACCATACATACTTGTGTACCGGGTACAGAGAAGCATGGGTTGAGGGAAACATTTTAATGATCCTTAGCAAACGATCCTTCAAATATTCTTCGTCCTCATCGGGTTGCGTAGTTGGGTTGAGTACGCACAACTGTAGGCAGCGCACACGAGAAAAAATATATATATCAGACACAGAAACCCACCCCATCTGTTGAAGGTGGGCGTATATGAAAACAGTCGTATGTATGTCTAGTATTGATTTAGGTGTGTCTGGATTTTATTGAGATACCTCTGAATGGTCTTAAGGTATGCACTTACTCTTTGCATGTCTAAATGCATGGAAATATTTCACGACGCACACTGAATCGGTTGTGATACTTCCGCCGTCGGAGGCAGCGGGCTAGATGGGTCGAACGTTATCACACCAGGCGGGTGCGAAGTCATCGCGGGTTTTGGCGCGGCGTCTCTTCTAGAGCGGCCATATTTGACCAACCTCAGGGCCAGGAAGTACACATTTTTATAAACGCCGATACTCACCTTTTGCTCCAGTTCAGTTAATGTGTTTAAGGAACCCTTTGGTGCAATGATCTCAATTACTAGCGATTGGGGTGCATTCCGTAGGGAGCGTTTGCAAGGAAACTCTAAGGTGTTGGGCGTCACTGGCGCGAACCAGATGGGTGGCTGTGTGGGCCGTTTGCTCACAGTGATTGCAGCGATGAAGCACCGTTGAAGGTGCCCGCAGGCAGCAGCGCGATGTCATTGTTGAATAAGTCCCTGATTCAACATGGCGAGGGCAGTAAGACAAATGAGCGAAATACACAATACATCTCTCTATAATCCAGGTTCAGTAATGCCGGTGGCCCTGTGCCGGTGAAATTGAGTGGCACAAAAGGGATTAACCATTGTCGTCGCGGTATGCGGAGTAGTGCCGGTTGGCGCTATAGTGCCGGGGATCGTGGCTGGTGCATTTAGCGGCAACATCGAGGGACCACTCAGTGCAGAATGTATGGTACAATGGCTGACGTGACAGATCATTCGGCCAAGCGTCTTTGTCGGTTTCTTTTATATGTCAAGTGCTCGGTAACAGTCACACCAATCGCAACCCGACATCAAATTCGCCGGTACTAAGATATATACAATATATCGTGTTCGAAATTAGCAAGTTGCATCAATTAACTCTACATCCACCCGTTGTCGTACGGTTTGCTCTCCCTCCGTATGTGTAAATAGCGTTTCGTGCGGTATCCACTTGGTGTTCCCACAAGCGCGTTCAGCCAAACAGGGGAAGCTGCTGCGGTCAAAGTGAGCTACTTAGTTCTTACCCAGCTCAACAATAAGAATCATAACGCCGAATTATCTCTACCAAAACAAACTGCCGATTATTCTCAGATCGGTTCCCGACGCCTGATAGTATTTATCATGAAACATGGAACCATGCACTGCGGGGAGGAATACCTGAGGCGTGAGGGAAGATGTGAGACGGATAGCGTATCTTGATACGTACAGCATAGCACATAGTTGGGGGCAGGCTGTGCGTTAAATGTTCGGGCGATGAAAACGTACCATAGGCAGCTCAAACGAGTTATTTGCGGATGCGTAGGTCGCGCACATCACGCAATACGCTCAGATTGTCGCCATAAACGGTGTACAGCAGCACGATTAGTCGATCAAATTTACGCTTACTCTACCACCGCCACGAAGCGCCCCCGCCGCGACCGACGGGGAGAATTAACGCTGACATCACCAACATCAGAGCGGGTTCGTGTTACAGCAGAAGGCTGTCGAGACGGGAAACCCGCAGGTCAAAGGCGCCACCCCTAATCAAAATATGAATCTGTCGTACCTAGCACGCAACAGCAGGTGCAACATGAGAGTTACTGAAATTACACGAGACATACCGCACAGCATGCGCGTTCAGTTGCGCACGGAAAACTAGTTTTGGTTTTCTCGGGTAAACGATGTAGGAGAATGTTTTCTGGCACCCAGCCTGGACGCAGCGACTGCTCAACCGGTACAGCATTGGGGGCCACTCACAGTGTGCGCAAGGACGTCAAACCCTCGAAGACACCGGGAGGCAAGGTCTCGATCCCGTTGGATTCCAGGCATCTTTCGGCGTTCATTAACACGTCGGCGGCAGAGGAAGAAAAACCGAGTTACGTCGGCAGGCGAAGGATGGGGCAGGTTGGTTGATTTCCCCAGGCAGTCACCAGCGTTTTTTTCAAAACCGCTTTGTAAACGACGTTGTTCGTCTGGCGGCGAAAGTCTTTAGGGGTCTAACTGCCCATGTTTTGCCATGCTCTACTTTTCGCTGAGTGTTGCCAAGCCATCAACCGCTCACACAAACACCCGCACAACGGTCAAACGCGTATCATAGCAACGCGCTTCAAAAACGACCAAATAAACTATTTATAACTTTTAACCCTTTGGCTACATTGTTGCACACATGCAAACGACATCGGCACCCCGTCAGACAGCTGATTCTAACCAAAACAAACATGCACCGTCAACTGGTGAATACTGTAGTAGCGGACGGAATCTGATTTTGCTTCGCTCACAGGTCGTCCAAAGAGGTGGCGCGCGCAAAATCCCCAGCCAGAAGGTTGACATTATTAAAGCGCAGATCCCTGTATCGTCGCGGCGATGTTAGCGAAAAGCGAGAAAGCAACGTAAAATTTGGGTTTTAGGGGGTACGGGCTCGGTGCCATACGACCGATCGAAATGTATATACATACCAGGTATACGTTAAGACTATAGAAGAGGACAGTAGATGCCAGAGGCCATAGTCTAATGTAATGAAAAACAATCAGGCGCGATGCCGTTACATGTCTCACACGAAGCACAGATACGTGTAAATAATACCTGGTATAAATCACACATGCATATAACGGGTACTCACAGAATCTGCAGCGACGGTAACTCGTCGAATACGGTGGCCGGCAGCGAAGTCAAGTCGTTAGATGAAAGATCCCTGGGTGGGGCGAACAAACGAAACAATGTATGGACAAATCAGTGGGCTTACGACAAAGATACTGCGCCATGTTTCAGAGCTACGGAGTCATTCTGTGGACAATGCTTGGATACGCGAAAAAATCCACCAAATCGACGTAGCCGTGTGTTCTTGCCGGTCGTCCTCGCCACAGCATGCACGGTAGAATGGCAAGACCTCAAAAGGCCCACTACAACACTTCAACTGCAGCTTATATACTTAATAATCAGATCTGGACTACCACAGTCGCCTACAAGTCCCAGTGCTCCACCTTTAACGTGTGACATCGAGTAACGTTGTGTTACGGGTACGACGTTTGGCTGATGTAGATTTGCTTCAGGCGAAGAATGCAAGAGTCAATCGATTTTTGCAAGTGTGGTCTTCACAGCAAAACGTCATCTTCGCCCAACCACATTCATCGGTATACCCAGTGTCAACCACGGTTAGTTCTCCATAGAGAGGCACCAATTTGTTTTTCAAAGACCGCGAGACGCAAACATTATTAAGCAAAAAGATCGTGCGGCTGTAAGTCACTGCGGTCGACTCTCTAAAAGTATCCACGTCGGAGACATCTCGAACGTTTGCCTGTGAAGATTTCTTCTCAACGAGTGGTGAGACACTCATTCACTACGCCATAAACATATGATCATAGATATTCATGTTTCATCCACAACCTGCTGGGCATTGTTTAGTACATAAACATGTTTAAATATTCGGGGCTCCATCGCGACCGCGAGGGGTAACAGCTATAAAAAATTTGCCAGCAACATCGTACGGCTGTAAGTCACTGCGGTCTACTCTCTACAAGTATCCACGTGTGAGACATATCGAACATTTGGCTGTGAAGATTCCCTCTCAAGGCGTGGTGAGACACTCATTCACTACCCCATAACCATATACTCGTAGATATTCATGTTTCACCCACAACCTGCTGGACATGTTTAGTACATATAAACATATCTATTCTTTCACGATTAGAGGTCCGTAGTTACTCGATGCTCTTTGTCCGTACAGACCAACTGATACACAGCTCTTTGCAAACAGACCTTTTGTTTCGCAACCAGCCCTTCAAACAGGCCAACTGAGCTCTTCGCAAACAGCAACTGACGTAACAGCCAAACTGACGTATTGTACTGACGTACTATGCAAACAGCCCAACTGACATCTACCCGCGGGAGAGGAGGGGTTCCCAGCGTATTCGGAGGGCTTTGCGGCCCGGGTCCAAAAATCTACACTAATTTCAAGATATACAAAACATCCACACTAAAATCAAGTAATTTTCCTGGCCATACTAAAATCAAGAAATTTTTTCCTAAAGAGTCCCCCAGATGTGAAAATATGGATCTCCAGAACTTCGGTCAAAATCGAAATCGGCCCATAACTTCGCGAGTTAGCCACTTTTACACTAATTTCAAGATAAAAAGGCCAGACGTAAAAAATCGGCCGAAAAAAAAAAAAAAAAGGCTACTGCTGTACGTACAAGGGCTGTGCATCCATGCCGGCGTTTTGTTTACACTGCTGTACGTACAAGGGCTGCGCATCCATGCCGGCGTTTAGTTTGTGTCCGCTGTACGTACGTACGAGTCGTACTGCTGGACTGCTGCTGCTGCTGCTGTTGTAATTATTGCTGCTGTAGATGGGTTATATAAGGACTACTACTATTATTATTGCTGTACGTACTGGTGCTGCTGTTTACTGATTTCACTCTGTTGTTGTTGTTGTAGATTGTGGACGGGTGGATCGGTTGGTGCGTGTGGGTGTCGATCGGTTGGTGCGCACGTACGTACGTGGTCGGGTGGGTGGGTCGGTGGTTGGGTGGGTGGGTGTGAGTGATGTGAGTGGATGTTGGTAAGTACGTGAGAGTGGGTGGGTGGTGGGTGGGTGTGGGTGGGTGGGTGTCGGTGGGTCGGTTGATACGTGGTTGACTGCGTGTGTGGATCGTGACCCAGTTCTTATTTTGTACTTTTGTTTCTGTCCGCTTTATACCGGCCCCGCCCGGTGGTTCGGGGTACCACTAGTATATGTATAAAACAGCAGTGTGTGTTGTCTTCACAGGAAACCCGTTCTTTCTACTGTACTTTGTAATACGTACAACCTAACTGCAGCAGTACATCATTAATGGTATGGCCAGTCATATCACATGCACCCATTGTCCTGATCCCTAATCTTAGAGCGATACAAATATTATGTGGTCACAGACTGTGAAGACAGAGAAAAACCAAACAAATAAACGTAAATGAATGAGTAAACAAGTGAAATGTCAACTTACAGGGTACGAGAACACATCGACACGAGCCGAACCAAAGAGTAAGGAGAAAAGACAGTCAAACGAATTATGAAATGCAAGGAGTCAGAAGCACCCCTAGAAGAAAAGCATGCGTGCCCAAGAGAACAGATAACTGCTGCACGGGCGAAGCAACACGAAGGAGAGGAAGACACCGGCATAGAAGTACGTACTATTAATAATGATGTAGGAGGTACTGTACGTAAATGTTCGACCAGCAGGTGGCAGCATGGTAAAACATAAAACGAGAGTTCGTATATATCTACGTGCACAATGTTTATTGTTATTAGCTTCCTTCTTCGTCTACATAATAAACGCTTTGTCCGCACTCCTCGGCTTTAGGTGAAGATGCAGCAGTGCAGTTTGTTGCTTCTGTCTTTTTTGCTGCTGCAGCTGCTGCAGCTGCTGCTGTGCATTATGTTGATGCTCTGCTGCTGGCGAGGTAACCCGTTTTTCTTGCGTCGCCTTTACTATATTAAGACCACTCCGTAGGAAAGCCTTGTAGATCTCTACATATTCGGCGCCCCATCGCGACCGCGACGGGTAACAGCTAGAATACGCAGGTGCACGTTTGCCAGCAATATCGTACCGCTGTGTAAGTCACTGCGGCCCTCTCTCTACAAGTATCAACGTCCGAGACATCTCGAACGTTTTGGCTGTGAATATTTTCTCTCAACGCGTAGTGAAACACACATTCACAACGCCATAACCATATGTTCGTAAATTTTCACGTTACATCCACGCCCAGCTGGTCCTTCTGGTACATATAAATCTGTAAATTCTGCGCGCCAGGCCTCTCGGTCGGTTTGGCTGCTAAGATCCCTCGCCGCGAATAACGAGACACTCATCCCATGTGACATACGTGATATATACTCGAGAATATTAATGTTCTATCCACGCCCAAGGCGTCTCGAACAGTTAAGTGCAAAGATGAATTGTTTCTGCGCTCAATCGCCTAGCAGAGTGCAATTTCCACCCTTGCATTCAGCTATCTACAAATATCCGCGCTCACCCGCTCGAGCGCTTCGGTTGTGAAGGTTATCTCCCCTCCACAGTTGGCGTGGGAAGTCACTCTTTCGGTATGCCATATTATTATTCGTGCATGCCAGTAGTGCGCAATTTCTGCCCTTGCAATCGATCACATACAAGTATCCGCGCTCAAAACCTTTTGAGAGTTTGTTTGTTTTTTTTGTGAAGAGTATCCCTCACACAGCAATCCGCGTGGGGATGCACTTGTTCATTACGACATTTTTTATTTTTTTTATTTTTATAACTACGTAATTTGTTTTATTATTAAACAATTTACACGTGAGCGAAATATAAATTAAAATAATGCCGTTCCCCAAACAGGGTGCAATTTCCGCCCTTGAATTCGACTATCTACGAGTACCCGCGTTCGAAACCACTCGAGTGCTTTTGCTGTGGAGATTATTTCCTGGGGAATCACTCTTTCAGTACGCCATATATATATATGTACTCGTGCATGTCAGAAAGATGCAATTTCTGCCCTTGCAATCGGTTACCTACAAGTATCAACGCTCAAAACCTCTCGAGCGTGTTGGCTGTCAAGATTATCTCTCACACAACAATCCGTGTGGGGAGGCGCTCATTGAGCATGCCATATTCAGTACTCGTACTTGTACCAGCACGCATATTCAGGTGCGTTGACACCACCATCGTGCTGCTGTAAATTTATTTTGTTCTAGTCCTGCCACAATGTTAAATTTTGAGGATTTTTCCACAATGTCGCTCACAATTCGACAAAAAACACTGCGATTTTCTGCCTCCGTGTACTTTTTTCCGCTGTTTTATCGATTACTAGGTTAACAAGAATCTCTGGCTCCCACCCGATTCATATACGTATGAGTACATTATACATCATACGGTAATTCAGTGTGCCTTGTGTACTCGTATCATAGCAACATCCTGTGGTGAAGGTCTCCTCGCCCTGCCGAGACTGACGTGGTTTTTTCGAGAATGACGCTCATTGTGAAATATATTAACAACAGGTGTCCTTGGCTTTCTCCCGGTTGGTTGGCGTTCGTACGTACGTACAACTTCGTACTCGAGCACAACCAACCATTCAGTATGCCTTTACACATTCGTATCATACATATAGTATCGTGCTGCTGTTTCCTCAACATGTCGCAACATCCACATGATGTACCGATCTTGACTGGTACATGATACGCGTAGCATAGAGCTACAATACTGCTGTATAGAGTATAGATAATCTTGATCTCTCATACCAAGAACGTATAGCCCTGGTGTATGAACACGATTATGTTTACGTCCGTGTTATTGTATTTCTCCGCTTTGCCCCGCGTTACTACTCGTACACGTTTTATGACAGGAATTTTCAATATAGCCTGCAGCCACTGAAACCCAGGGAATATCCTGGTTGACATATATATACATATATATTCATAATTCCACCTGGCAGGTACTCGTACGAGTATTGTTACAGCAGTACGTATATGCACTGCTGCTGCTGCTGCCGTACACCAGCTGCGAGTTTTTTTACATCAATAGGTAACGAACACCTGGTATACCAAGGTACTGTGCGTAGAGCGTTTGCAGAACTTATGTCACAGCTCGCTCGAGCCATCTGACTCATATCACAGTTCGCTCGAGTCATCTGAACCAAGGTACTGCATGTATGTATCATACTGCTCTCTCGCAAAATTGAGCGATGAACAGAACTCACCTCGCAATTCGCTTAAGTCATCTGAAAAGCATCACGCCTTCGGCCTTCAAGCACCAGAAAAGGTCAATGCGCAACGTAGAACACACCGGTATAATGCACGATGTTGATGTCTCCGCACTCGCCGCCCACACCGCCTCGGCCACGTTCGGCCCCAGGGGCTTGGCAACTCTCCTAGTGCCGATGAAACTCAAGAATAACGAATATGGCCCTGTAACAATCACGAAATCACGAAAAACCTGGCCCAGCGAACGACCGCTGTCTAATTGCAAGCAACAGCCCTCTCTGTTCGCGCGTTCTACCAGTCTACCAGCACCGTTCCGTGCGGGATCTAGTTGGTATCCCTACAAGCGCGATCAACCAAACAATGCCAGTTGCTGCTGCCAAAGTGAGCTACGTGCGTACTCAGCCAAAGAATATGAACCACAACGCCGAATTCTCTCTACAAACAACAAACTGCAATATTCTTATATCGGTTCCCGATCACGAATAATATTTTCCTTTGTTTTTCAAAGACAGCCAGACGCAAACATTAACAATCAATAAACCGAATGACATTAAAAAAATCATACGGGCGGAGGAGGAGGAGGAGGAGGTAGGGGGTCAGCACTTATGGTCTACAACTGGCCGTGGATGACCGCGAGCGAGCTACTTCATCTCGGCAAAACAGTCGCTACCGTGCGCTTCCAAGCGACCCGAGAGGCGTGAACGTATGTATGATACGTATATCCGAGGGGTGCTCGGTTTATCAACCATCGAAGGGGCGATAACCCATGTGTATTTAAGGGGTTCCAAAACTAATGTGTACACTTGTCGTTTGCAATAAAACAAGTTTTTGGCAGTTTGAGCCACCTGCTGTTCCTATGGGTGGCAGTATACAGCAGTGCAAATATGTGTTCTGATGGTGTACAACTGCTGTAGTGTTCATTCGCAGCATACCCCAACGGACTAGACTCCCGCACGAGACCGGCTGCGAGCGTACCAGGTATGTATGTGGTATTGACCTCGTCAGAGCACGAGGAGTATCTCATGATAGCAGCCAACACACGCCTTGCACGTTTAAACGTCCGCCATCGGTGTCGTACGTTCGCGGCCCTGGCGTTGTTGGGCTTACTTAATGACCTGAGCTCAGCGATATTTATGAAGTCCAGCGCGTCTGGTCTGACACACGTTACAAAATACTTACCTCTCGCCGTTATACTATAGACATGTATATATATGCACTTAAGTAGAGAGTGGTCCGTATCAACTTTACGGGTTACTTGCCCTGTGGTTTGTTCTATGTCTTTTATGATCGAAATTGATTAAGTGTTCCGCTTTCGAAGCTGTCCCAATGCAAATAATTTGTCCTTCTTCCAATTTACTCGACCTCCCTACGCGTACGTATACTCTGTTGGTGTGTTTTGTTTTTTTATGAAAAGCGCCAGCTGTGAGTACGACCGATTGAATGGTTGACATTCAAATGTACATTCGTTTTCATATACTCTGTTGCTGTTGGGTTTGTTTCGCGTGATCTTTTTGTTTTAGAAGCAAAAAAAGCTGCGGTATTGATGCTGTTTGTTCTTATGATTCTGCTCACAATACACCTCCCTGCAAGTACATATACTCTGTTGTGGTCGGTGTTGCCGTCACTCCACCTCTCTACGAGTACGTATGCTCTGTGGTTGTTGAGTTAGATGTCGATGCTGCTGCCGCCACACGATGCTGCTGTGGTGGTTGCCCATACTCCACCTCCCTACGAGTACAAATATTATGTTGTAGTCTTTCGCATGGCTCATCGCAACCACTAGCCCGCATTAACCAGGAAACAACCAACCAGAACAAATGCGCGCGCCATCAAAACGAACAAGCAAGTTATCTGTTTACATTTTTTTTAGTTTTTCCATCTCCCTACGAGTACTACAATGTTGTTCTGTATGTTGTTTCGAATGGCGACTATCAGCCCGTATTTACGAGGAAACAACCGACCAGAAAAGGCGCGCACGTCGTCAACATGAAACAAGCGCACACCATCAACAAAAACAAGCAAGTTGTTTTTTTCGTATTTAAATTCATATGATATTTGTTTGGTTACATCAAGAGAAAACTCCGGTGCTATTACTGTTTGTGCTTACGCTTCTGACGCTGCTCATGGTCCTGCTGCTGCTGCTGCTGCTCCTGCTGCCACCACTGTTCATACGATGCTGCTGTCGGTGTTGCGCATACTCGATGTACTTACATGTAAATATGGACTGTTTTTGCTGAGTTTATACTGGCATGGTCCTTTGCGATTATTAGACCGCTTTACACATCGTCAGCATGAAAAAAAGCAAGTGCTGATGCTGCTGCCCCAACGTTGCTGTTGTTGTTGCCCATATTACTTTGTTTCTTACATATGCTCTGTTTTTGTTGAGTTTTTATTCGCATGGTCTTTTGCCATTACTAGACCGCAGTACACGTCGCCAAAATGAAAACAACAAGTGCTGATGCTGCTGCCACCACTGTTCATATTTGTGCGATGTAGCTGTCGTTGCAATTATCAATGATCCCCCCTCATTTAATCGCTGCTCTTTTGTTCTTCATTGGTTTATCGCGTGTCCGATTGCGACATACAGTATTCAACTATACCCAAGACCAGTCAATGTACGAGTATGTGCTCATTATTACAAACTACTCATACAACGACAATGAGTACCATATTACTCACGCACATATTCCGTCTTACTTTTTCCTGTTGACCTAGCTCTTACACACAGGGTACAAACGATTATGGCGCCGCCTACTCACACCTTACACACCGGGTTTAAACCACATTCTGGCGATACCTACTTGTACCTAACACAAAAGACTAACCCGTATTCTTGCGTCACCTACTACTGTATCCTGATATAATGAGTACTCCTATTAATAGATACAGCACTACTTCACCTTTTCTCACACAAATATAACTGGTACAAGTTTTTTAGTCAACTTTAGGCTATTACTCTAATTGCAGGCTTTAACTGCAAATGGCGCCATAGACCAAAGCCGACTAAATAAATTGTAGTTGTGTATACTGTATAAAAGGCCACTCCGAAGGATACCCTTGTATACGGTAGATATACTGTAGGACAGCAGTGGCTGGTTTACTCACAATTCTATGAGAGATCCAATGCCATCAAAAGTGCCTGCAGGAAGGGCGTTGAACACGTTGCGCGATAAGTCCCTGATTCATCACCACACGGACGAGAGACGACGGATAGACAATCACGAGGCGTTTCACAAGACATTTCATCTGTGCCAGAGCTGTGACCCCGAGGTTTGGACAGCGCCCAGAAGGAAATCGCTGACATCTACCGTTCGTTGAACAAGTCGCATGGCTCGGGAGAATGCCAAAAACGCATGCACAATAAGTGAAAGACGTTATTCAACCGTGTTGAAGACATACTCGCTACTAGCTCCGTAAGACACGTCAAGTAAACATCGTTGTTGTGTTACCGTCCGTATGCAAATTAAAACTCCATCCACCTCACAGGCGACGTATCGGTACGCTGTAGGTGTTGACGAGCGACCGAGGCCATACAACGCTCAACACTTCCTTGGGTGGCAGGCGCTGTTTCTATCGAAGAGCGATGTTATCGTAGTTGAGCGTTATCGACAGCCCTCTCAAAAACCGCAAAAAGTGACGTACGCCATCGCCTACCCCGCGTTTGCCGATGCCACAGCAAAAGTGTTTAACTGGGGAAGTTGGATGGTGTCACTCACAAGCGTTCCAGCGCCGGTGTTCCCTCGAAGGTCCCTGCGCTCAGGGCGTCCAAGCCATTGAACGAGAGAGACCTGGATTACAGACAGTGGGGGCGTTTAAAACCAAACGAGCGCCGTATCTTTCGATGTCCAGTTGATTATGGCGTCGCCCGTCTAGCACGAACACCACGCACACAACGACCAGCGGAGCAGTCTACAACGATATTGTCTTCATTTGATCGCCGATACAAATGCATTACACATACGATCTATATGCCAACCCTATAGATGCACACGATTGTGTTAATTTAGTTCGGCAGTAGTTCAGGCGCCAAAACTCGCTTTGAGGTGACGTCCATGTAAGACAAATACTTACACCCACCAACCTTTTCGATGTGTCACATATAGGTGAAGGCGTGGCAGGTTGCACGCAATAACATGTCGCTTTTCCGGCTTGCTTAACAGCGCGCGCTTACGACTCCCGAGTTCGGCGAATGTACGTTACATGCTGTGTGCGCGCCCTTGATAATTATGTGCCTGGTAAATCGGTGTCAACTTTACCACCGTTTGCTTGGAGTCACTCACAGCGATGTCAGAGACGTTAAACCATCCAGTAATCCCGCTGGCAAGGACACTAAATCGTTGCTGTCAAGGTTCCTGGTGTTCGGTGAGACGACGGGCAGGTGCCACCAAGATCGGTGATGTACGTGGAGCTTAGAGGCGCAGGAGAGGGTATGCCTCGGAGCGCCGCGGATATACGAAATATGTGGGTGGCGAGTCGGGTCTATCGGAGAACATATAAGATAACTCACGCATGAAGACATCTTGCGATACGGGTTAACAACCGTACCTACTCCCACAGCTTCGATGCACACGCTAGCAATACACGTATCATATAATCAGGGGGTGGGAGTTCATCCGGCTCAATACTGGGAGCTGACTACAACCAACATAACGACGTCAAGAGTCTCCTCGCCCTGCAGCAGCCATCGAGCCGTTAAAGACAAATAAATCCACGACCATGTGAGGCAAACCAGGAAAAGCACCAGCTTGTAAGCGAGTACGCCAGCTCGTGTACGGGACCTGAACGTATACAGAACGTACCTACATGACTATCGTTGTTTCAATCATTGTTTGCATAGCTGCCGAGTTTCAACCATCCGGGGCCGCCCACTTACAACATTTGTAGCGCTGGCAACCTGTCGAAGACACCAGCTGGCAACGTGCCGAAAGAATTGCGCGAAACGTCCCTGGGTCGTCATGGATGCAAGGGGCGGCTTCAGGGCATTATTATCAAACGAGGGATCAAGCCCCTTTTGCAATTCGCCACCGAAGGGAGTGTGACCTCTGCCCAACGCCACGAACTCTCGACGGCATGTGTAGGCTGCAGTCATCGTGCTGCACTTGACCTCCGTCGTACACAAACACTACCGGGTACAACCCATGGACAACACATTTTGCGACAGTTATATACGGGCACTACAGTAGTGGCGGCCGTAGAGTCAATACGCTTGGGCAGAGTATATGTATATGTTTTTGGTACAACATGGCTAGTATACATGGCGACCGTAAAGGGGGTCGCGTGTGACCAACAGTGGCGCGTAAGCAGTCCATGTCCTGCAAACGCGACACACAAGGCGTGAGCAGGGCATTTCAGGGTTCGGCCGTGCAAGATTAGAGCCGGGCCATGCCTCGTGCATATGCGTTCCCGCGTGCTGAAGGAACACGGCTAGCTACCCGTGCCAATGCATTATTCCGGTACTTTCGTTGTACACTGATTCTTATATCCACATGGGTGCCCAACTGCCACTATTTCACGGACTACTTACAGTTGTAGGAGAGACGGCACATCGTCGAAGTCGTCGCTTGACAAGGTGGGGAAATCATTTCCCTCAAGAGATCTATTCCCGCGTTGGGCAACAAGCGGTGAACAGGAACAAGCGAAAAACGACCATTGCAGTATTAGTCGTGTACCTGAGTTATCATGGCGTTTACACTTCGACTGATACGTAAATGCCAACCGGTTATGTGGCTATACGAGGGTCGCGATCATCGTGTAACAAACGCGATATCTCTCGCACGTCCATAATCATGCCTACCCCCACAACTCCGATACAAATCCGCGGTGAACGACTAAGTTCAACACGCTGGGCCCATATAAATACACTTTTTGGGTTCGAATTCAGCGAGGGGCTACATGCAACGAACATAACGTGCAGTAATGTGTTCATCATGCTGCGGGAGTTCCCCAGCTACCGTAGACCCATCACTCTAACGTTGGCTAAGCAAACCAGCGAGGGGCATCGCCTCACTAGCCAATGCGTCTGTCTCCACCGCGCCCGCCCAGGGGGTATGTTCGTTTACTAGCCAGGCACGCGATACGGCAACAACGCCGTCATCAGGAACTATCATATCGTTAAGATCGGCACGGGTTACTATAGGGGTCCGAATCTGTGGAGACGGATACACGGACCGGAAAACTCATCCCGATTAACTCTCGAGCTGGCGTGTGCAGCCACGAAGGGTGATACTTGCAGGCGCGGCTTTCCAGGCAGGGCAAACCATTGTGGTCTCCAAGAACGCCTGATAACCTACGGCAAAGGGCCACGCTGTTGACGTAGCAGTAATTTTGGTGTCTGTACTCATTACTATAGTGGCGCTATTTCTCAACTGGCACTGTTTCGAACGCCTCACTCACAAAAAGGTTAAAGATGCCAAACCCTCGAAGACACCAGATGGCAGGGTTTCCATCCTATTGTTGGCGAGGTCTCTAGTGCACCCCAATACCAAGTTGGCGGCAAGAGACAGCGAGCGACAGCAGTAGCGTCACGTCGATATGGCGGTTAGTGTGGTGGTGACACAGCCACGTATAACAGTTAAATACCAAGCTTTTTATCACGTCTACCGCGTATGCACGAGTACCGAGCACTGGTTGTCTAGCGTGTTCGCTGTAAATGGACAGAGGACATTTTCCACAACCTACACCCTACGCACATACATGGAAACTGTCTGCCGTCACCTCCTACTTCGAGAAAACATGGTATCATACCTGCCTGCATTCCGACGGGAGAGTAGTTTCCTGCAATAAGAACACTAACCTGCCGCATTGCTTTACATTAACAACCCGCCCCAGCTCAAACAAACCAACGTAAAACAGAGGGGTGCCTCACTCACAGTAAATCCAAAGAGGTGGCACCAATGAAGTTTCCGGCGACCAGGACCAGGCGGTTCTGAGCAAGTGTCCTGAAGCATCAGTGTTGCCGAGGCCGGGAAACGTCACATGCAGGAAGGTGAATTTACGTGTACCAGATGGTATATATGGTCGTTTCGGTCCCCTACTCTTTTCGGGCGCACTGGGAGTTCCGTCAGCATGTGTAACCTTTACGTACTGTAACCGCAACCTGACATTCATCGCCGTTGAAGGCAGTTCCCGCCGCAAGGCCACCGCCTGTATATATACATCGGTGTAATACGTGTGCGACTTGAGTTTACCGGCCGCCACGAGTGATTAAGCGGCAGTTACCTACTTGCCAAATCAGGAAAAACTAGCGCTCGCAGTTGTTTAGGCCATACACAAGTTTTGTCGCCTTCGCGAGCCGTTTGCGGCCAGGCATGCAGGCTTAGACAAGAAGCACCAGAGGGGTCGACGCCGTTGGGACACGCGGATATCGTCCAGATCGAGCAGCGCCTGCCCCTTATCGAAACGTCGACCATATAACCAATACACCTTAGATGCTTAACGTGTGGCTTTAGTAGGACCGCGCTAAGATTCAGCGTCACTCACAAGTTGGCCATAGCTCCGAAATCGTCGAAGAGATCAAGCGGCAGGGACGTCAGGTCGTTATCGTTGAGGTTCCTGGGAAGATGCGGCCATCGCAAAAACGGTGACAAACGGTCGGTCAAACGCGGAATGGAGAGTTGATTATTACGTGCTAATTGGTGGGTACATTATTGACATGTTTACAGATATTACGGGGGGGGGGGGATGGCTAGTTAGGGCGACCTCCACCGCTCGTTCCCCCAAACCTGGCCAAGTGCTAAAGCATACGTCTAACGCCAGATACGCGCCCACTTGTGATTAGTTGGCTGTAGCTTGTATACAACCTTGGCGAGCCGGTCAAGGCTGTAGCGTACCAACCCCGAAAGTCATTCCAAGTGCATGCCTATCTAATTATGCTGGCCGAACCAAGCTATGCCCTGCGACATACACAAACAAATGAATGCGCTCGTCTACTCCACAACTACCCGGAGAGGCAACAATATATATTTACATGGCAGGCTATCGGCGTTCTCGATAACTCTCACATCGCAAATTTATCGCCTGCCTATGTTCACCGTTCGCAAACACATGCCATATACCGAGCGCCAACTGTGTTCTTGGCCTGCCCTACCCTCGTCAGACCTCCAAATAGGTAGACGATCATGTCGGACGGCTCGCTTTCCACAAGTGGTCAACGCGCGGAAATGAAGTATCAGGCCCCAAAACGTCCCCGCAATGGCACCCTGTCCCATCGGGATGCGGGTAACTCACAAGGTTCCGATGTTGCTCCGGCCCACGTTGTCGAAGCATGCTGTAAGCTGACTCAAATCTTGGTCGTCGATGTCACAGTCCGCCAAGTCCCTTCGAACCGAACACACGATTAGTAACAAATAATCTCTTTAGGCCTGAGGGCGGCACCGTCATCACATCTGGCTACACCAGGGAAAAAACGTCAGCGAACACGTTTTCTGTGCCACATTATCCTGTTGTTTCTATGACTAGCGGTACGGCCACGGCTCTTCCAGTGTCGCAAGCCCTGCGTTTATGGATATGCCATCATGCCTTTTGTAAATATATGGCGAAGGGACTGTTCAGCAGCATGGTGATATTCGCTTGTTTCGCCGTTTGTGCTGACGCTGTGTTTACTGAGTTGTGTTCTGGATATAGCACTCCTGTTGTAGGCAGTGGGTCGGTTTCAACAATTTATTATAAATTGATTGAAGTCAGCGTAACCTGACTGGAAAACGTTCCAGAAAGTAGCGGTCAGATATCCCCAGAAAGTTATGTTGATTTCTACAAAGGGAAGCACTCTACTCGCCAGGCTAGTAACACTCTGCAGGATGTCCTTCCTTCTGTAACCACATACACGTCAATGACGGTTCGGTGTGACGCGATATGCATAGTTTTTCTGATATGATGGGTACCTATCCTGCAAACTGGAGCGGAATATGTAGGAATACGTACGTAGGTACGTACGCATTTGTTCACCTAGTTGACTTCGAGATATATTTGACCGTGCACGTTGCTGAGTTATGTGCTGTGTTTTATTTGCCGTACGTGAACTGCGTGTTTTCCGCTGTTGCTACTGCTGACGCTACTACTGTTGTTGCTGCTACTGCTGCTACTGCTGCTGCTAATGTTGCTGCTAATGCTGCTTTCCGCTGCTGCTTGGTGCTGCTGGTGCTGCTGCGCTATTAATGCTGCTGATTGCTATACATGAGTGATTCCGAATGAATGCCGTTGTGTAATGCATCTGCACTGGACTGTTGCAGTCAACCAATGGGCCGCCTGTTTCCTATCTGAACTGTAATAGAAGTGATAAAGCCACAAGCACGGACAAGAGTAACGGCTCGCCAATAGTTGGCAACCCAGAAGAGCTGGCTAGATAGCTGACGGCAAACATGATCCCGCCGCATCTTGATCCCACGCATTGCAATTGCCTGAAGGGCTGTCGGCAATGCTCAGCACGCGACGATCAGGACTCGGTGCGACGTGTGATGCAGTGCCCCGCTTATTGTATATATCCCTGTCTCTACCGATGCAACGTGGGGGGGCTCAAACGCTCTCGATCGCGAGACTCGCGCGACCATGACAACAGTACTCATGGTGTGGTGTGATGTACAAATCTGAACGGAAATATAAGGATCAGCCGCGAATAAATATAGAGTACAAATGGCCCTTATATTTCCGTCCGTATTCACTCTCCCCGGGATTGGGGTAATGCTCAGCGCGTGAAGGTCAAGACTCGGCGGGGCAGGAGACCCGGTGTTCCACTGGTTGTGGCACCCATCCTCCATACCCATGGGGCAAAGTGGGGCTGAAGCGCTCTCGATAGCGAAATCATGATACCAGACAGACAGACATACAAAATAGCAGCCTTTATTTATTAAGATATGTATTTCATACGAAGTATTTATCTACGAACACCACACGTTGGTCAAACGCATGACCCTTTTGTGGATCTGGACAAAAGGTACGAGTTGTCGAATAGCATGAGAACAGCGCGCTGCTTCGAGTATCGCTTCACAAACGTGACCAACAAGTCTGGTGGCATTGACTGCATAGAACATCGTGGGCCAACCCGTTAGCTAGACGGGGGATACTAGTAGGGGATGCCGGGATGGATCATGTGTGCCGCGTATAAACCGCCGATTGTCCTCAAGATTATCAATGCGACATCGGTTTCGTAACGATCGAAATATCAATTTGCCAGTACCAGACTGGATCGACATCACGTTGTTATGGCACACAGTCAGAGTCGTGTATTTATATGTACCGAGGTTTGGACGTCCACCCTACGTATGCCCCGTATCTACCAGGCATGTCGGTTCATAAAACTGAATTGGTCATTTTTCGGGTTCACAAAGCCACGCATCCACAACTTAGATGGACCGGAACCTTTGAGTGCTGAGCCTCGCGGAGAGTTGTGACGGAAACAGCCGAGACGCCAAAACCACATATTATAGGATCCCCATATGCAGCAGGATATGTACAGTACAATACAGGACACCTGATAAGAAACACGAAAGCTGGCTCAGCCTGGATTTCTTATTTGAGAGAGGGCGCTTTTTACACTGTTTTCAATGTAACGACTTTCGAATTATTTATTTTCCTCTAAACCCCAGCCTGACTTCCTTATTCGCCTGTTTTTCACCAGGTGTCCTGTACCGTACATTGGTACAGAGGGAACCATTTGCCCAAATGCATAGGCTCCGCATGGATGCCGGCACCCATGCATTCGGGGTAGCGCAGGCGAGGAGTTCAAAATGCTCCATCCGCAAAACAAACAAGAACATACATTAAAGGAATGCCAAGAGTTGATCCGAAGTTCAAACTTACCAGGAGACAACGGTCCACACCAAAGAAAGCAAGCATAGTTGCAACACGCTGGCCTTAATTTCGTTGTCATTAATTGAAAATCAGCGCAGGAAAGGCACAAAACTACGTACCGCAGCAGTACAAAAGCCATGATCAACCTCCTCCGTGTCGAGGTTCGTAAACAATCCTCTCTTCAAGGTTATGTTTCAGGTGAGATATTGGGCTCATGTGCAAGGAGCTCATACAATAATAAGGCGCCAACCCTACCCGGGCAGTGCTCTGGTTGAGCCTATGTAATCGTAAGCCGGTTGAAGTGGCAGAACACGCCTAGAACCCCCCTCGAAAATGTGATGTCGCTATAGGTTAATAAAACAGTCCCGCCTCCCGCCATAAACATGCCATGTGTTTCATCTCTAGTACGGCACTTACAGGAAGGTAGTCCCAGGAGTGCACCGGTCGTCCCTAAAGCATCGCGTGTTCCCTATACAAAAACGAAGCGCGGGGAGAGAGATGTAAAACGCTCCATGCAAAACGCTGCGACGCGATGACTGCAGAACATTTAAAAATATGTACCTTGCCATGATCAAACCAAATCGCGCTCGATGTTTCAGACTGTCGTTCGTGCCGGTGATTTTCCTCGTGTACGACTTCTTCTGCTAAAAAAAAGGCATCCCTTCCGTGTGCCCGTCCGTGCTGCTGCTATCTCACGCGGAGGCTCTGGATACACCATACCCACGTTAACTCGGCGAGAACACGGCAAGAACCTTCCCTTCATTGAGCACAGCAAGTTTCTCGGTCAGTGTGACGTGGTCCATCGCCGTATACGCGACGCCGCGAGAAACAATAAAACACCAACTTCACGTTTCGTGGCATACTCACCGCTTGCGGCCACAGCCAAAAGCAGAGGCGCCAGCAGCTTGGCGAACAGCATGGTGCAGGGTGCAGCGGCCTTTGGCGACGATTTTCCTGGCGAGATTGAGAGGAGGACAGAAATATGTAATGTTTATATACGAGTAGTATATACCCTGGTATATATTTACCCTAACCCTGAAAGTATGATGTTGTGATGAATATTGTCAAATTTGTGAGTTGGTGATAAAGCCAAAAAACCGTATACCTACTACTGATGTTGTAGATGGACGCCGTACACTGCATGGGAGTGAATCGGATTTAATACGCTCGATAGTCGAAAGGGAACGCTCTCTTCCAAATTAAAACATTCGCCTTCGATCGTATAGACTAACGATCGACGAGCCCCCAGAAATCACACAGGTCAGAGGGAGGGACGTCGCTACTGGTCTACCAACTTGAGTTGGAGATATAGTTGTAAACTAACGCTACGATAGCATACGATCTCCAAATAAAAGGACGTTCTTGCTCTGTACGAGCGCCGTAAACCACACGAAAATCCATTCGTGTGAAAATTACGCGAAAGCGCGCCAAACCAGCAAGGGGTGGTAACTAAGCATCCAAGGGTGAACCACTCGCCTTTTCAACTCTATGTTCTATCTTCATAGTGATAGAACCACAGATGATGATCCTTAGGTTTTACGGTAACAGGTAACATAGTAGCCCATGGCGTCAGTTCAAAGTGCCCTTAAATATATACCAGGTAGTTAATTAAAGTGGCCTTATATCAGCTTATACATATACAATGTCGGACGGGTACTGAAATACTGCTCCAACAACAAAATTCGGCTAGAAGAAAAAATAAAATAATATTTGACCGTCACGGCATCTTCAAGAGAACAAATGGCATTGACGGCGGGACGGGGCGGGGCGATACGGGCTGGTTTCTTCGGCGAGGCGGGACAGCAAAAGTTGTATTTGGGCGGGACAGCAAAAGTTGTACTTAAATGTTTTTCACATCAAACCGATCTTCCTACCCGTCGACATGCAGCATTATTATTCATTCTACTGTGTAGAAAGAGAGATACAGGTTCTGCGGTGTGCTTTTCCGCGACGGGACGGGACGGTAAATACGTTTTTTCACGACGGGACTGGACGGTATATTCAATTTTCCACGACGGGACGAGACCGACGGCGATTTTGTTGATGATTAGTTGCCACAACTGTTATTTACGACGTGACATTACTACGGTATGATGATTTTGTCGACCGGACCGGATGGGACGGGACGACGGGACCAATGTTTACGACGGTGTTACCGTCCGGTCTCGTCCCGCCGTTACCACCAATACCGTCCCGTCAACATACCCGCGAAAAAAGTCGAAAACACGTTGTATCAGCAACGGAGAACTACAGTAGTTTTAATTAGTTCGTTCAGGGTTCTAATGGTCTCGGGCGAACAAAAGAACGCGCTTCCAGCGTCAGAGGGTCCGGTTGCCTTACCGCGGGAGGACGCATTTAAGTAGGTAGCACAACAAGCAGTGTGTAGCGTGAATATAGTGTCGCAAAATATCTGGTGCGCCACTATAACCAGCTAGCTGCACCCTATTATTGCCGTTGCTCTTCATGATCGGAAATACCCGTTGCAAACACACACTGCGTCGCAATGCTGCTGTTTTTCATGCCGTATGCAAGGATAGAGGTAGGTGCACCGTGTTTTTTCTGCCAGCCCCCTCGCTTGGGGGGGCACTACTAGAGCTGTACTCGCACTCACCCAAAAAAATGAGTTTGTAGGAAAACCAAGGAACGAACGTGCTTCGTACTCGATGAGCAATCCCACGGCCTGAGAATACAACGAAAGATATTGCAGCACAAGGAAGCATGAACACCCGACGAGCCCGATCATTCAAAAAACCTTTCAGCCAAAAAGTGCTAATTATTAACACATCAATACCTCTATCGTAGCTAGGCACGCGTCGCCATACCTGTATTATTATGGTAGCCAGTCACCCCGTGAACCCCTGCGAGTTTAGGAGAGGGGCGAGACTCCTGTCAACGAATAAATAAATATATGCCGTCTTCCGCCGGAACAACAACAACAACAACGAACGGCAGTCAGCTTGCTGCCGCGGGAGAGTTGTCGCTACCCCCCAGCAGTGGCAGCGTGGGTGTGACTATGCTAAAAATATACGTACGGTAGTTTGCACGTAGTAAGTGCTGATTGACGCTGCTTACCGTACAATTTCCCCAAGCTTTTCGCACGAGGAAGCACCAAGGCGTGAGTTGTGTGATACCGGGGGTAGGTACGGCGCAGCTACGAATGATACGGGCACTTACAGATAAAACCCAGTAAAAGGTCGTCAGAATCGTGTTGTCCCACATAATATATGGTAGACATATTTTACAATATCATACGTGCACATATGTGTGTGTTCTTCACATTAAACCGGCCTTTCTACCCGTCCACATCCAGCACACCCATTCATTGTCTGTGCCAATTCTTCAATTGAGTACACGCAGGGGAGGAGAATTGGTTGAATGAGATTGGTGGTATTCGACGAATTGTGTCAGCTTTTTGATTCTGAATGAATAATGCCCAGCACATTGTCGAAAGGCAAAACAGATTATAATAGAGAGACACATTTTACAATATCATACGTGTACATATGTGTGTTCTTCACATTAAACCGTCCTTTCTACCCGTCCACATCCAGCACACCCATTCATTGTCTGTGCCAATTTTTCAATTGAGTACACGCAGGGGAGGAGAATTGGTTGAATGAGATTAGTGGTATTCGACGAATTGTGTCAACTTTTTCATTCTGAATGAATAAAGCCCTGCTCACTGTCGGAAGGCAAAACATATTACAATAGAGAGATACCAGATATGTCGTCACAAATCTACGACGAGATACGTCGTAGTGATACTACGTTGCAATGCAATACTCGTAAGCAGAGTGGACAATGCAATGCCATATACGACAGGCACGACCTACCCTGCTAGCAACCCAGCTGCGTATACGTAAGAGAAAAACAAACGAGAAAAAGCGTATACATTCATTCGTGGTGCTGGCTTTAAGCTGGTTGTGGAAAAGGGGTATCCTGCTTGTTACTCATAAATAGATAAATAGTATATATATGCACGCGTCGGAATACGGGGTATCCTGCAGCTGATTGTTTTTTATACGCGTACGATACATATGATACATCAGATAGTTACACCGTAACTACTTCTGCAAGTATATAACTTTTACAAGGCTCGCCTTCGGGATTATGGTTCACTTCAAATCCCGGGGGTATCGCAAGTATAGATATAGATACTTTTTTTTTTCCCATGCCATGTAATATATCTGCCCTCCTTTTCTCCCTCCCTCTTTACTCGTAACTCAGATCCGGGAACACCAAGTAGGCTCTTCCCCTACCTCCTCCCCACTACGGTACGCGCCTTGCATTTTTATCGCGAGGAAATTCCAGCACGTTTTGCTACTGCGACAACTTCTTCCCTCGGCGACTCTCTTTAAAGTGTGCCTATCCACGCTATATAATTGCCTATCCACGCTATATAATGATAGGCGCTCTCGGCAGCGGTCAGTTGGTTTGCACGCGTCGGCGGAATCCGACGCAAGTCTACGAGGGAAGAAAGTGCTGAAATATTCTCGCGATAAAACTTCGAAGCACGTACCGTAGTGACGAGGGGGGAAAAGAGCCTCCTTAGTGACACCGGATCTGAGTTACGACTAAAGAGGGAGAGAGAAAAGAAGGGCGCACATAATAAAACGTAGGATGGACAAACGAAAGACAATCAAAAGCGTGGGAATAAGGTGCATCCTGGAGTGGAGCTAATATGTTTTTATACGCGTACGATAAGTACTATATATCGGATAATTACCCCGTAACTACCTGTTCTGGAAGTATATATTATATGAAACGAGTATACAAGGTTAAGGTCCCCCTTCGGGATGATTGTGGTTGACTTCAATTCCCGGGGTGTCGAAAATCTGAGGACCAAACTGGTAATAAGGTGGATCGTAACTGCTCTGAGTCTGGCAGGAAGGCTTCTTGGACTGGGTTTTTGTTGGTGGATGAGCTTCGGCAAGTTTCACACTACCCGAAGATTTGACTCTTCGGGCGGCTATGCCCACTGCACCGGGCCCCTTCGGGGGTCAGGTCGGGCCAACATGCTCAAGTCTCCGGAGTAGTAGGCAGTAGGGGCTGATACTTCCAAGGGAGCACGGAGTGAATTGGCACACGACACCACATACATAAGCAGTGAGACGGTGATGTGTGGAGGGCTTAATCTTTATGTACACTCTTCCCTTCTTCCCCTCGCTGCCTCGGCAAAGTTTTTGCTTTGGTATGGCCCATAGCGAGGGGGGGGGTCTTTCTAGCGAGCAAGGCTAGGCTCACCCTCAAGCGGACCGATACCTTCTTGCTGCTGCGCACCCGCCGCGAAGCGTGTGCAGCGGTAGAGTTGGACCGGCACTGGTGCGTTAGGCGCAAAAGTTCAGATGCGCGGGCCTTTTTGGCCGTCGGTGTAGACAGCAATGTCTATCTCACTTTTGTGCGCGGAGGCAGACGCCATCAGAAAGGTGGACGGACACTATGTACACGGCCCTAGGTGTGTTTGCTAGAGGGATCTGTACTGTCTCAGTAACCTGGCTTCGCCATCAAAGGAGGAGGGAGCGTGTGGCGACGAGCTGTTGTTTGGACTGGTCAATCCCTTCGGCGCGAGAATTTTTATTTTCCAGACCAAGCACCCTGAGTGCAACGAGGGAGAAAGCGAGGAGCCGACTGGGAAGGACAACAACGAGAGCGAGTACGGACGGAGCAGGTCGAGTGTGGTCGTGCTAGGACTGGCCAAGTGGCACCGGAGCGGCGCGCCGGATCACAGCAGCACGCCGCAGCAGCAGAACAGCAGCGCGGAGCAGCCATCCGGAGCACGGACGACATCGACCCGTGACGAACGGACAATCATTTTTGTTTTTTTCGTTTTTTCCCCTGAACTTCGTTGTTGGGTCTGTGTGGATGACGTCGCTGGTTTTGTAGAGAGACGCGGCAGAGATGGCGCGGACACCCCGGGTGCCTTCATTGTGTGCCTGATCGTGGAAGACCCCTTCAATGTGGAACGATTCCTAATCAGTGTCGATGTTTATAATGCTGTGCCTAACACAGACGTTCAGGATAGATTCGGGCAATTGTCAATTGACGTGATGGCTTTGGTTGGCTGTTATTTTTCACTGTGTGCCCGCGGACTGTCATTGCGGCAGCACTTCAGACAGCAGCTGCGTGCTCCATCTTGTTCCCACGCCTACCGTGTGTTTTTGTACAGACAGCACTTCAGACAGTAGTTACGCTGTAGTCGGCAAATTCATTGGTAAAGAGTGGGAGGGGGGAGGGGGGGACGATGCTGCTGTAGTCGAATGGAGATTGCGGGCGTGTAGTTCAGTTTTGGGCACGCATAACATGCTGTAGGGATTTTAGGTGTACCTCTTCGGACTTGTGTATCCTTTCCCTGCTAAGTGTACGTGTTCTTTAAGATTTTCTGATGGCTCTAGCACTTTTGTGAGCACGGGCCGTGATCTTGCTAGATCAGACTATAGGGATTAGCAACTGAAACGAGTTTAATGTGAAGATAACAACAACAACAACAATCCGCCGGAGGATAAATAAAAAACAAAAAGGTGTCACAAGTTGAAAAGGGAGAATGCAGCTATTAATACCACCAGAGATGGGCACCTAAGACCTTTTGGGGTCCGGTCGGTTGTCGGATAACCGACCTGAAGTTTATCCGGTTATCCGTTTATTTGGTTGAAAAAACCGAAACCGAACCGGGCACTTTCCAGTCGGCAATTAGGTCAGCTATATTACACTAAAATGACTATTATTGTGCTCCACGTTCGGACCCCCATGGAGAGAAAAACGTGATCTTCGAGTGCGCGCCGGTCGGCATATCGGCACAACACCATGTAACCGCATCACACGCATTGCAAGACGCGCCACACAAATAATGTGAAGGCTGACGATAAACGGTATATATCTGTCGTTATGTCGTTCAGCATGAGGCATGAGCCGTTGGCGTACAGCTGACAGGCGGGCAGGCGGAGCATAAACCACGAAAAAACGGATAGATCAGCGCCCAAGACGGGGAGCAGAGCGTGCTTCTTGTTCCCTAAGACAATGTGGACGAGGGCGTCCAAAAACACTCTACACTCAACACTCAACACGCAGAAGTTCATTTATTCGTTGAGGAAGCCCAACTGGTTCAGTGCTGCGGGCCATCGTCACTCGCCGAGGTTAACTGCTGTGATGCTGCGATGCTGCGATGGCGCGATGGGTACCACTATGCGCTGTGCTTGTGTGATTCATAACGATGTGGTGTAGCGTGTATACTAGCGCGTAGTAGCTGGTTTGTACGCTGTAGGCTCGCTTGCTGATGACCAGTCAAGATACAACCTAAATTTGAGGGTGAAGGCTTACGTCGCTGTGAGGCAAACTTGTATGACCGCTTCAATAGAAGAGAAGATAGTTTTGGCGATTCCAGGCCAATCAATGTTGATTAATGTATGTGGTCAAAAGCGAGGTTGATGATGAGCAAAAGAAGAGTGAGAGAAAGTGCGCGTGCAAACGCTCCTGTTTCCTTGACGATCGTGATGATCGCAAACAGCAACATGCTCTACGAACTTGCATCTCAGAACAGCAACATGCATTTCCTACGATACCATACGTCAGACAACGCAAGAACAATCGTGACCGATTTTGTGCGCAGTACGCAGTCTATATACGGTAATATATAATGTACCACACAGAACAACCAAACCACACACGACAGCTTCTCAATTATCACGCATTATATGTGTTTAATTGGTGGAATGTTGTCGCACACTTAGACTCTGAGCAATTAAACCACTTAACAGGTATTATATAGTAGATACCAGGTATTTATATAAACGACAATGCATACCTTGTCCTGCATGCCTTCAACTAGCTTGACAATGAACTCTGATTGGATATTTCGAGAAATTAACACTTGAACATAAACTACGCATACTACAGATAATTACTTAGGGTTATCGAGTGACGACACAATTACGACTTACCAACAATGATCATATTTAATACGACCTCTCGTCACGATAACTCGTTACATGCAGGAACATCCAGGCAAACACAGCAAAAACTACGACCACTCGCTGTCATCCCCCTTTTATTCGCCTGCGTTACATGCCCAAAACCAAATACCCCAACTCGTTTCCTATTATGTGCCCATGCAAAGGCCATGCATTAAACCAACGAGGATCCAATTACTTGGTTCAAATATACGCTTGCTTCATACTTACTGCAAGTGTCATCAACCTATTCCAATGTATCTTCCCTAGAAGTTCTGACACTGGTTCCCTGGTCAGTGTACTTGTCTAAACTACGTGTGTACATACATACTCACGAAGTAGAACCAATTGCTATGTCGCAGCAGAGTTTCATTACTCCTTTGCAACGTCGAAACAACATCATCCACTCCTGGTTCGCTTTTGACGGGTGATCAATCCTTCTACAGCTAACGCAAAAAACTCCAACGCGAGAAACCTGGCAACGTAAAGACATACCACTGAGGTGACAGGTTTGACGCATGGAATAGCATGCAAACTGATAAAAGGCCATACACAGAAAACCGTGGAAGTCGTGTGGGTATCACTATACATTTACGTGACAGACATATATGGTACTAACCTTGCACAAACATCCTAGCAGCTTACAACGCTTCTGCCGCCCCCTCACACAAAGAACGCGTGTGGTGCCACGTACAACAAAACAAAATAAATACTGTCGTTATGTCGGTACGACCAGGCCGATGCAGATGTGCCTCCTGGTGATCCAGAACATGATGATGGTCCATAGATCCCAAGAGCGAAACTGTCCGTTCAGCCCCAAACGGCGATGACGTCCAGCGTTGATGATGTGGTGATTCCCGCCGACGTTCTCCGCCGACAATCCCAACGATGGTAGATAATGCGGTGGCCCGGTCCTGAACGAGACGTCTCCAGTGACCCCAATTTTCTGTTGTTGGCGACCCCGTAACCCTGACAGTCCCAGCGAACAGTGCTGTAACGATTTCGGAAGATATCGTCCGACAACCTCAAGCGCTTCGTTACAGGATCTCGTCAACCGTCATTTCCGACGACCCCGTGTTTACATGATACTCCAGCGGTCGATGACAATCTTGCTCATAACCCCGGGTGATGATCCGGTGGCTAAGTGTCAACAGCTAAAATTGAAAGCCCTTGTCAAAACCGTCGTCGAATTCTACCGTAGACCGCTCGTCGGTGTCGACGCGCACCACAGCCGCTGTGTGCGTGCTGCTCGTCGTCTGTGGGCGTGCAGCTCCTTCCGCATAGCATTCCGTGTCGGAGTGTGTCGTTGTCTTGTGTACCGAGCACCACTTTTGCCCAGCTCCATCTCCAGCCTTCTTGTTGTTTGGTCCTGCAGCAGGCTTCTTGCCCTTTTCCGTACAGCTTTCCCGGCACAACGCAACCGCTCTTGTAGTCCGTCCTTTCTACAGTTGTGGCAGATTGCGACGGGTCTACGATCCGATGATAATGCTGCTACAGCTGTCATGATGGTTCCACGCCCAGCGAAGTTCCCTGCCATTTTAGGTACAAATGCCTCATCGTAGTCTGGATATTTGACAGATCGAAATCCGCGTCCTTGTATGTGGTCAGTTTGATGCCGCGGTGCCTCTCTGGCAGCCCTTGGATTATGACGACGGTGAAGTGACGATCGGTGACAGTTTCCTTGACAGTGACCAGTCGGCTGCGGAGGCATGTATCCTGCATAATGTAGCGATCGGCATCTTTATCCGGCTCCATGGTCGTAGCTGCAAGTGCTGCCTGCAAGGCGCGGCTTGTCTTGTTCGTCACCCGGTGGTACTTTGCTTCCAGCTCCTTCGTCGCCTTCTGCCCGTCGCCTCGGATCCCACGCTTGTCGTTTGCATGAATAGCCAAGAGGAGAGGCGCTGCCTTGTCGGTGACCAAGTACAGGGTCGAACCCAGATTGGCGTTGCAGTAGGGTCCCTGCGGCAGTCTAAAGCAGACCCGGGGTCAACATCGGTGCAGAATCTTCGGCTTGGTCCGTTTCTTCCGTGGGCTTAGCTTGACCTTCCATGACCGCGAATATGTAAGGGTGCTGCATACTGATGATGAAGCCAGGCTTCCTGTTCCAGTCGGCGAAGTCTTCTGGCTTCTACCGAGTGTAGTACTTGATCCCTCGTACCGTGTTCATCAGATCGATGTTGGCGTTGTTGCTCGTCATGTTGTCCTTTTTCGCAGCAGTCTACCGGCGATATCCTCGTACGATGTTGTAGTCGCTCGTCGACCACAGCAGCTAGACGGCGACGCAGCTCTTTCGTGAATCTCGTAGCGGAAGCAGCAGCTCGGGGTCCCCTGGCAATGTATTGTACTACAGTAGACGTACCTCGAGGCCCGAAGCTCTGCTGTTGTCGTGCTTAAACGAAGAGGGTCAAAACTTCATCAAATGAAGCCAGTCGTTGTAGCCGGGGTGGTGAGATCTTGACCTCCGATGCCCCCGTCGCTACCACGTTCACGCGTGTATGCGAGGCTCATACCCCCATAACGATGTGGTATAGCGTGTACACCAGCGCGTAGCTGGTGTGTGCGCGATCGAATCCACCTGCCGATAACCGGATAAGATACAGCCTGAATTTGGGGGTGAACGATTTAGTCGCTGTGAGGCAAACGTGTATGAACGCTTCCATACAAGAAAATATAGTGTTGGCGACTCCAGGACAATGTTTAATGAATGTTATCAAAAGCGAGGTTGATGATGAGCAAAAGAAGAGTGATAGAGTGCGCGTGCAAGCGCTCCTGTTCCCTTGACGATCTTGATGATCGCAAACAGCAACATGCACTACGATCTTGCATCCCAAAACAGTAACATGCACTTGCTACGCTATCATACATCGGACAACGCAAGAACAATCGTGACCGATCTTGTACGCAGTACGCAGTATATATATACGGTAATACATAATGTACCACACCGAACAACCCAACCACTCACGACAGCTTATTCATTATCCCGCATTTTATGTGTTTATTTGGCGGAATTTCGTCCCACACTTAGATTCTGAGAAACTAAACCATTTAGGATATAGTATACACCAGGTACGACAATGCATACCTTGTCCTGCATACTTTCGCTGCCTTGATAATGAACTCTGATTGGCCACTACTGGACATTCCGAGGATCCAACTCTTGAACATAAACTACGCATACTACAGATAAATACTCCGTGTTATCGAGAGACGACAAATTGATCTTACCAACACTGATAATATATAATAGTACGATGCCTTGGGCGACAGTATGAAACATCGGCAACAGGCCGACGTACAGTACCAAGACACCCCCCCCCGCAAGCTATACACCCCCCCAACTACCCGGGCGAAAGTGTGTCACATCGACAAAAGGTCGACGCGGAGTACCAAGCTAAACAGGCGTTTGTATGATAGTACAGCGCGCTGGCAAACGGTCAGCGTGAGATGCGGACTAGAGGGATGCCTCGAGCGGCAGTATGAAACATCGACAAAATGATCGACGTGCAGTACCAAGAACCCCCCCCCCCCTAAACCAATGGCAACCCTTGGACTTTTGAGAAGCAATGGACCTTGGGTTGAACGATAGTTGCTGAAATTGCGCCTTCTGACACAAGTGCACCCTCGGGGGGGTCGCGTGATTGTCCCTTCCTGGCCACTAAGCTGGGGGGGTTGTTAGGATGGTGCACCTATATAGGGCGCAATATTCGATGGATCTAATGGGAAACCCAGTTCAAGGGCGATGAAGCATGCACTTGCCCTCGCGAAAAAATCATCCTTACGTGGAATACTGGCTCAATATCGAATCTCGTGAGGATGGACCTTCGTGCCCACAAACTAAGCAGGGCGAGCCCATGGCATACCTGAGCAACATCTGAAGTCAATCACTCTGTGAGTTGGAGATTCGTTAGCTGCAGGAGGTGAGAGCAGCAAGGTCACCAACGCCGGCGCCGTTCACCACGAGGACCCAGGTATTGCTAATTCACTAGCTCGGCACTATATTAATCGTGTGTTTATCAGAAGTCAAGGATGGTCAGGTGATCCCCGTATATCCGTTGTATCACAAGTGCCACAAACTGTCCTTGCCCTATCCATGTTGACCAGTCGAAACGTTTGTATCAAGGTCGTGCAATGACACTACCGGGATCCTCGTGTTTAACAGGTGCCGGCGTTGTTGGTGATCTTGCTGCTCTCGCCTCCTCCAGCTGACGAAGCCCCAACACACGGACTGGTTGGCTTAAGGTATGACTCAAATATGTCAAGTGTTTGCTCCGCTTTATTTGTGGGCAAAAAGGGCCCTCTTCACGGGCTTCGGTATGAAGCCGGTATTCCACGCAATGAGGCATTTTTCACGAGGGCACCTTCGTTCTTCACCGCCCTTGAACTGGGTTTCACCTTAGCGCCTTCGAATGTTGCGTAGTATCCAGGTGAACCGTCGTAACATGTGTTCTCATTCGTTTGGTCAAATACTCATTTTTGGAGTTTGAGTTGGATCACGGGGCCATAACAACCCCCAAATTCCAGGCAAACAATCTAACTAAAAACACCGTTTGTCAAGGCGTGGACAGAGAGGCTCACATAACACGTACCACGTGTGCAAGATATCAGGGCCTATAAAACAACTACGGCCTTTACATTTAGACTATGTGCAGACGACATGGGTACTTTGCAGTAGCCTGGTAATGAATTAGTTTCATTATAGGATTCGCTTTGGGCGTGAAACATTACTTTCTCTTGGTTCGTCGAAGCCAGATCGTTGCATGTATTTCGAATTGCTTTATAGGCATGCCAAGTACCTGGAACCGACTCGTCCTGAAAAACAAAGAGGGAGAAACGTTATTTCCTACGCAAAGGCCTCACTAAAATTCTGACTTTTTTCAAGGCCGGCGGTCAGTCGGTAGTCGAGATACATTTTCGCGGCTAGCGCCAGCCCTTTAACCTCAACTAAAAACTGACTGAGCCACCCTCTTCCGCTGTCCAAGTCGGTCAGTATGGTTCCAAGTATGTACCAGTTGATTGAGTAGATATTGAAAGCGGCATTCATTCGTGTCGTCTGTAAAAAAATCGGTCGTTCAAATTGAACCAGCTCATAAACCGATGTATGGAGTTCGTGCGAGTCTCTACTGAAGGACACCGAAAGACAAATAAACAGTTGGAACAAGCTCGGCCAATATCTTCGTACTACAATACTTCAGTTTGTTGGATCCAGGGTTAACTTCTTTCTTGAGAGCTACAACAACAGTTAGTTGTGCACGCCTAACATAAAAGGACAAACACCCCGGAGTCGACGACAGGAGGATTGGAGTTTTTAATTTCCAGTTTTTTTCAGAACTAACATTCGAGGTATTTATATACCAGGTATAGCGTAACTATGGCGAGTGCTCGCACAGGGGTGTGATCGTTTAATACACATAATTTCGTTCTTTGCTTTTTACGCACCCCTGCGGGTTAACTCCGCTACGTCTGACGTGCGATAACACTCCGATGGCACCCGTGCGGAAACCGATGAAATAAACCGCTTGCATATTATGGTCATGTAACGCAACACGCCCTATTCCATACTGACTGGTATCTCCGATACGTGCGGTGATATTAATACATAAACAGCGGCCGAACTGACTGGTCTACGATGATACTGGTACAGGAACAAAGATGTCGGGAGACATGTCAAGCAAGGCAAAACATGCAAGGGTGCGGGGCCGAAGTGTTCCACACCAAAACCTAGCAGTTTGGTGTCAGTGACGGCATGTCAAGGAAAGTATTTTTTCTGTCAAGGATTGAAAGTATTATTTTCCGACATCTTCGTATAAGGAAGGTAAGGTCTACTACTGCTACTATTGCGACGCGTTCCACGATACAAGTATATAGGACGTTTGGGCTGTTTGTTTTTCTGAGTGATCGGGCCCCTTAACTATTATAGTACTGCACTATACATATACATGCAAACATTCACTGAAATCCCAAGTATTTCGTCCCTACATCGGTACTGCAGTACCATACGAGGGGTTAACTCAAAATCGTCGGTCTTTCATTTTGGTGTGGCATTGTATTTATAATTATTATGTTGTTTGTTGTGCAGTTTGGCCATGGTTTTCTTCATCGGATACACGCACCACTTACTACATGCTTTTAATTCCCTCTAAAATCAGTTTTGGGGTGTGGTAGAGAGGTCTCCTCCAGTGACCACCCTCAGCAACAAACATACATACAGGGTGCACCTCTACCTTAATCAAGATAGCATGCATGCGTCTTGGCATGCGTGCAGGATCCGCGTGCCGATCCAAAATGAAGAAAGCAACTTGCTCCCTTTTCTACGCGCGCATACTTGCATTTTTGTTTTTGTTTGTCGTTTAAACAAGCACTGACTGTATGTATTGTACACAGACAACAATATGTAATATAAGCGGTATCTTATTACAGTATTGCTATTAATAGAACCAGGATGGAAGCGCCAGCATCGGGGCAAGAAAACTCTCGGCGAGGGCTCCGAGAAACGGAAGGAAGGGCAAAATACAAAAAGGGAAAAAGGACGGTAATTATATTGAAATACCAGGTATTATGTATGTATGTATATGCATATCATATGTATCTTGTATTACGTACGAGTCAGTTTGGGGTATTCGTCCGACGCATACTCACGAATATTACGGCGTCAAAATCGCCAAAATTATTCAGTTTTGTCCAGATGCGTGTACCACTGTACCGTTGAACATTTAAGACACACCCCTCTTTTAGACCAGCAATAAATCATCATATATATGAATGTTATCAACCAGACCATCACCACAATGCAACCGCAACGTATCGTATATACCAGGTACAGAGTACCAGTATTCATTAAGAAAATAAATACGCTGCTGCGGTGAAATCGAAATATTTCTCAAAACTTATCTTTGCAAGAAAATTTGTTTACAACGTTTCATTTCCAAAATTCGGAAAAAACAACACCCGGAAAATCTGGAAATAAAAACAAGTAGCAACTGCTGCGCGAAAACAGAAACATATAATATTTTAGATGGAAAATATGGAAATTATGAAAGTTTGGACAATTTTGAACAAAACGCCCGTAGATAATATAGGCATTTACTTATTGTATGTACGAGCGTACGAAAGCCACGATTTCGATACCAAGTACACTATACGAATGTATCAGGCTGGTATTATAATATTATACATAAATATATATATATATATATTTTGTATCTGGTCCTGCTCTAGACTACTGTTGTAGTAGTAGTACAGTACGCGACATATGTTAATAATCTGATAATTAAGAATTTGAGGCTGAGATTTTGCGAAAATTAGGAATTTACAGCTAAGCATTTGTGCTGAACTCGATGAGAAAATACTATTGAGCACGTGTTGAATTGCAAGGGATCGGCGCATACGAATTTCCCACTTGCACTGCAGTCGAGAAGAGGGTTGAAACTACTGTATGTAGCTGTGCAGACACTTCTTTACCCATTCAGAACTGAAACACTTGTTGTCCCACATTAATTCCAAGTAATTTGTCCCCAAATTCGTGGGACCAGTTCTTAAGGGGTTAAGGCCACATGAGGATCCCAATTAAGCTGCCTTTTCTATCCAAAATCGACCTCACATGTGACCTATGTATAATTTTCGACAGAAGAAATCCCGCCCCCTCCTCAAGCATGTAAATACCACAAAAAAAAGCAATATCTTGTTTTTTCCCTTGGACGCTTTTCATGGTTGGTAATATTCGAGACGGAACGGGACTGGACTGTTTTGACATGTTTACCGGGAAAACAAATGACGACGGGACGGTAAAACAATGAAAGCTATAATAGTTGTCTGGGCGGGACGGAACGTCGCGGGATGGGACGGTTGGTGCGAAAATTCTAGGCAGGAGGGGACCGTACAGTAAAATGACTTTTATTTTTCATGACGCGGACGGAGACGGTAAATGTATTTCTTCACGGCGGGACGAGCCAGCAGTGCTTTTTGGTCGACGGGACGGGACGGCACATCTTTTTTTCTAGGCGAGATGGGACGGTACATTTGTTTTTTTTGTCGTCGGGACGGGATAATCTCGTAAATAACAATATTGTTTATAATGCATTAAGTCTAGACGGCCGTCCGTCACAGCCGCCGCCTTCCCGACATATATTTGACGGGCAGAAGAAGTATCAGTATTAACGGTATATCGACGGGAAGGTGTGACGGTAATAGCTGGACGGGACGGATCGGGCAGTTTTTGATGGCGGGGCGGGGCGTAATAGAGGTAGGTTTAGTCAACAGGACCGGACGATAAGGGGAGTTTTTCTCGGCAGGACGGGACGGTAAAGTGCAATGGGAAGTTTTGTATGGGCGGGACGGGACGGTACGAGCTAACGGTAGGTGACATTGTCGACGGAACGAAACGGCACAGCGGCTTCAATTCGACGACGGTTTTACCACATCCTGTCCAGTCGTTACTACCGCCAATACCGTCCCGTCAGTAAAACATGAAAAGCCTTGATTTCCACCCCTACCCCAGCGATTCGGATGTAATCAGCTCAGCGTATTGCTTGAGCTCGGCGCACTGCTTGCTGCTTGTACATGTTGTGTCGCTTGTACAGCAAAGGACTGTGTACGGTACTGCGGACACTTGGAATAGAGCATATAAATCCTTGACCTGCGCTGGATTGTATGGCGGACGATTTGCCGTGGTGAGGGTCCGCGGCGATGAATGTATCTCGCGACACTTTGAAGGACTTTCCGGCGCTTTCCGAGTTGCAGGCGGAGGGAGGGATCCTTGAGCGACATTTCTTGCCACTCAAGGGCATGTCATCAACGACCAACGCCGTGTTCATGTCCGTAGCCAGGGGGGACTTCGCATGGCTTTGCCCATGAATGGGGTGCTTTGACAGACGGACACGCCTCAGACGTCGACTATGCTGAACTGTATATCTTAACAACAACCGCTCAAGAAAAAAGAGTCGTACATAAGCCTTTGCAAAATGCGGTTGGAACGCCTTTGGAATATAAGCATTTGATATTTTAGAATTTGGCGTTCTGCACCCGTTTGCGAAATTAGAATGTGGATAATATAAGCATTTCTGCGTAATGTAAGTCGGAGAGAAGATAAGACGCGAGCCTCAGTCAAAATAGGAGATTCTTATCATCTGTCGCGTACTACTACTATAATAGTGTGCATATACAGCAGTAGTACGAGGAACGAACGCCTTCAAAGTAGTACGACCTACCTGGTACAGTAATATATACTAGGGTTGCACCCCGTCTGACTGAGAACCGGGTACCCGGTGGCGGGTACCCGGAACCGTCGGGAACCGGAACCGGACCGGGACAAATAATTTACCCCGGGTAGTTTGGACCCCGGGTACCCGGGTACCCGGGTACCCGTTGATTGTGCTTCACGAAGGCCCCAAGACTGGGATATACGTTGATTTATACATACACTGTGCCCCTAGACTCTCCCTTTTCCTTTTCTCCTACAGCCTTCGCACAACACGCGACTAGGGTTGCATTCCGTCTGAGTGAGAACCGGGTACCCGGTGGCGGGTACCCGGAACCGTCGGACCCGGAATCGGACCGGAACAAATAATTTTACGTTGGGTATTTGGAGAGGCAGCCTTCTCCCTTCCATCTTCTTTCTTTGGCATGACTCATCGAGATAGTAGACGCAATGCAGCCATTCCCTCCCACCGTCCGCCTTACCATGCCACCTGCGGACCGTTCAGGCCCGCTGAAATGCTAAAAGGGGAGAAGATAGTGCATGGTAATCCGGGTACCCGGGTACCCGGGCTGAAAGCAGGCCGGGTACCCGGTTCCGGTTCCGTCTGAACCCCCCAAAATCCGGTCCGGTTACCGGTTCCAAATTTTGAGGCCGGGGTGCAACCCTAATATATACGTACATATTATATACCTGGTACCAGGTATAGTAAGTAGCGTAGTAGCCAGAGTTGGGCGCCGCGAACGTTCTTCAGTGTTTGAACCCGAAACCGCGATCCGGTTTTCGACCCGAAACCGCGATCCGGTTTTCGGTAAGCGAAACCGGACATTTCAATTCGGTTATCCGGTTAATGAAAAATAACCGACCGTGCATAACCGGATCAGGTATGTTCCGGTCGGTTATTGCGTCCCCTATCCCTTATCCCATATAATTCCTCTGTATCTGTATGGAAACCCCTACATGTCAGCACACCAGCACAGCGCACAGCGGTATCCATCGCGCAATCGCCGCATCGCAGCATCACAGCAGTGAACCTCGGCGAGGGACGATGGCCAGCAGTGCCGAACGCGGTGAGCTTGCTCGGCGAAGACCTGAACTGCGAGCAGTTTTACTTCGGCGTGTTGAGTGTTGAGTGTAGAGTGTGTTTGGACGCTCTAGTGCATTTTGTCTTGGGGAACAAGAAGCAGGCTCCGCTCGCCGTCCTGGGCGCCGCTGCATCCGTCTTTTCGTGGTTCATGCTCCGCTTTCTCTCGCCTTGTAGCTGTGCGCCAATGGTCCATGCCTCATGCTGAACGACATAACGACAGATCGATACCGTTTATCGTCAACCTTCAGATTATTTGTGCCGTGCGTCTTGCAATGCGTATATTGCGGTTACATGGTGGTGCTGTCCCAATGTGCCGACCGACGCGCACTCGAAGATTACGTTTTTGTCTCCATGGGGGTGCGAACGTGGAGCAAAATACCAATTCTAGTGTAATAACCGATCGAATAACCGATTGGAAAAAAAGTGCCCGGTTCGGTTTCGGTTATTTCCGTCAAATAACCGGATAATAACCGGAAAAAAATCCGGTCGGTTATCCGACCACCAACCGGACCCCAAAAGGCTTAGGTGCCCGAGTCTGGTAGTATTACATAATAGTTAATAGCTGTATTCTCCCTTTTCAACTTGCGACACCCCCCGGAAATTGGAGTCAATAACAATCATTTAGAAGGGGAACCTTAACCTTGTACACTCGTATCCTGTATCCTTGCAGAACAGGTAGTTCAGGGTCGTTCTTATCGAGCAACGTTTTCCCAATATTTCCAAATACATTTTTCGCGCATTTTTTTTTTATTTCCATATTTTCCAAAAATAGTTTCTAAATATTGGAATGCGAAGGATTTTACAAATATTTTGTCCTCTGTTCAAATTCGATATATATTTATTTCCAAATAAATGCTGTTTTTCTTGCTTTTCCTGTTTTTTGTTTGGAAAGTTTGGGAAAAAGTTGCTCGAAAACTACGACCCTTACGGGGTAATTATCCGATGTATGATATCCGATGTATGATACGCATCGTACGCGTATGAACACATATCAGCTCCAGGGTACACCTTATTCCGACGCGTGTGTGTGTGTGTTCTTCACATTAAACCTTCCTTTCTACTCGTCGACATCAAGCAGACCCAGTGTCCGTGCCGATTCATCCTAAAAAGGTTCCAGTTCTGTGGTCACAAAACTACGACACAGAGATACTACGCTCAGTGCAGTAAGCAGAGCAGGCAATCCAATGCCACATACGACAGGCAAGACCTACCCTGCTACGAGCTACCCAGGTCCCAGGTGCATGCAAGAGAAAAAGAGAGAAAAAAAAAAGCGACGCGTGCAACCAACCAACTACTACTGCTGTGCTGTCGAGAGCACGATTTGACGAGTCACCGAGGGAAGAAACTGTTGTTACAGCAGTAGCAGAAAGTGCTGAAACCTTCTCGCGATAAAAATGCAAGGCACGTGCCGTATAGTGGGACGCGAAGAGCCTACTTATTGTTCCCGGATATGAGTTGCGAGTAAAGAGGGAGAGAGAAAAGGAGGGCAGAGATAATACATGCCATGGAAAATATATATAAATATATATACTTGCGACAGCCCCGGGAATTGAAGTGAACCAGATTCCCGAAGGGGAGCCTTGTAAATTTTATATTTTTGCAGAGGTAAATACACATATCAGCTCCAGGATACACCATATTCCGACGCGTGCATATACTTTTTATAAGTAACAAGCACGATACCCCCTTTCCACAATCAGCTTAAAGCTACTCGTGCCACCACATATTTTCTGTATACGCTTTTTCTTGTTTTTTTTTTCTCTTTCACGCAGCTGGGTTGCTCGTAGCAGGGCAGGGCGTGCCTGTCGTATATGGCATGGCATTGTCTGCTCTGCTTACGAGAACTGCATTGCAACGTAGTATCTCTATATCTTTGTAGTTTTGTGACAACATAGGAGTCACTGGTGTCTCTCTAACATGAATAAACGGCACAAAATCTGGGTGTGCTGGATGTCGACGGCGGGTAGAAAGGACGGTTTAATGTGAAGACCACACACACAGATGATACGTGCAAGTATGATATCATAAAATCCGTCCACCATAATATATTTATGTGGGACAACACGATTCTGACGACCGTTTACTGGTTCAACCTGTAAGTACCCGTATTATACGTACGAGTAGCTGCGCCGCACCTACATACCCCCGGTACCACACAAGTCACGTCCTCGTGCTGCCTCGTGCGAGAAAATCTTGGGGCAAGTGCACGGCAAGCAGTGTAAATCAGCACTTACTTACGTGCAAACTACCGTACGTAGATATATAGCATAGTCACGTCAACGCTGCCACTGCTGGGGGGCAGCGACAACTCTCCCGCGGCAGCAAGCTGACTGCCGTTCGTTGTTGTTGTCGTTCCGGCGGAAGACGGCAAACATTCATTGGTTGACAGGAGTCTCGCCTCTCTCCTAAACTCGAAGGGGTTCACGGGGTGACTCAGGGGTGACTGGCCAACATCATCTGAAAGGTACGAGTTATGGCGACGCGTGCTACGATAGAGGTACACTGTACCTGGTATACCTTATTTTGACTGATATTTTTTTTCTGAATGGTCGGGCTCGTCGTCGGACCTTCATTCTTCTTGTGCCGCAATATATTTGGTTGTATTCTCAGCCCCTGGGATTGCCCATCGAGTATATATATACTAAGCACGTTTCTTGGTTTTCCTCCAAACTCAGGTTTTGGGTAAAGTAGTATTTCGGGGGGGCATAGTAAATAGGACCACATAGTGTTAGTAAAAAATCGTAAATATATATATATATATATTTTTTTTTTGTTTGGGTACCGTAGGTCCTATTTACTATATGCCCCCCCGTAGTAATGCCCCTCCAAGGGAGGGGGCTCAGAAAAAACACGGTGCATCGTACGTACCTCTCTCCTAGCATACGGCATGTAAAGCAGCAGCAGTAAGTAGTATTAATAGTGTCTGTCTGTGTTTGCGACGTGTATTTCCTTTTCGGGATATCAAGCAACGGCAACAGCGTGCAATTAGCTGGTTATATCGCGCGCCAGATAGTTTGCGACACTACAGTGTATTCACGCTACTTACTGCTTGTTGTGCTACCTACCTAAAGGCGTCCTTCCGCGGTAAGGCAACCGGATCCTCTGACGCTGGAAGCGCGTTCTTTTGTTCACCCGAGACCATTAGAATCCCGAACGAACACTTGAAAACAAGTTCTCCGTTGCTGATATAACGTTTTTTTTTTTTTTTTTCACGGTATGTTGACGGGGCGGTATTGGCGGTAAAGGCGGGACGGGACGGCACCGGACGGTAACACCGTCGTAAACAGTGGTTCTGTCACCCCGTCTCATCTGGACCTGTCGACAAAATCATCTACCGTTAAAACATACCGTACTCGTAGTAACACGTCGTAACTTATCAGCAACAAAACAATCACCCTCGGTCTCGTCCCGTCGTCCAAAACTCAGTATACCGTCCAGTCCCGTCGTGAAAAACGTATTTACAGTCCCGTCCGGTCTCTGAAAATACCACCACGCAACTTGTATCGCTCTTTCTACACAGCACTAGGATGAACAATGCTGGATTTCGACGGGTAGGAAGAACGGTCTAATGTGAAGAACACACACACCGTCACCGTCGCCTCCCGCCCAAATATGTCCCGCCTCGCCCAAATCAAATAACCCTTACCACCCCGCCCCGTCCCGCCCTCAATGCCATTTTTGGTCTCTTGAAGATGCCGTGACGGTTAATTCCTATTTCATTCTTTCTTCTGGCCGATTTCTGTTGTCGGAGCAGTATGTCAGTACCAGTCCGGTATTTCATATACATTACAAGGTTCCCCTTCGGGATGTTGGTCACTTGAAATCCCGGGGGTGTCGCAAGTTGAAAATAGGTCGCACATTCTTCGTACTTCCTTTTTTGGGCCCTTTTTGGAGCAAACTTGTGTTGCATATATAGACTGCTGTATAGTGCAAAGGGAAAAAAAGTAGTAGCGAGGAACATTCCTTATACAAAACAAATGTAATTATGATATCATCTAGTCTAGATGATATCATAACTGAGGTACAGTGGGCTCCCAGTGATAATAAGCTTCAGTTTGATGTCCAGGCTCAACGACTTATTTTGTTTTCGACGTCGATCTAACTATTTTGTGTAGGATTTACAGTCGATCCCACACTGGTGAGCTGTGTTTTTTAACCGAATGTTTTTATTGCTCGTGCCAATCTGAGCTCATTTTTCTCGGCACGTTATTTCTTAACTGCAGGCACCTATTACTATTAATACTGTATTTGTGTTGAATGGTGATTTGTTATATCGAGTAGATTCACGAAGAACAAGTCGTGAATCTTGACGCCATTCAGTATTTTTACCTTAAAAAATCGAAATCACGATCTCCGTTTTGTCGTGGCTTTTTACTCGTATTCTATTATAATCCTGGTACATTTTTGCAGTAAATGCGCCTGATAAGTGTACTTCGTGTATAATCCACGCAACCCAACGGCATATCCAAAGACCACATATAAGAACATACGGCTGACTCTGTCGCTTACACCGATTGCGGACAGCAAGCGGCTCCCCAAAGCTGGCGAACGCGAACATTGCGGACTCGAAACCTCGAGGAGGAGGCGGCACGTCTCAAACAAAAACGAAGCAAAATATCCTGAGAATCCGTGCGAGGCCGGACATACGACCTGTGAGATTGGCATCTTGCCAGCAGGGCCGCACCGGCGGCGCGGGAGATTGAAATATCACAGGATATGTTGTCATTCGGTCGGTGACTTCAAAATGTATCACGGGCCAGGCCCGGCCCGGCCCCACTCGCGCACCACTCGCAAAGATTCTTGGATTAAGTGTCACAACTCGTGAGTTTCGTTTTCTATTCGTTATGGATGACCCTGACTAAGCAGGCCCTCGTAGGATACTGCTACAACAGCAGCACACACAGAGTACATAGAGTGCAACAAACATAGTCCAGTACGAAGACTATACACAGAGCACACCCAGAGTACACACATACAACAGAAGAAGTGCCTGCACACAGAACAGTACCGACAGCATAGCATAGAGCACATACAATACACAATACACAACGGGTAAGTACACAGAGCACACACAGTAGTTAGATCTAGCTGTTGTGCTGGAGAGTAGAGTGCACATAATATAGTACGCAAGGGGTTACCACGGCTGTACTGCGCTGTGCAGCTGAGTATACACAAGATATCATACAATAGAGCTGTTGCCCAACGAGACCCGCCCCGGTCCTAGATGGAGTATTTACTACCTTTAGGGCAGGTACCCTGGTGCGCGTTTAGCAGCCGAGTACTCCTCTAAGGGTACCCGTCGAACAGCAGGGTACCCGGGTGCCCGGAGCCCAAACTCTCGCGAGTATCAAGTGTTATCCATACTCGTGACGGGCATTAACTGTTTTGCCGTTTTCAAACGCTGCTGTACTGCGCGATCAGAGGGGGAGTTGTTGCTGGAATCGGATACACCAAACATACACACACCGACACGCCCATATAAAGAAAGACATAACACAGCGGTATACTATAGTTCGTAGCTGTCACACCTACACCTGCTGGATCCCCCCTGCTAGCTGTGTGGTACGGGTCCTGCGCTCGGATACTGAACACCACAGCCGTCACAAAGGCAACAATCTGAACAGCGGCTAGTGCGTGTTGTACAGCTTCTTCTGCTGTACTGCTGTGTTGTTCAATAAGTGGCGCCTTGGCTGCTTTGTAGTTTGAAGTCTAGAGACATGCACCCATAAAGTTCAGCAGTACTCGTACTACGTAGTACTACTGCTTGTACCAAAATATTCGTACGCATGTAGATTGGCCTATCGTTTTACGTAGATAGACTTAGATATGATATGCATGCATACGTACTCATCGTAGATCTGTGTATGTATGTACTCCACTGTTCAAAAATGTTGGAACCAAATTTGCAGATTTACATAAAAAGCGCATGTAATTTTCTCAGCGTCTCGTACAACTGCTACTGCTGTACACAGCCCACAGAGAGAGCAGACGCATGCAACGTTGTCTCAACTACTACTGCACGACGCTTGATGTGTGCCTCGTTCAATGTCAAGTCGGTGTGGTTCTTATTCTTGTCTCGTGCGTGGTGCGTGGTGTGTGTGTTCCGTTCTTGCGGCGGGTCAAAAACGAACCAAACCCAGTGGTACGACAGGTTTTCCATCATAGGTGCGAGGCGGTGTCAAGTAGGAAATTCTCCCCTGAGTTATTTGCCAGAATTCGCGACTTTGAAGGCCCAGAGCACGCCCCACGGGCCTCGGCCGGGACCCGCACTTGCGCCGCGGTGTACACGCGCCCCCCCTGCGTGCCCCGCAGCTGATAGCGCGAGAAAATAACCGCGGCCAGAGGAGAAAAGTAAACGTATTCCGGGAAAATGTCTATTTGGTACCAATACATATATATAAGGACACTGTAATTAACAAAATATATAAGAATACCTCAATTTCAGGCTGTGTCTTGTCGGTCATCGGCAATAGGGGTCTAAGCGTACACACCAGCTACGCGCTGGTACACACGCTACAATAACATCCTTAAAAAATGGGGTACTGCTATCTGTTATCGTAAAACCTAAGGATCATTATCTATGATTCTATATATCACTATGAAGATAGAACATTTGGTTGAAGAAGCGATTGGTCGACCCTTGGATCCTTACCGTATATGACAGTGTATATCACACCCCCCTGGGTTGAATATCAAAGCCAATTTTCTCCATAACCGGGGGGGCACAGACAACGAAAAAGGTGGCTTTCTGGGCATCTCGCCGAGATCTTTCCATAGACGGTTCGCTCGGGGTCAGCGCTCGACCGGTCGTCGAGAAAATCAGCGTTGCAATTCGTCCGAGGAGGTGTGGTATACAGTGTCATATACGGTACATAGTTACCATCCCTTACTGGTTTCGCGCAATTTCGCGCGCTTTCGCGTGATTTTCACAGTAAGGATTATCTGGCGGTTTAAGGCGCTCATACAGAGCAAGAACTCATTTTGAAAAATATTGTTTTCAAGATCTTACTTTACCGTAGCGTTAGGTAACATATGTCTTCAACTCGAGCTGGTAAACCAGTAGCAACGCCCCCGCCCCTCTGGCCTGTGTCACTTCTGGGGTGTGTCGATCGTTAGTCTACGATCTAATGCGAGTTTTTTTTATTTTGAAGGGAGGGTTCCCTTTAGACTTTCGACCTTACTGAAGCCGGTTCACTACTACCGTGCAGCGCACGACGTGCATCTACAACATCATCAGTAGTAGGTATACATATTTTTGGCTTTATCACAAAATCACAAATTTGATAACATTCATCACAACAACTTGATACGTGTAGGGATACGGTTGATGTATATACACTGAACATATATATGTTTTCTGTCCCCCTCTCAATCTCCTCAGGAAAATCGTCGCGAAAGGCTGCTGCACCCTGCACCATGCTGTTCGCCAAGTTGGTGGTGCCTCTGCTTTTGGCTGTGGCCGCAAGCGGTGAGTATACCACGAAGCGCGAAGTTCTTAGCTTATTTATTTCTCGCGGCGTCGCGTATACGGCGATGGACAATGTGACACTGACCGAGAAATGTGGTGTGCTCAATGAAGGAAAAGAGTTTACCGTGTTCTAGCCGAGTTAATGGGCATGTTATACCCAGCCCCCGCGTGAGGAGATGTTAGCAGCACGGGTACACGGAAGGCATGCTACATTTGCAGCAGAAGTCGTACACGAGGCAAATCACCGGCACGACAGTCTGAAATATCGAACACGACTTGGTTTGATCGTGGCAAGTTATATATTTTAACAAGTTCTGTAGTCATCACGTCTCAGCGTTGCATGGAGCCTTTTACATCTCTCTTTCTCCCCGCTTCGTTATTGTGCAGGGAACACACGATGCTTTAGGGAAGACCGGTGCACTCCTGGAGCTACGTCCCTGTAAGTGCCGCACTAGAGATGGAACACATGGCATGTTTATGGCGGGAAGCGGGGCTATTTATCTAACCTATGGTGGCATTACATTTTCGACGGAGGTTCTAGGCGTGTTCTGCCACTTCAACCCGCTTAAGACTAGACTAAATAAAATCGGTTTCGGTGCAGTGCAACCAGAGCACTGCCCTCGTAGGGTTGACGCCTAATTATGTGAGCGCCTCAAACATGAGCCCAATATCTCACCTGAAACAAGACCTTGAAAAAACATTGCTTACGGACCCCGACCAGCATTTGTATGCGCTATATGCGCTGTATGCGCCAGTCCTCAACGAATTTTACAAATTTGGAATACCATTCATACTATCCGGTATAGCTGCGCACTTGAGGCTCAACTTGTAAAACAAACATGCCTCAGAAGGCAAAACCTAACTGGAACCCCTACCGGGGGTTCTAATCAACACGAAAAGCCCTAAGAGCTCCTTAGGCCCAAAACAACGAGACCAATATGCAGGGCGGCTGTTCTGTACCGCTCTACATGTTAAGGTATAATATTTTCGAGTATCATCCTGCTTATCATGTATTTTGTTCGAGAATTTGGTTTCGAATCTTACAACACCCGGATGTTGGATATTTGTCCAACTTTGTACAATGAAGTTAGATGTAATTATTTACTACAGCAGGTGCACAAGTGAGTATATAAATAAAACATGTACGAGCACGAGGATATGTACAGCAGCTGCATCCAAGGCACGAGCACGTACTTTTTTATTTCAAGCTAACAACCATTGCGTTCAATGGCCATTTTAACGCCTATTCGTCTTTCGTTTCGCCTCGAAACGGACCAGGTTGATCATGGTTTTTACACTGCTTTGCTGCTGTACTTAGTTTGGTGGTTGTCATGCGCTGAATTTCAAGTAATGAGAACGAACATAATACTTGCATTCTTTGTTGTGAACCGTTATCTCCTCGTAAGTTGTGAACTTCGGATGAACTCTTGGCATCCCTTTCAATTTTGTTTCTTGATTATTTTTCGGATGGAGCACTTTGAAGTCCTTGCCTGCGCTACCCCAAAGCATGGGTGCCGGCATCCATGCGGAGCCTATGCATTTGGGCAAATGGTTTTCTCTGTGCCAATGTAAGGCACAGAACACGTTACAAAAAACAGGCAAATAAGGAAGTCAGGCTGGGGTTTAGAGGAAAGCAATACCTGGTAAGTTCCAAAGCCGTTACATTGAAAACAGCGTAAAATGCGCCCTCCCTCAAATAGGAAACCCTGGCTGAGCCAACTTTCCTGTTTCTTATCAGGTGTCCTGTATTGTACTGTAGATATCCTGCTGCAACTGGGGATCCTATACTATGGTTTTGGCGTCTCGTATGTTTCCGTCACAACTCGCTGCGAGGCCCAGTATTCCAACGTTCCGGTCCTTCTACTTTGTGGATGTGTGGCTTTGTGAACCCCAAAATTGACCCATCTGGTTTTATGAACAGAAATACCTGGTGAATGCAAGGCATACGTAGCGTGGACAACAAAAACTCGGTCCGTATATATACATGACTCTGACTGTGTGCCATAACAATATTATGTCCATCTAGTCTGGTACTGGCAAATTGATCGTTCGATCGCTACGAAACCGATGTCGCATTGATACTCTCGAGGACAATCATCGGTTTATATGCGGCACACATGATCCATCCCGGCATTCCCTACTAGGATTTCCCGTCTAGCTAACGGGTTGGCCCACGATGTTCTTTACATTCAATGACACCAGGCGTGCTGGTCACGTTTGTGAAGCGATACTTAAAGCAGAGCGCTGTTCTCATGCTATTGGACAACTCGTACTTTTTGTCCAGACACACAAATTGGTCTGGCGTTCGATCAAAGTGTGGTGTTTGTAGATACATACTTATTATAAAATACTTTAGATAAAAAACGCATACTGCTTGTTGCACAGAAAACGTGTTTGCTGAAGTATTTTCCCTGGTGTAGCTCGATGTGATGACGGTGCCGCCCTCATGCTTAACGAGATGCTGTGTTGCAAATCCTGTGTTTCGTTTGAAGGGACTTGTCGGATTGTGACATCGGCGACGAAGATCTGAGTGACGTTATAGCATGCTTCGACAACGTGGGACGGAGCAACATCGAAACCTTGTGAGTTACCCGCATCCCGATGGGAACGGGTGCCATTACGGGGACGTTTTGGGGCCTGAGACTTGATTTCTGCGCGTTGACCACTTGTGGAAAGCGAGCCGTCCGACATGATGGTCGACCTATTTAGAGGTCTGACGAGGGTACGGCAGGCCAGGAACACAGTTGGCGCTCGGCACATGGCCAGTTTTGCGAAGGGTGAACATAGGCAGGCGACAAACTTGCGATGGGAGAGTTAACAAGAACGCCGATAGCATGCCATGTAATTAGACATTGTTGCCTCTTCGGATAGATGTGTAGTAGACGAGCGCATTCATTTGCTTGTGGATGTCGCAGGACATATTTTGGTTGGGCCAACATCATTAGATAGGCATGCACTTGGTTTGACTTTCGGGGTTGGTACGCTAAAGCATAGACCGAGTCGCCAAAGGTTGTATACAAGCTACAGCTAACTAACCACGAGTGGCCGCGTTCCTGGCCTACGACGATATCACTTGGCAAGGTTTGGGGGAACGAGCGGTGGAGATCGCCCGAACTGGCCATTATATCGCCCCCGTAATATATGTAAACATATCAATGATGTACCCACCAATTCGCACGTAATATCCAACTCTCCCTTCCGCGTTTGGCCGGCCGTTTGTCGCCGTTGTGGCCATCGTCGCATTCTCTCAGGAACCTTAACGATAACGGCCTGTCGGCCCTGCCGCTTGGTCTCTTCGACGATTTCGGAGCTATGGCAAACTTGTGAGTGACGCTGAATCTGAGCGCTGTTCTACTAAAGCCAGACGAAAACAATAATTAGTGTATATTTGTTGTATGGTCGACGTTTCGACAAGGTGCAGGCGCTGCTCGTCCTGGGCATTAACTGCGTGTCCCAACGGCGTCGACCCCCTATGGTACCTCTCTTCGAAATGTGCATGCCTGACCGCAAACGGCTCGCGAAGCAGACAAAACTTGTGTATGGCCTACTAAACTGCGAGCGCTAGTTTTCCCTGCTCAGGCGAGTAGTTAACTGCCGCTTAATCTCTCGTGGCTGCCGGTAAACACAAGTCGCCTATTATACAGATGTTTTATACAGGCGGTGGCCTTCCGCCGGGAACAGTGTTCAACGGCGATGAGTGTCAGGTTGTGGCTACAGTACTTCAGTACACATGTTGGAGGAACTCTCAGTGCACCCTGAAAGAGCAGGGGACCGAAACGCTCATGCATACCATCTTGTACACGTGAATTCACCTTCCTGCATGTGGTGTTTCCCGGCCTCGGCAACACTGCTGCGTCAGGACACTTGCGCAGAACCGCCTGGTCCTGGTGGCCGGTAACTTCATTGGTGCCACCTCTTTGGATACACTGTGAGTGAGACACCCCTAGGTTTTACGTTGGTTTGTTACAGCTGGGGTGGGTTGTGAATGTAAAGCACTGCGGCAGGTTAGTGGTCCTATTGCGGGGAAATACTCTCCCGTCGGAGTGCAGGCAGATATGATACCATGACACCGCCATGGATTTTCTCAGAGTAGGAGGTGACGGAGGACATATTTCATGTATGTTCGTAGGGTTTTAGAGAAACCAGAAAATATCCTCTGTCCATTTTCAGCGAATATGCTAGACAACCAGTGCTCGATGCTCGTGCATACCTGGTAGACTTGATGAATACTGAACTGTTGCACGTGGTTGTGCTATCACCACGCTAACCGCCATAACGAGGTGAACCTACTGTCGCTCCTTGTCTCTTGCCCCGAACTTGGTATTGGGGTGCACCAGAGACCTCGCCAACAATAGGATGGAAACCCTGCCATCTGGTGTCTTCGAGGGTTTGGCATCTTTAACCTTTTTGTGAGTGAGGCGTACGTTACAGTGCCAGATGAGAAATAGCGCCACTATGGTGACGAGTACAAAAACAAGATTACCGGTACGTTAATAGCGCTGCCCTTTGCCGTACGTATTCGGGTGTGCATGACTACCACGATAGTTTGCCCTTTCTGAAAAGCCAAAGCCAGCAAGTATCACCCTTCGTACATGCCCACGCCAGTCCGTGAGTTAATCGGGATGTGGATTCTGGTCCGTGTATCCGTCTCCACAAACTCGGGCCTCTACAAGAACCAGTGCCGATCTTAACGACATCAAAGTTCCCGACCACGGCATTGTTGCCGTATCGCGTGCCTGGCTAAGAATCGAACATCCCCCCTGGTAGCGTGCGCGGTGGAGACGCATGGCTAGTGAGGCGACGCTCCTCGCTGGTTTGCACAGCCAACGCTACAGTATTGTGATTACGGTATCTGGAGAATTCCCGCAGGGCGATAGACATGTTACTACACATTTTGTTTGTTTCATTTGACTCTCTCGTACGTTCGAAGAAGAAAACGTTGATATATGTTGGGCCAGCGCGTTGAATTTAGTCGTTCACCGCGGATTCGTATCGGAGCTGTGGGGGTAGGCATGATTCTAGGCGTGCGAGATATAGCGCTTTCACGCCACACGTTGATCGCGACCCTCGCTCGTATCACCACATAACTTATTGGTATTTACGTATCAGTCGCGTTGTAAACCCCATGATAACTCTGGTACACGACTAATACTGCAATGGCCGTTTTTCGCTCGTTCCTGTTCACCGCTTCTTGCCCAACGCGGGAATAGATCTCTTGAGGGAAATGATTTCCCCACCATGTCAAGCGACGACTTCGACGATGTGCCGTCTCTCCTACACCTGTGAGTAGTCCGTGAAATAGTGGCAGTTGGGCACCCATTTGGATACAAGAATCAGTGTACAAAGAAAGTACCGGAATAATGCATTGATGGCACGGGTAGCTAGCCGTGTTCCTTGAGCACGCGGGATTGCATAGGTGCGAGGCATGGCCCGGCTCTAATCTTGCACGGCCGAACCCTGAAATGCCCTGCTCACGCCTTGTGTGTCGCAATCGCAGGACATGGACTACTAACGCCCCACTGTTGGTCACACGCGGCCCCCTATACGGTCATGTACACCGGCCTTGTTGTACCAAAAACACATACAGATACTCTGCCCAAGCGTGTGGACTCTACGGCCGCCACTAGTGCCCGTATAAACCTGTCGCAGAATGTGCCGTGCTCGGGTTGTACCCGGTATTGTTTGTGTACGACGGAGGTCAAGTACAGCATAATGATTGCGGCCTACACATACCGTCGCAGATTCGTGGCGTTGGGTAGAGGTCACATTCCCTTCGGCAGCTAATTAAACAATATGTTGGTCCCGCGCTTGTCGCTGATGCCCTGTCGCCGCCCTTTGCATTCATGACGACCCAGGGACGTTTCACGGATTCGTTTCGGCACCTTGTCAGCTGGTGTCTTTGACGGGTTACCAGCGCTACAAACGTTGTAAGTGGGCCCCCCTGGATGGTTGAAACTGAGCTTCTATGCAAACACTATTGAAAACTACGATAGTCATGTAGACACGTTCTGTATTCCTTCAGGTACAGTACACGAGTTAGCATACTCGCTTACAAGCTAATGTTCTTCCATGTTTGGCTCACCTGATCGCGCAATTAGTCGTCTCAAACGACTCGGTGGCTGCTGCAGGGCGGGGAGTCTCTTGACGTCGATATGTTTTTCGTACTAAGATCCCTTTGTGGAGCCGAATGAGCTTCCTCCCCCGATTGTATGATACGTGTATCGCTAGCGTGTGGATCGAAGCCGCGGGAGCAGGTACGGTTGTTAACCCGCATCGCAAGGTGTTTTCATACCGTAGTGGGTACGTCGCCATGTTGATCGTACTCAGTTCCCTTTATTGAGCGGGATGAACCTCCCCCCGATTGTATGATACGTGTATTTCTAGCGTATGCATCGAAGTTTGGGGGGTAGGCACGGCCCTTGACCCGTATCGCACGACGTCTTGATGCCGGAGTTGCCCTATATGTACTCCGGTAGACGCGACTCGCCACCCACATATTTCGTGTGGTCGCGGCGCTTCGGGGCATATCCACTCCTGCGCCTCTAAGGTACACGTACATACTCGATTCCGCTGGCACCTGCTCGTCGTCTCACCTAAAACCAGGAACCTTGCGAGCAACGATCTAGTCTCCTTGCCAGCGGGCCTACTGGATGGTTTGGCATCCCTGACGTCGCTGTGAGTGACCTCAAGAACACCGTGTTAAAGTCGACACCGATTAATCAAGGAGGCATACACAGCATGTAACGTTCATTCGCCGAACGCGGGAGTCGTGTGCGCGCGCTGCTAAGTTAGCCGGCAAAGCGACATGTTGCTGCGTGCAAGCTGCCACGCCTTCGCCAATCTGTAACACATCGAAGCGGTTGGTGGTGGGTGTAAGTATTTGCCTTCCAAGGACGTCACCTCAAAGCTCTTGTTGGGCCTAAGCTACTGCCAAACTAGAGTAACATGATCGTGTGCATCTACAGGGTTGGTACATTTAACATATGTGTACGTAATGTATTTGTATCGGCGATCGATTGAAACCCATCAATGAAAACATCTTGATCCGACGTTCAATCAAGACCATGTCGTTATAGACTCCTGCGCTGGTCGTTGTGTGCGTGGTGTTCGTGTTAGACGCGCGAGGCCAAAATCAACTGGAAATCGAAAGATACTGCGATCGTTTGGCTCGGACCCCTCCACTATCTGTAACCTAGGTCGCTCTCGGGAAATGACTTGGACGCTCTGATCGCTGGGGCCTTCGAGGGAACACCGGCGCTGGAACGCTTGTGAGTGATACCATCCAACTGCTCCAGTTAAAACACTTTTGTTGTGGCATGGGCACACGCGGGGCAAGCGACGGCGTACGACACTCTTTGCGGTTTTTGGTAGGGCAGTCGATAACGCTCAACTATGACAACGTCGGTCTTCGATAGAACCAGCGCCTGTTATCAAGGCGGTGTTGTGCGTTGCATGGCCTCGGTCGCTCGTCAACACCTACAGCGTGCCGATGCGTCGCCTGTGAGGTGGATAGCATTATAATATACACACAGGCGGCAACAAAACAACGAATTCTACTGGAAGTGTCTTACGGAGCTAGTAGCGCGTAGCAAGTCTTCAACACGGCTGAATACCGTATTCCACGTCATGCGCATGCCTGTTTGTCATTCTCCCGAGCCATGCGATGTGTTCAACGAACGGTAGATGGCAGCAATTCTCTTCTGTGGACGCTGTCTGAACCTCGGGGTCACAGCTCTGGCACAGATGAAATATCTTCCTGTCCTAGACCGTTCGCTCCAACTTGTGAAACGCCTCGTGATCGTCTATCCGTCGTCTGTCGTCCGTGTGGTCATGAAACAGGGACTTATCGATCAACGTGCTCAGCTCCCTTCCTGCAGGCACATTTGATGGCATCGGATCTCTCGTAGAATTGTGAGTACACCAGCCACTGCTGTCCTACAGAATATCTAGCAATTCAAGGCTTTCCTTCAGAGTGGCTTTTTCTATACACAAATACAATATATTTAGTCAGCTTCGGGCTATGCCGCCATTTGCAGTGAAATGCTGCAATTGGAGTAATAGCCTAAAGGTTACTAAATAACTTGTACCAGTTATATTTGTGTAAGAAAAGGTGAAGTAGTGCTGTATATATTAATAGTAGTACTCATTATATCAGGACAAAGTGGGTGACGCATAAGTACGGGTCGGACGTTTGTGTTAGGTATACGTAGGTGGCGCCAGAATGTAAGTAGGCGACGCCATAGTCGTTTGTACCCGTTGTGTAAGGCCTGGGTCAACAGGGGAGAACACAACGGAATATGTGCGTGAGTAATATGATACGTATGACGTTGTATGAATAGTTTGTAATCATGAGCACATACTCGTACATTGACTGGTTTTGAGTATAGTTGAATACTGTCGCAATCGGACACGCGATAAACCACTGGTGAACAAAAGAGCAGCGACCAAAAAGGGGGGATTATTGGTTCTTTACAACGACAGCAACATCGTACCTATACGAGCAGTGGTGGCAGCAGCATCAGCACTTGCTTTTTTTCATGTTGTCGACGTGGAATGCGGTCTAACAATGGCAAAGAACCATGCGAATAAGAACTCAACAAAAGCAGAGCATACAAATGTAAGAAACAAAATCATATGAGCAACAACGACGGCAACGTTGTGGCAGTAGTATCAGCACTTGCGTTTTTTCATGCTGACGATGTGTAATGCGGTCTAATAATCGCAAAGGACCATGCCAGTAAAAACTCAGCAAAAACAGTCCATGTTTACTTGTAAGGACGTGGAGTATACGCAACACCGACATCAGGATTGTATGAACCGTGGTGGCAGCAGCAGCAGCAGCAGCAGCAGCAGAAGCGTAAGCACAAACAGCTATAGTACAGGAGTTTTTTCTTCATGTAACAAAAGTATCACATTAATATAAACAAGAAAAAACAACTTGCTTGTTTATGTTGATGGGGTGCGCTTGTTTTCATGTTGACGACATACGCGTTTGTTCTGGTCGGTTGTTTCTTCGTAAATGCGGGCTAATACTCGACATTCGAAAATTATAAACAACAACAGAGTAGTACTTGTAGGTAGGTAGAAAAAAGGTAAATTTGAGTTTCAACCACTCAATCGGTCGTTCTCACAGCTGACGCTTTTCTTAAAAAAATGACCCAACAACAACAGACTATATGTTCTCGTAGGAGGGTAGTGTAAATAGAAAGAATAAAACACAACTTGTTTTTTATGTTGAGGGCGTGCGCTTGTTTTAATGTTGACGACGTGCGCGCCTTTTCTCGTCGGTTGTTTCCTCGTGAATGCGGGATAATAGTCGTCATTCGAAACAACATACACAACAACAGAGCAGTACTCGTAGGGAGATAAAAAAACTAAAACAAAAGAAGAAAACAACGAACTTGCTTGTTCATTTTGATGGCGTGCGCATTTGTTCTGGTCGGTTACTTCCTGGTTAATGCATGGCTCATCGCGATTATTAGCCCGCATTACCCAGGAAACAACCGACCAGAACAAATGCGCACGCCATCTTGTACTCATAGGGGGGAGGAGTATGGGCAACCACGACAGCAGCATCGTGTGGTGGCAGCAGCATCGGCATCTAACTCAACAACAACAGAGCATATGTACTTGTAGAGAGGCGCAGTATGACCGGAAGCATAAGAACAAACATCATCAGCACCGCAGCTTTATTTCCTTCTAAAAATGAAATATCGTGCGAAACAAACTCAACAACAACAGAGTATATGTAAACACTTGTAAATTAGAGCTCCACACAGCTGACGCTTTTCATGAAAAAAAAACATCAACAGAGTACATGTACTCGTAGAGAGGTGGAGTAAATAGAAAGAAGAACAACTAACTTGCTTGGGACAGCGTCGGAAGCGGAACACTTCACGAAGTTCGATCATAAAATAAATAGAACAAACCACAGCGCAAGTAACCCGTGAAGATGATACGGACCACTCTCTGCTTCAAGTACATATATTTATACATGCCTATAGTAGACCGGCGCGAGGTAAATATTTTGTGACGTGTGTCAGACCAGACGCGCTGGACGTCCAGACTTCGCTGCGCACAGGTCATTAAATAAGCCCAACAGCGCCAGAGCCGCGAACGCACGACACCAATGGCGGAAGTTTAAACGTGCAAGGCGGTGTTGACTGCTATCATAAAAATACTCGTCGTGCTCTGACGACGTCAATACCTAATACGCTCGCAGCCGGTCTGTGCGGGGGTCAAGTCCGTTAGGGTTTACTGCTACTACAGTAGTACACCATCATACCATATATACACACTGCTGTAAAACTCCATACCACCCATGGGAGCATCATGTGGTGCAAACTGTCTAAAAAACGTTTTATACGCAGACGATAAGTGCACACAATAATGTGGGAACCCCTTGAATGCACATGGGTTTTCGCCCCTTCGATGGTTGTAAACCGAGCACCCCTCGGATATACGTATCATACATACGTTCACGCCTCTCGGGGCGCTTGGAAGCATAGGGTGGCGACTGTTTTGCCGAGACGAAGTAGCCCGGTCGCGGCCATCCAGGGCCAGTGGTAGGCCATAAGTGTTGACCTGTTACCTCCTCCGCCATTATGGTTTCTTCTAATAATTCAATTATTAATTTATGAATTTTTGGGTCTCGCGGTCGGTGATAAATTACTTTGTTGCCTCTCCATGGTAAACTAATCCCCGCAGACACTGGGTATACCGATCGATGTGGTCGGGCGAAAATGGCGTTTTACAGTGAAGACCGCACTTGCAGAAGTGGATCGACACTTGCATTTCCCGCCTGCAGCAAATCTACATCAGGCACACGCCGTACCCGTAGCACAACGTTACTCGATGTCACACGTTAGGGGTGTAGCACTGGGGCTTGTATGCGATCATCGAGGGTCTGTGGTGGTTCAAAACTGGTTATAATGTATAAAAGCTGATGTAGAACTGTTGTAGGGTTTCTTTTAAAGGTCTTTCATATCTACCGTGCAGGCTGTGGCGAGAGCGACCGGCAAGAACACGCGGCTACGTCGATTTGGTCGAAGTTTTCGGGCATCCGAATGTTGTCCTCAAAAATAACTCCGTAGCTCTGAAACATGGTATCAGTATTTTCGTCCCAAGTCCAATGATTGTCCATCTTTGTTTTCGTTTGTCGGCCCCATCCAGGGATCTTGGATCTAACGACTTCACCTCGATGCCGGTCACCGTATTCGACGAGTTGCCGTCGCTGCAAATTTTGTGAGTACCCGTTATATACATGTGTGATTCGTACCAGGTATTGTGTATACGTGTCTGTGCGTCGTGTGAGACATGTAACGGCATCGATCCTGATTGTTTTTGCCAAATTGTAGAGTATGGCCTACTGCATCTACTGCTGTCCTCTTCTGTAGTCCTAAGGTACACCTGGTATGTACGTACTGTTCGATCAGTCGTCCGGCACCGAGCCCGTGCTCCCTAAACACTCAAATCTTCCCTTGCTTTCTCTCTTTTCACCAATCTCGCCGCGACGATACAGGGATATGCGCTTTAATAATCTCAACCTTCTGCCTGGTGACTTCGAGGGCGCCACCTCTTTGGACGAACTGTGAGCGAAGCAAAATCGGTTTTCATCCGCTACTACAGTTTACACCAGTTCACGGCGCATGCGTTTTGTTTTTGTCAAATCAGCTGCAGCTCTGACGGGGCGCCGATGGCGTTTGCATGTGGGCAACAATGTAGCCAAAGGGTTCGAGCTGTTAAATAGTTTCTCTGGTCGTTCGGAAGCGCGTTGCTATGATACGATTTTGACCGTTGTGCAGGTGTTCCTGTGAGCGGTTGGTGGCTTGGCAACATTCAGCAATAAGTAGAGCATGGCAAAACATGGCCAGTTACACTCCCGAAGACGTTCCTCGACAAACGAACAGCGTTGCTTACAAAGCAGTTTGTGAAGAACGCTGATGACTGCCTGGGGCAATTAACCAACCTCCCGCATCCTTCGTTTGCCGATGTAACTCTGTTTTCTGCCTCGGCCGCCAACGTGTTGCTCGACGCCGAAAGATGCCTGATTAGAAACGGGATCGATACCTTGCCGTCCGGTGTCTTCGAGGGCTTGACGTCTCTGCGCACACTGTGAGTGGTCCCCGCTGCTACACCGGTTGAGTAGTCGCTGCGTCCAGGCTTGTTGACCGAAAACATTCTCCTATATACGTGTACTCGAAAACAAAAACTGCGTTCCCTGTACGCAACCGAACCCACATACTGCGCGATACTTAGGAAGTATCACCTCATAAAAGTTGTGGGCTACGTATTATATGTACGCCGGATGTTTCTTTCGATAGGGGTGACGCCTTCAACAACCTTCTGCTGTAACACGAACCCGCTCTGATGTTGGTGATGCCAACGTTATTTGTCTTCGTCGGCGGTGGTAAGTGGTAAGGTACGCGTAGATTGGCCAACCGCGCTGCTGTACATTTGTTTATGGCGATAAGTTGGGCCTATTGCGTCATATGCGCGACCTACGCTTCCGCACATGACCTCTTTGAGCTGTCAATTGTAAGTTTTCACCAACCGAACATTTAGTGCACATCCTGCCTCTAACCTTGCACTATGCTGTATGTATTAATAACCGGTATCCGTCTCAGGCCTACCCTGACGACTCAGCTGTTCCCCCCCGCAGTGGATTGTTTCATTTTTCATGATAAATACTATTAGGGGTCGGGAACCGATCTGAGAATAATCTGCAGTTTGTCATCGAAGACATAATTCGGCGTTATGGTTCTTACAGTTTAGCTGGGTAAGAACTACGTAGCTCAATTTGACAACATCAGCTGGCACTGTTTGGTTGATCGCGCTTGTGGGAACACCAAGTGGATACGGCACGGCACGGCATATGTATATACTTCGAAGTACATACGCAGGGACAGGAACCCGTACAACAGCGGATGGATGTAGCGTGAATTAATTCATTTTGCCAAATTGGGACACGATATACTGTATATATACCTCAGTACCCGGCGAATATGTTGTCGGGTTGCGATTGGTTTGACTGTTACCGAGCGCTTGACACATCCAAGAAACCGACAAAGACGCTTGGCCGAATAACCTGCCACGTCAACGATTGTACCATTCATTCTACACTCAGTGGTCCCTCTATGGTGCCCGTAAATGGGCCAGCCAACAACCCCGGCACTATTATGGTGGCAACAGGCACTATTTTGCATACTGATTGTAACTATATTGGTTAATCCCTTTTGGGCCCAGCGATTTGACCGGCACTATAGAGGGCAACCGGCAGTACTAAACCGGCACTATAGAGAGAAACTAACGGCTGTATTGTTGTATCTGTCTCCTTTGTCTTACTGCCCTCACCATGTCGATTCAGGGTCTTGAGCTCCAACGACTTGACGATGCTGCCTGCGGGCACCTTCAACGGTGCTTCATCTCTGGAAACACTGTGAGCAAAAAGGGCCACACAGGCACCCACCGGGTTCGCGCCGGTGGCGCTCAAGATCGTAGCGCTTCCCTGCCAACTCTTCATACGGAATATACCCCTATCGCTAGAAGTTGAGATCATTGCACCAAATGGTTTCCCTAAACACATTGACAGAACTGGAACAAAAGGTGGATCTCAGCGTTCATGAAAATATGTGCCTCCCAGCCTCCCAGCCCTGAAATGTATTAAAAATGTCCGCCGTGGCAGGGATGCCGCGGCATAACCCGCGACGACTTCGCACAGGACTGGTGTGATAACGTTTGCCCTATATCGCCTGCTCCCTCCGACGGCGCAAGTATCTCGGTCCATTCAGTGTGCGCCGTGAAATGTACTTTCTTGTACCCGTGCATTTAGACATACATAGAGTACATGCATACAGTAATACCATAAATACAGACGTATCTAAATAAAATACAGACGTACCGAAATAAATACTACTGTAGACATATATACGAAAATGAATATATACCCCCACCTTCAACATATTGGGTGGGTTTCAGTGCCTGGTTCATGTGTTTCTCGTGTGTACGGCCTACCGTTGTGCGTACTCAACCCAACAACGCAACCCGATTAGGATGAAGCAAGTTTTGAAGGCTCGTTCGCTGATGAACACTGAAACAATTTCCCCAACCCTTACTTCTCTGCACCCCCGGTACGCAAAAGTATGTATGGGTATGGTTTCGCTACAGGTACCAGCGTTTCGTTTCCAAGCCAGTATTTGCATTGAACGCTTCCAGTAGACATGCGAGATATCTGGCGCGCTTCGTTTTTCAGGTTGTTGCGCTCGTCAGCCTCGCTACTTTCTACGGTATCAACATGTTAAACCTATTTTTGGTGCTGACTACATTTTCCGATTTGACTCTACAGTAGTTGCGACTGGTGCTACGATAGGGGGGGGTACCCCCATTTTCACTACCGGGTTTTGCCCACTCGGACGAGTGGCTCCGAACCTAACTGAAATCCGGACCTAAATATAGTTTGTTGGCGTTGCGTAACAAAATCTCTATTGGCGGTGCATATAGAGCATCCAAAAAGCAAGAAAAGGTTATGAGTACACCGCAGTAAAGCAGTCACTCGGCCGAGTGGCTCTGTGCAGGTGACAAGAAAGCACCTGTACATGACCCCCCTACCGTAGCACCAGTCTTGCGCGCCGCGGGTGGTTCGTCGAGGCTGCGAGATATATACTGTCCAGTAGGTGAATCACATACTGTATTGCACGAATGTATCTGATTGCGGCCCCGTTCGGCAGGGGTTGTCCAAAGCCAGCACTTACAGATTCTGTGCATTTCGCTGATGACTTCTGCTCGCCACGTCATTTATCTTGACCAATCAGGTTTCTTGGCATTAATCCCATCACCACATTGCCGGCGGCAGCCTTCGTCGAGCTACCGTCTCTTGCGCATCTGTAAGTGGAATCGACACTGCCGTATCCGGCGACATGGTTGTGTACCTCTAAATCGAGCAAGGCCCGAACGGCGTGGTGTATGCAGGCCAGTATCATGCTATGTGCTACTAGTGGTTAACCAACCAGGCCTGCCCAATAGTAGCGCTGTGCCATGGTGCTGTAGCTTCGAGCGCGTCTTCCGTCAAGCAAAGGACCTGATCGTATTCGGAACGAAACCGATAGGGGCCTTGTTCAATATTCTAAATGTCCGCACGGTGTCGCTATACGCGTAACCGCGCAGGGGTATGCTATGTGTATGCTCCCGTAGGTCTCACCGCTGGATCCCGTCAATCCAACAGCCGTATCCAATATCTCGAACCCAATAATATTTTGATCCGACGCGTATCGCACTGGCACAGGAGTAAATACCCGGTAGGTACGTACTTGTACCGTTAGGTATACCTAGCCCCGGGGAGGGGTGTACCGTTACATACCTAGCCCTGGCGGTTGTGGGGTATCTGGTATCGCTTACGTTTGTTCCAAAAGTCGGTTGTTGGGTTGGGCATAGAGCTCCCCAAGAACAACTATCCTTGTCGCAGGAGTACTTATCTCCTGGCGCAGCGCCAATGGTAGGGCTGGTTCAACGAGTTTGCTGCCAGGGCCCATACGGTGTTGTCGTGGCATTGGTATGGATTTTTTATCGTCGGCTTTACGGTATTCATGTGGAGCGGTGCCGCGTTAAGTTACAGCCCCATTGCTGCCTTGTGAACAGGTACCTTGTATGCGTGTCAGTGCTTGCTGAATTTGCTTTGCAGCCACCCCATTGCGTGACGAAGGTATTATTCGTCTTGGGCGGGCGAACCTACTTGTCGAGCGGGAATCGAACGGCCAATCATGTTTTCGTTTCACTGATCTTAAACCAGGTCGCTTGTGAGAGCTGCGTTGACCACGGTGGAGGGAGGAGCCTTCGAGGGCACGGCGCTGCAAACCTTGTGAGTTATGCAACGACTTTCCTCCACGTGAAATGTATGCCGCATCGATTGGATAGGGCAGACTATCATCATGCACGTACTTTCCGGAAAGGGAGGGCGGTCGGTAACACCCTACTATGACTATTCAGTTTTTTTATGTACAAACGACCTTGGTGAATAGGCCACGATATATTGAGAGTGTTGAGGGTAATAACGCCATCCATGCGTTTACCGTCACGCACAACTTCTCCAACGTCTGTCTTTGCGGTGACTGGCACTATACTGCCGATGTAAAAACTCCGGTTGTTATAAAATTCCCCCCATATGTCGGGGGTTGACACGAGGCTCTCTTCGAGGGCGAGCCGTGGGGGAGGGGTCGCTTCACCGTACATATCTTGCTAATCGCGTCTAGGCATGCCGTATCACATGGACAAGAGCGCTTTATATCCATGCCTACTTATTTTGTATTGCGTCGCAATTGTAAAACAACAGCCTTGATTGAGCGTAACAATGTGACAACGTCCCAAACTGTATATTCCTGCCTCTGTTTGTTGTTGGCATGACCCCACCGCGGCCGTCAATACAGGGACCTGGAGGGCAACGGGTTAACCACCCTCACTGCGGGTGTCTTCGATGGCATCGCCGGATCTCTCCTGGAACTGTAAGTACAACCAATCCACTGTAACAGTTGTACTCTTGGGTGCGTTACTCCTGAGTTGCTTCAAAATGGGCGATTTGCTTTAACCAGCGATTGGCGCGGCGACGCATTCTGCAGTAGAAGTGCACCACTTTACTCATTATGGTGATCACTTGGGCAAGTTTTATTCCTCAGCCCGTGAAACAGTTTCGGATGAGAATACAAGTGCTATATATACCCGATGTGCAATATTATGGCCCATATACACAACTGAAAAACATTGCAACACAATAACGGAAATCCGACGATGTTTGGGTCACAAAGCCCGAACATTCATCAGATTTGTTTTTCCTCAAAAGACAAAAGGTCTACATTTATCGCAGGTGTGCTTTACTGAGGACGATGTTACAGCCATGTAAGGGCCGTTCTTCTCGAGAAACGTGTTGTTTCTAAACATTTCTAATACTTAAAAAAACAAACAAAAACAGGAAAAGTAGGAAACAACAGGATTTGTTACAGTAGGAAAGTTGGGAATTATTACAGAGAGCAAACCTATTTGAAAGGCTTCGCATTCTAAAACCTGGAAATATATTTTTGGAAAACCTGGAAATGCAAACAATTGCGCGAAAACAGTTTTTGGAACTCTGGGTAAAACAGTTGCTCGATAGGAACGGCTCGAAGTACTGTCTACTGTAGTTCCCGGCATGGGCAATACTTGTCTAAAGGAAAGGGCCTGTAAAGGTTTTCTGAGGCTGATTGGTAAGAAAGGACTAAGCTACGTGAGTGATAAAGAGCGGTCGAGGGCCGCGGGCATGCCAGACGTATCTCTGTGCGGCGATTACTTTGCGATCTGAGCGCCCGGTTGTTGCGGGTGTGTGTGTGTGTTTAATTTCTGCTGCCACACAAACCTCCACGACAATGATTCGAGGCACCCACTCTTGGTCGATCCACACACACCCCGGTTTTTCGGTTATCGCTACGAAGCGATCCACTTCATGCCCCGTCGTTAAGGTTGGGGGCCGTCAGCGGTTATTATTCGTGGGAAAGTTACTGGAAACAAAATCCATACATGCAGTATGTGAAGCGCTGTACCGTAAGAGTCAGCACCTGTTGTATCTTACACGGAGCCTTCCTCCCTTGAGGACCCTTTTGCCTCACTGAACAGCCGATTTTGAAAGCAAATTACCAGGTATGTATATGCTATAAGCTTGATACGTATCCTCGAGGCTAGTTTGTTAAAAATCCCTAAAAAAACATTTACGTCGGACGCAACGTCTTTCGCGTACCGATAGGCATCTCCATAGGAAGGAATACTTCCAGTTATATAGAAGGCGACATATACCTCAGCATGTGGTTAAGACCACCAGTAAAAAGGAAATAGAAGGAGAGGAGACCGAAAACGTATTACGTGGAATCTTGATGGTTTGAAGATTGCCGGAGTCCACAAGGTAATGGCTAGACCGCAACCCTCTCCATAGTATGTTGCACGTATATCTTCCCCCGCACGCAGGCCTCCCCTGTTGGACACATTCACCAACGACTACGATACAACGCCAATCTTTTTCATTAATGCATTCTGTTTCAAGAACTTGATTTTTTTTTACCTTCGAGGCACACGATAGTTACAGCGCAGGACGCCGTACAGTTTAGTTGGGGTTCTGATATTGTTGTTCCCCTGTCGGATGAGTGCTGGTGGGCTGCGTGGAAACTAACAACCGCGACGATTATGGAGGGTTTGCGGGGCATACACCGCTGTGTCGAACCTGTCCGTGTTGCGTGGGTACGAGCTGATCATTTCTCTTGGCCTTGGTTAAGTAAGCCTTCGTTGAGATTGTAGCCCACATAGCCCCCCGTCGTCCGTGACGCAAGCCCACCATGTCGCAATGTGCACTCTCACTCTGTGATCGCGCCGTCAAGGGATCTGCGGAGCAACGACCTCACCACGCTCGAGCCAAACCTCTTCGAGAACATGGGGTCGCTGCAAACGTTGTGAGTGCCATCCGAACAACGCCGGCATGATTTGTTCGACCTCGAGAGATCAGGAAACATATAGCCCCGCAGGAGAATGTAACATTGGTCACAATAATTTGTTTTTCAGGCGCATGACGCAATACGGTTTGTGTGGTTCTGACACTTTTGGTTTCCCTGTTGGATGACTGCGTGGCAACGACCGGGACGAGTATTGAGGGTTTTGGTGGCATGCATTCTCCGCTGTGTCGAACCTGTCCGTGTTGCGTTGATATCAGCTGAGCATTCGCCGGCCTTTGGGAAAGTAAGGCCTTCATTGGAATTGAAGCCCATCGCCTTGAATGAAACGCATAGTCTAGCCCCTGCCGTCCGTAACGCAAGCCCCATATTGCAATATCCACTCTCAAATCTGTGATCGCGCAATCAAGGGACCTGGGGGGCAACGACCTCACCACGCTCCCGGAAAACCTCTTCGAGAACTTGGGGTCGCTGCAAACGTTGTGAGTGCTAACCGAAACAACGCCGGCATGATTTGCTAGACCTCGAGCTATCAGGAAACATATAGCTCCGCAGAAAAGTATAGCATTGATAACAATAGTATATTTTGAAAATGTGTTCTGCCTCGTACCGACTCGGCCTGGAACCGCCCTGACCTGGTGCTTAAGTCGTACATCATCACGAAGAACGACATCGTCAACGTTTTGATCTTCTCGCGGTTCCGGTATCGACCCCCCCCCCCCCAAATGTCATATTGCATGTGTTTCGCGGTTCAGGGCAAATACGTCGTGCGGGGGGGTTTTTGGCTGTGTGCGCCCCAAGATGAAGAGGGGGTCAGTCAAATATTTCGGGCGAGACGTGCACAGCAACATCTGCCCGAGATACGTAGAGGCGTCACTTACTATGTAGAAACGTTGAAAACAACGAGTAAGTGTGTTTGCTTTGTTTGCCAGCAATTCCGGGGGTTTCCACGATTGCGAACGTTTACCCTCCGAAACTGTACAACTCGCTGGCACAAACATATACATATTACACATATATAAGCTTCATCAAGCTCTAACGTTTTCCGTGGTCCCCTACGCGCGCGTTCGACCACCCACTGTTGCAGGGACCTAGTGTCTAACGACTTTACCTCCCTGCCAGCCGGCGCCTTCAACGGCTTGACCGCGTTATTAACTCTGTGAGTACACGTTGGTCGAGGAGCTAGCAGGGGGATCGGAAATACCATAGAGGGGCACCGGTTTGTTTTTACGAGGTCACTACAATCACTTGATTATTGTTTAGGAGATAAGAAAATACCTGGTGTTGATTAAAAAGTATCATGGTGCTACAAAGTGAACAGACCCACGGCGTCTACATCTGTACAACGAAACTTTTAGGAACGCACCAAAGAAATTTCGACGATATCGGGTTCAGGCGCCCCCGTCACCCAGGAAACGGCCCAGCCAAAACACGGCGTATTACACCGATAGCAGCACACGTCCAGGATGCGGGCAGGAAAGGCGTATCATATTTGCACGTACTCAGCATCTTTGTTAGACGTACGACGCACGTAGGTTAAAAGCAGCGGACGAAAAGGTAGGCACCATGCTCTAGGCATAGGAAACGGACGACCTTACGTTTCGGTGCAAGTTTTTCGTCGAAATGAACCGGGTGCGAAATGGGATCAGATCCGGGTGGGATCAGGTCCGGGGTGGGAGCAGGGTACAAGATGGTGCAAAACGTACGTGCAGATCCGAACAGCCCAGCACGTACGTGCGATTATACGGCTGGTGTAGCTTCTCGAGTGATCTCCCTCGAAAACACATAATGGTACCTTTACCATGGCAAGCGTCGGGGGGCGTTTCAGTTAGTGGCCAGTGTAAGTGACTACACGTGGACTGCGTAAAAACAAATGGCACATGTTATTTAGTGCTTGCGTCGTGGCGTATCGTTTTGGCAAACCTACCCGTCTGTTTGGAAAAATTCTGAACGTTCGCCCCCCCCATATATACCACGATGGGGTGTAAAACGTTTTGCCTATCCACAGAGCAATGCCACGGAAGGGTGGCCTCTTATCGTACAAGCCTTGCTACGAAAGGGATAGCACATTTGTTTTCACTAAACAATAGTTTATTAATGGCGGCGCACCTTAACCCACCATCGTCGGAATGTGATTCGTGTTTTGGGATATGGTTTGTGTTTGCGTACCTTAAGGCCATGTATCTCTTCATCGTATCGCACTTTCATTTTTCGCAAAATCAGTTTCCATTTTGACTTACTGTTTATGTAGAGCTCCTCAAGTGACAACCATCAGGCAAATACATGTGCTCCCTGTAGCTTACCTTGCGCCTTGCCTGATTTTTTCTTACACCGAGCAGCTCACCCAAAGCAGGACTCCCGAACACGTTGGTTTGCGGAACCCGACCTACATGGCGTGTATGCGCTGCTGTACGTTTAAAGCTGTAGTCCTAAAAACCCTAATACAACCGCAAAGTTATCATCCATACAAATAGGTGTGAGCTGAAACTAACGCACTTGTGGAGCTCGACCGTCGTCGCTCAGAAAATGAGGTGGGCCGAAACGTACAACCCATACCGTCGCTTTCAAACCTGAACTGCGCATGATCACCGTCTTATGTGATTGAACCCCTGCATGCTTCCACTGCCATGCTGGGACCGCCCATAAAAGGGATCTTGACAGCAACGAGATTACCACGCTTCCGGCCGACATCTTCAAGAACTTGACGTCGCTCCAAACGTTGTAAGTGCCATGTCAAAACGATGCTTGCAAGGTTTTAAGCACACCTCGGATGACGTAACACTTACCGTGCTATGTTCATGTTAGGCGTCCCCCGCACCAAATCGCAACAATACGTTACTACGTTAAGTAGTTTCCGGGTATTGTGATAACATAGTGCTTGTGTGTTATGGTATTGGTGGGCGATGGGAAAGGGTCAGCCAAACCTCTGGGGCTAGACTCAGCGAAATGCGTGATATATGGGTGTCAAATTTTTGTAGAAAGTCGAAAACAACAGGTGCGCACATATATATGCTTTGCTGCCGGAGAGACCCCGTGGTCTGCACGATTGGCAACGACTACCGCCCTAACCGATACAACTTGGTGTGGTCACTAGGGGGGCCTTCTCGCCACGCTATACTAACGACGTATCCATGGATACACGTAAAACAAAACGTTTCGATACCCCGCTACCCACTTGCGAGATCCAGGAGGGGGAGGGCAAAGAGTATACTAACACGAAGTATAACTCGAAGAAGAAAAATAAGGCGTTTTTCTTCGTGTCGTCCAGAAATCTCAACTTTCAGGATTGTATCCTATTGTGACCTTGGGAAGGTTGTGTAGGTATCATTGTCTTCTTTTGTTTTCGTCACGCGCCCAACCTAAAATGTATTTGTTCACAATCCATGGCTCCCTAACCCGTTTCGTGCTGACCTTTGTGGTCGCTCGACTACCGCTCTGTTGTAGGATCTTAGATGGCAACGGCCTTTCCTCGCTGTCCGGTGGCGCCTTCGACGGCCTGACTGCGTTATTATCACTGTGAGTACATGGCGCGGTTGGTTGCATTAAGGCCCCGAGTCCGAAGATGCTTAACGGCTGCAACATTGTTGGCGTCGTTCGTTTGGGCAAGGCGAAAAATCGGGCAATTAAAAACGAGACCAGGCCAAACTAGCGATGTAGAACCCCGACGCAGGTCAAGAGAACTCATGTAGGGCTAGGGGCGGAGGGCATTCTATTTCCAGTGATATATACTGTTTGAGACATGCGGAATTCAATCGAGGTTGTTCGTCTATTAAACGTGGAACCAAATTCCAGGGGGTTGATTTCCGGCGGGTGCCTTTTGAACGTTTCTCCCGTTTCACTGAACGCCCCGAGAGCTTGAGTGAAAGGTAACCTCCGCGGCTCTTCGGCGAACGGTGCGAATGCCAAACAGGTCGCCATGCACTCCAAGCCATGCGCTACGAGTGACGACGGCCTTCCCAGGAGGTCGGCGACTGTACACCTCTGTGTCTGGGGTAACATTGCGTACGTAATAGCAAACCAAAGCAAACCGAGCGTGTCCGACGTCCTATCGCGATGCTGCAAAATATATATGTGTGGTATATATTTTGATCTTTAAACAAGTATAGCCGTACTGCACTTAGGCTGTTTACCCACACGCGCATTCAGAGGTCTGTATAAATATCCGATCGTACCACCCCTCGTCGTGCTGCGTTGATGTCCGTGGACCGCTACCGCCAATATTACGCATATTCGAAGGCGTGTTCTCATGAAGAGGGCCGCCCCTTCCTCGCATTGATTCGAACCCATTGCCCCAACAATCCATCATGTACCCTCGGGATTCTTACACCACCCCCGGGTTGTACACCGCCTCTGTTCGCGCGCCACTGGTAATCGCCCAACTAGGCTCCTGTCGGAAAACGCCTTAGTCGAGCTCCCAGATGGCATCTTCGGGGATTTGACGTCTGTACTGAACGTGTGAGTGGATCGTAGAGGAGATTGTTGTTTCAAGTGGTGAAACACACATCGCATTGAAATTGGTAATTCGGAGCTTATTTGGTTTCTGCCCGTGGCCACGACGATTTGCGGTATGGGGCATATAGAGCTAGCCTTGTGCACCATCGTAAGTTTCTTCTGGTCCATTGGCACAAATGTAGGGGGTCATCTTAATAGAAACCTCGAGGGGGTGCATTGTGGAGACAGCTTAAGAGATTGCACCGTCATGCAAACCCCGGCTATTGAAGTTCGAGGCAGGCCTATATACTTATATGCTCACGACAGTTTGGACGAATGTTCGCCAATTTCCATCTGGCACGTACATGATGAACGGTGTTCTGCGGAACCGGTTCGGCGTCAAAATGTGTTTCGCTCACTGCGCTGTCACACATCTGCGAGACCAGCATCTTAAACCCGCCGTACACGACAGAACGAGCCGAGCTGGGCAACCTTTACACGCGCAGTAGTCCTATAGCTTCGTGGTGTGCAGGCCCCATCGTGTCCTACATGCGTCACCCGGACGGTACAAATCCAAACGCTTTGGCAACCAGGCTTGTCGCGCTAACATGTTTCGTGCGTTCGCGGCAGGATGTTGGACCGCAACGAGATAGGCTCCATCCCGGCAGACCTCTTGACGAGTGCGACAGCTCTGGAAGAAATGTAAGTGACGTGACGATTTAGAAATTAACATTCCACGTCACCGCCTGTAAAAACATATATATGTAAGTTCGGTTCTCTTTGTGTAGTCTGTATATGTTGTATGGCCGACCCAGCCGGGGACAGGCCTGCCAACACTGTACCAACGGTGCTCTTTCCTCTGGTTTTGCAACGTACTACACGAATGCATGGCCGCCGTCCCGGACTGATATGAGATTGGCTGGAGAAAACGAGTACGAGCATCCACAATCTTCTCCGGGTTAAGTCGCTATTGGCGACTATAGTGTAATGTAGACAATACCTTGGAGACCATTAACCGGTGAACCCGGCCATAAATCGGAATGTTTAACTGGTATTTTTACCGTTTTATATGTATCGCTACCAGCGTTCTGATACCCACACTCAGTTCAATGACATTTTCATTTTAGGTAGGCAAGTTTGTGTTGTTGCGCTTACCGCTATAAACACATATCGACTGGTGTCGTGTGACGTAGACACAATAACCTCGTGCTATCGTCGGGGCTGATATCTTCACGTCGTGTGGCCGCTGGCGTGGAATCTCCAACGTATTCCCCTCCCCGAACTGTCTGTCCGGTTGTGGGTACCGTATTCCCCGACTAGAGACCTAGGCTCGAATCAGCTATCCACGTTGCCGGCCGGCCTCTTCGATACCTCTGAGAGCCTGCGAATTTTGTGAGTGGCAATACGTAGGGTTACGTCAAGGTCTTTCGGTTGCAGTCGGCAGTTGGGGAACGCTCACTCAGACAAGGATGCATCTTTGACGTTATCCACCCTTCGTGTTTAGTCTACTGCGTAGGAATGTTTGCCCCACGTGCAGGCCCTGTGCCACGATCACCCTTGGTCTTCAGGCAGGTGCGTTGTATTTCATGGCCTCATCCGGTGCAGCTTGTCGCGCCCGTTAACGGACCAACTGCGTGCGAATTGATCCAAACTTGACTTGTGGCCAGTAAATTTTGTCTGTGCAAAGTGTTCCACCGTGTCTCTTTCCGTATGTCCCTGCGTGTCTGTTGTTTGCCGTGCGACAGAGACCTTGACGATAATAGACTCAGCAGTCTGCAGGCGGACGCTTTCAACGGATTATCGTCGCTGGAATCCTTGTGAGTCACATACACCGAGTATAACCTCGACGAAATCCGTGCTGACATACAGCATACCTTTTTGTTTCGTCGATGAAAACCTTCCCGAGCATGGTTTCTCGAGCCTATTTTCGACGAGTTGTGACACAACAGTCAGTCACGTGTATCAACAGAACCTCCCTCGCAATATAATCCGTAGGATAATTAACATTTTTCTACTGGTCATGACGTGTTCATGGCGCGAGACATGCGCTCGCACGCAGCGATGATTCCATCCACAACTCGGCCGTCATACTCGTGTGTTTCAGAGTTTACCTACCTCTTTCACCTGCCTTGCTACTCTCGCCCGAAACTCGCACATCAGTTTTGATACAATTCGCATTCCAAATCAACTTAGAGACGCTTGCGTTGAGGGTACGTAGCCCAGGTTTTTTTGTAGGTCTACGCTAACCACTGATGGCACGATTCCCCGTCAACCCCAGTTGTCTCGTATCACAGCAGAGTCATGGATTTCGTGATAGACTGCTTGGAAATACCCATACGGGGTCATGGGCAATCCACGATTGTGTTTCGACGGAGGATGCACTCGTACACGAAACGAACGGCCATGGGCCTTAGGCTAATCATCAAAGTTTAATATCGTCCAGACCATACTATCCTGGCGGCCATTCACACCCTTGATATCAGGGGCACATGGCTGTCAACGGGTTATCGACCTTGCTAGAAAAACCACTTTACGGGTTACCAACCTTGCGAGTCGCAGCGAGGACATTCCTATTGAACGTATGATGGCAAGGTATCGAAGAGCGCAACGTTACATATCGGGACGGCGCTTGCCTTTGAACATTGGTATGTAGAACGTTTAACTCGTCGGATGCGTTACGTTGGACGTTGGTTGCCGCGTACGGTCTGTGATTCTCCAGTGGGCAATATGGGGAGTCCGAAGCAAAGGTAAGCACGGCATTTGGGGTGTTACATCACACGCTAGAATTAGCTGCAGGACGAGTGCTATGAGAAGCATCTTCTTGTTTCAGCCATCGATATGTCGAGTGATAGAACGACATTCGGTGGCAATGTGGCAAGCTGTTAGGAAGAGGCTTCTTTCTGCTGTGCCTCTACTGATGATATAACACTAGCAAGTGCATGTATACCACAATTCGAATTTGTTTTTGTAGCCGAATTGCCGAGGAGTACGGTACTTTTATGCGATAATAGCTTCAAATTCCCCCGCTGATATTATCGGGGTTCTCCCCATGATGCAGCATGTGATGCGTTAGCACGTGGTTCACCGGTATGACTCGTGTTTTGCTCGTGCTGGTGGGTGAATCAGGCGATTGCGAAACAACGAGATCACTTCTTTGCCGGCCGGCCTCTTCGAGTTCACGCCTGCTCTGGAAACCCTGTAAGTACACACGGATCAAGTTGCTATGTCGTTGAACCGTTGCTGGTACGCTAATGGGCGAAGGAGAAACATGCGTTGCGGCGGTGATTCGTTAGCGGAAGGGCGAAATCAACACCGTTATCTATACTTTTCTTTGTACCGCAACCATTCTATATATTGTTTCCCACCAGCGCCGGTCGGTTTGCAAGGCTCAACAAGACCATGCCGTTTGCCCCCTTACAAAACTCAACATTCACGCCCGTCTCCCGATCACCTTTCATCTACAGCGATGATAAACATCTGACTACGTGGAGGATGGTTTAAGGCCAGGTGCATGGTTGCTGTGCGTTTCGATGCATGTCCGGACCGGTTGTCGGCAGTATATACCGTATCAACGGTGGGTCTCCCAACGGCGAAGATAGGACCCGAAGCTCTATTGCTCGAGGATGTGTTGGACAGGCCGTGAAGAGTTAAGAACGTTATTATCATGTCATCGTTCCTCGCTGATCTCATGTTGAAGCCCCGTGCCCGGGAACTGATCGCCGGGATATTTGGACACCATGTATGCAATTTTATGACATGATACCTTGTACCTGATACGCAATTTCAATATTATTCGGCATGCCGACTAAGCAGGGCTCTCACAAACAACGGGCTCGCTGCCGTTCCAGCTGGGTTGTTCGCGGGCCTGGAAAATCTGTTGGGATTGTGAGTGGAACCCGTCTGACCAGTTTCGAAGCGCATGCTAGGGTAGAGGTTCCACCTACAGCAGGTTTGTTTCTGAGGATCCGGGCTTGAGAAGCTCAACTACTATACAGCCCACCCAAACCCTGACCTCGAGGAAATCTCAAACGGGCAGCCCGATGACCAATGCCATGTCCTGGACATCAATATACCGAGAATAGTGTGGGGGGGGGGTGCTATTCCAGTGGTATCGGGTACATTGCTCATATCAGCATCATCGGCAGTCATAAATAGTCTCCTATCACAAGGAATAAAGGAAAGGTGGATACATTTAACGTAGCACCCGTGTCCTCCCAAGCTGTTCGTTCCTCGACAATGAGGTGTGTGCGAGCGCAGAGAGATGCGCCTTCGCCGAAATCTCTCGGTGCGACGCTGCTTGTTCTAGCTGCGCCCCCCCGCTCCCCACACCCCCATACCTCCGCCTCTGTTTTCTAGGAAACTCGGCTAGGAAACTCACGCCGGCGGCAGGTTGTGTGTATCGCGTGTATGTTATATATGTACGGTGACCACCCTGATACTGCGTGCTGGTTACCTATTATTGGTGGAAAGAAGCCATGTGCCAGTCAAACGCACAAACTGTAGATTACACGGGAGTAAGCGAATGTTTTACTCGCTTTGTGTTCCTCGTTAAATATCACGTACAGGCTGGTTCAAGCTGAAAGACAGAATCTGAATTGCCGCCGGTCAAAGTCTGCACGGTGTTTTCGAACAAGAAATGGAAAATTTGCGCACGTCTTCTATGAGTCATTACGAAGACATTGCACGACAATGCAGAAATTATTTGTATGGTTGTTGGTCTGTTTTGTTTATTTTGTTTAATTATTATTTTGGCAAACACGTACAGTAATAACTTATAGATCGAACAGCTCGGCGGAAACAAAATGAAAGAAAAGACCCTTGCGTCCGTTTCCGGGAAATACGTGAAAACACTTGTGTAAAACTTGAGGTTTTCTGTAAAACAAACGACGTGGACATTTGAACTTTATGTTCGGAAAACATGCATAAATATGGCAGTGCCTCGTAATCGCTTTGTTTCAGTAAACTATCGAGTTTAAGTTATGTGTTTGCGTTGTACTGAACATACGTCGGTCCTATACTATAATGTTCGCGCGAAGAAATATATATATAAGTGCCTCGGAGGGCCTGGGATCGGACCGTTTAAAAAAAATCAGAAACAAACTGTATGGTATATTCCTATAATAGGAAAACGCCTGCCTGTTGTGGACCGTTTTTAAGGCCCGTGGTCGTTCCGGGCACAGTTTCGTCACTAGCGCCAGTCCTACGATCCTGACCAAACAAACGGCCTTGTTACCGTTGAGCGCTGTTCATGGCGGTCTGGATGGTACTGAACATGGCCCATTCGAGAAGCTTCTGCAGTTGTCGGCATTCGTGGGGGGGAATATTTTCAGTAGTGTTACTTCCAACCGGCTGGTGAAGGATCATGTCGCAACAATGGTGCGATTGATCGACCGCGGTGTCGGCGTGAAAACGGGCATCGATTGGTGCTATCCTGCAAAGCAGGCGCGGTCGCAGAGATTGGTGATGACTGCATGAAGCCTCTGCCCTCCATCGTTGTACGAAACATCGTCGCCGTCAACCGCGTATTTGTTTGCATACAGGTCTATGGGAGACAACACGATCGACACCTTACCGGCGGGTATATTCGGTGACCTGGTCTCCCTGCTAAACTTGTGAGTGATTATAACCGAGTTTAGTTTCGGCCGGAAATCGACTGCTGTGCAGGACGGTTCGTTGATTCTGTTTGTCGCGAAGTATCAACCAGCGCTCTTGTTCGGCACTGCAGGAGTCATGAGGGTGTGACGAGTTCGCCCCACATTGCGATATGCGGGACTTTCCCTACTAGTCCACACAATAACTGAACGACTTAATGCCGAACGTCTTCCAGGGAGTATCATGATCTCATCTTCGCCACCAGACACCCAACTTCGATACCGTCCCAGTTTGTCGGGCGTGCTAAATCAAATACCTCTTCCTCCCTACACGTTTTTGTTTGTTTTCGGAGGCAAGTTTGCCCTATCGAGGGCTCCAATGCTGTATTCCTCACTCTCCGTAAGTACATACGAAGTATGTTCGGTGTACGTTCACAGCATGGTGTACGAAATGACGCCGATACAATCCCGTTCGACCAGCCAATGCACGCCCTGGCAGCTGGTTCTTAGCCCTGGTATCATTGTCAATATTATAGTTCTCTTGGGCGAGCTGCCTGAAGTTTCGGCTGCCCGTGTTCAACTTCTAGTGATGCGACTGGAACTCTAAAACGTGATGCATGTCGCATTCCCACGAAAGCCGGCAATGGCCATAGAGGCCTACCACCAGTGCATGAGCGAATACATGCTTGGTGAATCCGAAGAAAGCGTTGCCCGACCGTAGCTGCCGTTAACATGTGTACTAACCCGTCCGATCGAAATGCGAGACTGACTGCGTTATGTGTTTTTGAGTAATGCAAGGCGTTCCTTTGACGATACGCTGCATGCAATCAGCATCATATTTCAAGAGGCCAACATTTGACCGAGTTCGAATTGCCTAAAACACACACGCCACAATATATATCCTGTTCGGGGCATGAAATATCGCTGACGGTGGTTGGCTTCCCTCGTTTGTCAACACCGTGGTCGAAAAGGTCGAGATTCCCTACACGCCTCATTCCGACGATTGGGGGTTAAGGAACGCCGTCCTGCAGAAACCCAATTTTCCTCAAAAGTGCTATCTCTATCGTAGCACGCGTCATTTCGACTATTCCTACGGACACGCTGCAGTAAACAAGCTACCTAGCAGCCTCCGAGCAATCCCACGGTAGGGGGTACCACGCTTTAGGCTTAATATTTTCTGACCGGCTGTACTCGTCACGTGAGTAACCACCGGATACTATTATTATTTTACGGGTATATTTGGTTTTGGACTACCGCATTGAAATGTTCGGTTGGGTTGCGCGAGCGAAAGTTTCCGAAGTCATGTTTCGGGTGAGACATTGAGCTCCTCATGTGAGGAGCTCAGAATAACTGTCCTGCACCCCTACCGTGGGATGACTCCTCCTGCGACCCACCCACCGACAGACCGAAATGGTGGATACAGTATTTACATGCGTGCAGGCGTATGTTTACGGGCTAAGAGAGCGCATATAGAGTAGCACTTAACCGTTACGTGGATGTGATGCCCTGACGTATGTACGTAGGTTTGGCGTGTTTGCTTTGCTACTTCTTAGCTGTCACATCTCGGTCTTTGGAACCTCACCGGCCTTTTCTCGTGGCGGGGTATGGGAAGGAACTACTGACACCTCGAGTTGATAATAACCAGGTACTCACACTCGTGTAGGGTAGTGTTCACAAAGAAGAGCAACGCCCACCAAGCTACCCACCCACCCACCCACCCACCCCACCAACCGACAACATCCACCCACTCACTCCCTGCCGCTCACAAACAAGATACACCAGAAGGGAGAGAACGTCGAATTTGATTCAAGGCTTCTGCGAGCCAGGGTCAAGTTCTCTTCTAATAATAGCCAACCAAACGAAGACGTAGCGATTATTTACCAATACCGGGCAGTCAGCGTTTGTCACTCCCCGCTGACAGAGTTTCTTGTTGGCGGCGCCCTTTCCTGCCGCCGAGAACACCGAGCTGCTGTATCGGTGGCGGGGGGGGCGTTAGACGATTACGCGGCGGTGGGAGCTCGAAGGCAACCCGTTGAAAAAATAAATTGAAATAAATACTCCATCGGTCAACCAAACTGCAACGACCACTACGTATCATTAGCTTACTTTAGTGTTAAAACATATATCCTGTGCATATATACCGAATAGTACGTAGTATACCCACCCAGGGTGCGGCAGGCAACTTCGATTGGTGAAGACAAGCAGAAACAGTTTAGTTTCAAGAATCTTTCTTTCGTGCACTTCTCAACATGTTCAACGTGCATTATCTGCCACTGCGGTCTGTTCAACGGGCCACTTATGTGTTCTCTCACAATTTGTAACGTGCTTTGTCTGTTCCGGGTGTTTGTGCGCTTTTGTGACAGAGACCTGAGCAGGAACAACCTCTCCACCCTGGACGTCGGGCTATTCGACGGGCTGCAATCTCTTCAGGAAATGTAAGTGCGGCGCTACGATGTCCGCTCGAGAGCGTTACAGAACGTGTACTGTTGCTGCCACTGTCGACCTATATTACCTTGGGGGGCAGGCCGTCTCTCGGTCGCCGGCATGACTGTAACGTACTTGCGGAAGTACCCATGAAAAACGCCAGACATTGTTATATTGGGGGTTTGGTTCGACTCCAACATGAACGGTCCTCGCGGATTTTGCGACGACAGGTGTGGCCAGTAATCCATACATACTTATCACAGTTATAGTTCCTGTCATTTCTATTCGTTTGGTTGTTCACGTTTTGTTTGTCCTTATAAACGAGTGGAGAAGAACAACACACCCTAGTTTACATCGATATCAGTGAAAAACGTTACTGTACACAACACTATAAATAGTGTTCGGAGTGAGTGCTATAATTCTCGAATCTGTAAACGATGGTGTATGTCTGGTGGACCGTATGAATTGTCAGTGGCGTCCCGCGATCGTCTGACTCAACATGTCGGCGCAACTCGAAACTCGGCCCGGAGGGGAACCCGTCTTCCTATTTTGAAAGGTAACATCAGCAGCAATACTGGTTTCACGGATGGCCGCTGCTATAAGATGCATGCGTATTTGTTTCGAACCGTAAAGCCGGCTGAACGTGCGTCATGGATCTCCCGGGGACCGCCTGCGGGTGTTCGGAAAAGCACAGCACGCGACGACAGCAATTCGGAGTGGCATGGGGCCCGGTTTTTCAAGTGGTCACGAGCCTTGTCTTCGCACCACATCGGAGTTTCGCTTGTGCCGAGATACCAACAGCAGTACAATATTAGTAGACCGTGACAATAACTGCTGCAGGCGACCTCGTGGTTTCGAGCACTCGCGAAGTTGATCGTTCCAAGCCCTTTAGTTATTGCACTGCTCATCATGTTCCACGAGCGTTCTCTGAACATCACGAACTGCTCTCAGTTTCTTCTCGTACGTTTTCCTCCCAACTTTTTCCATTGGACGACTTGTGTTTGTCTCGGGTGTTCGCGTGTCTGCTTCGTAATAGAGACATGGATGGCAATGCCCTTTCTAACTTGCCGGAGGGACTGTTCAACGGGCTGCAATCTCTTCAACGTTTGTAAGTGTGACATTTTGCTATGGGCCTAAAGACGTGCGGAGCAAGTATGTACGTATTGTCGCTTTTTTTACCGGTACTACCGTAGACCCACAAACACCGCGGCAGGCGATTTCGTCTGTTAAAAACAGGCCCGTTGATCTCGTTCGAGGCCGCCCTTGCCTTTGTGCACCGCTCAGCACGATTTGCGAGGGTTCTCGTCCGCCAAACGCAGCTGTCTCTCACACCTTGGCACATTGCCTGTTTCCGGTGTTGCTGCTCCGCGTAACAGATGCCTGGACGGCAACGAACTCAACACCCTACCCACCGAGATTTTCGAAGGACTTCAATCGCTTTTCTACCTGTAAGTGCGACACATTTTCTCTGGGCTCCGAAACATGAACATTAGGTATTTTTGCTGCGATGTCGCCTTGTAATCTGGCGGCCATGCCGTCTCTCTGTTGCCAGCCTTGGTTATAGATCACTCCTGGAGAACACACGCCGACCACCCGTTCTTCAGAGGTCAACGACAGATCGTTAGTATTTCAGGCTTCTGTACTCTACGGTCGAATTTGTTCCTGTCATTTCGGCGTTGTTTCTACCCCAATTTTGTGCTTGATCATAAACACCGGTGGGGAAAAATATGACATATATATTTCGCTGCCGGTGCTACACCATGATTGAATTGGCTATGTACTGTAGTAAAACTTTATGGCAGCTACAAACGACGGCTTAGGATGTTGGTGCCGTCCCGCGATCGCTCGAGACTGAAGGGTTAATCCGGGTCTGTCTATATTGTGGTGATACTTGGCATACATGTAAACCTAAGAGCAGTGTTGTCTTGTTTGCTGTCTTCGGAACCGTTCCGGGATTGTCGTCGACGCTCAGCACAAGACGGCTACGACTCCCGATTATCGAAATGGTTTTATCACCCGCACTCTATGGCCGTGGGGCAGGGTGGGGCTACAATGCGCTGGATGACAATACCGTTTGGGCAGGCAGAGATAAAATCGACATACCATGGTACAGTAGATCAGTAGGTATTTCTGGCCAACTGCACTTGTCTGATCAGAAAGCTATAGCGCTATTAAAGAGGCCAGGCCGTTCCTAAGGGTAGATTGATTTCGATAGAACTGTTGTGTGCGCTTCTCTTTGCATATGTCCTAGATGGGCCTCCATTACGAGCCTTGCTCTCGCACCACATTGGGTTTTCACCTGTGCCGAGATACCGACAGTACAGTACTAGACTGTCCCAACAGCTGTTTTTGTAGGGGGCTTACAGTAGTGATTTGAAGCACTCGGGAAAAAATAATCGTTTCGAGCCCTCTCTTTCTTGCACTGCTCAACGTGTTCAACGAGAGTTCCCGGACCACCGCGAACTGCTCTCCGCTTCTTCTCTTACGTTTTACTCTCACAATTGTTCATCGACGACTTGTGCTTGTTTCGCGTGTCTGTATGCTTGGTGACAGAGACCTGGATGAGAATGGCCTTTCTACCTTGCAGGCTGGGCTGTTCGACGGTCTACAATCTCTTGATATTTTGTAAGTGTGTCGCTTTGTACTATCAGGTCAAGCACGTGCGCAGCATATCTGTGTTGTCACTGTTGTTATCGTCATGCATCGTTCAGGCCAGGCCGCCTCTCTCTCTTTTCTGCCTCTTTCTCTATCATTGTGGTAGTATGCACGCAGAACAGCCGCGCCATATTCATCTGTGGTTTTGCTTCGACACCGACCTAAACATACAGTCCTCAAAGGCTGTATGTGCACTAGACGACCAGTGATCCAGCCTTACACACTGTTCGTAAATGTTTTCTTTTATTCGTCCGTCAGATTGTAAATCGTAAACACACAGCTTAATGTCACCACGCATTCGCATTCACAGTACGTGTCCCCGGTTCCTGTGTTTTCGTTGTTGTTGCACTCTCGACGTTGGGTTTGCCACTTGTGCAGAAGCTACGTTATTTTCTGTTCGGGTTGAGTCTATCATTTAGCGACACCCTGGGTTTGGGTGTAGCGTAGCCTCGTAGTAATGTACATTGTTGGTAGCGTCCGACGACAGTTGGAGTCTAGATATGGGTATAACTAGACTCGGTCATATAGTACCCGGACATAACTATTGCGTATTTTTTAAAGGTAATTGGACGGTGGGCAGAGTGCTGGCTTGATGGATGGTTCAGGCGTAAATACGTAGCCAGCAGCAATGGTGGTGTAGATGCCTCTGGGACCGCTTAGGGTTCGGCCATGCTCAGTACGCGACGGCCACGATTCATGGTGGTATGACGGCCAGTATTCAACTGCCTATGACCATCCAACAGCTCTGAAATTGGGCGACACCGGGGCAGAAACTACTCTGAGTCCAGAGGCTCTGTTGACAGACAGACAGACTAACAGACAGACTACAGTACAAGCGTTTAAAAGAACCGATACCTGGCGGATCGATTATTGTATGACCGAAACTATCGTGTTGTATTTTGGAGGCCGCAGCCGCTTTTGTGGGAACCCTGTTCACGATCAAGCCGATACATGTCCTCTCCGTTGCACCAACCAAGGCGGGCGCTTATTTGTCCCCCTTGTGCTCGGAGTACATGAAAGTTTCTCCTGTGCGGGTATACCTAACATCTACGCTAGACCGCCACAAAAACCAGCAATAGGGGACCGATTGCCAAAGACAGGATGAACTGTTTTGTTTTGCAAGCCCCTTTCTCGCGTGCACCGCTCAACATGTTAACCGAGCGTTCGCTCTCACACGCCGCTGCAGTTTGTCCCACGTGCTCTTAACCTATAGTCTCTCTATTCAACGTATTTGCCCGTGTCGGCTGTTTCGTTACTTTTTAACAGAGACCTGAGCGGCAACGGCATTTCTACCCTACCCGCCGGTTTGTTCGACGGGGTTCAATCACTTGATGAATTGTAAGTACGGTACCTTGTTGTTTGTGTCGAGGACATCCCTGGCATGTTTCATTAGCACCGGCGGGGAAGAACACGAAATATATAGGTGCCGGTGTTACACCATGATTTCATTCGGATGTATGTGGACAAATTTGGCGCAGCTACCAGGCCACAAAGGATTATGCGGGTGCCCTTTTTACGATAAAACCCATACGTGTGCTCTACTTTGCACGAACGAAGGGTGGCGCCTATTGTCCACCTTGTACTCGGGAGTACACGAGAGTTCATCGTGTGCGGATATACCGACACTACACAGTAGACTTCCACGAAATAGGTACCCCTGATTGCTAAGGACAGGCCCAACTGGTTCGTTTCCAAGCCCCTTTTCTCTCGTGCGCTGCTCAACATGCCAAATGAGCGTTCGCTGCCACAAGCCGCTGCTGTTTGTCTCACCTGTCATTAACCTATAGTCTCTCTACTCAACGTATTTGCCCGTGTCGGCTGCTTTCGCATAACAGAGACCTGAGCGGCAATGACCTTTCTACCCTGCCCGCCGGATTGTTCGACGGGCTTCGATCGCTTGATGAATTGTGAGTGCGACACTTTGCTATTTGTACCGAGGACATGCAAGGCATGTTTCATAAGCACCGGCCGCGAAGAAAAATACATGTATCGGTGCCGGTGCCGGTGCTTCACCTTGGTTTACTTCGGATATATGGCATGGTTTGGCGCAGCTACCAAGCCGCCACAGAGTCTGTGTGTACCCATTTACGATCGAGCAAGTACATGTACTTTCTTTTGCACCAACGAAGGATGTCGCCTATTGTCAGCCTTGTACTAGGGGTATATATGGGTTTCTCCTGGGCGGACACACCGATACAACCGTTGACCGACACAATAAATGTACCTCGATTGCCGAAGGCGTCAGGCTGAAATATTCCCATTTCAAACTCCTTTCTCATGCACCGTTCAACATGTTAAACGTGCGTTCGCTGCCATACCCCGCTCCTGTTTATTCCACCTGGTATTAATTTATAGCCTTTCTATTGAACGTACTTTGCGCGTGTCGGCTGTTTCTGCACTTTAAAAAAGAGACCTGCGCAACAACGTCCTTTCCACCCTGCCGGCCGGGCTGTTCGACGGGCTTCAATCGCTTGAGGAATTGTAAGTGCGACATTTTGCTGTCCGGATGAAGGACGTGCAGGGCATGCGCTTGTTGCTGTTGTTATCGCCATGCCAACTGAACGCCTCACCGTCCTGTTGGTTGACGGCCTTTGCTTTAGGTGGTTTTGTCAGGACGCACGCATAAACCCCCCCAGATGCATGTAGGAAGTTTGCTTTGACAAGAGGACAGAGTCCTAGATAGTGTTAGTGACATATGGCCAGTAATCCTGTCTGGCCTACCGTAGAAACTGCCCTGGCATGTTTGTCGATGTTCTCATGTTCGCTTTGTGTTTGTCGTGGGCACTATTGGGGAGAAGAACACGATATTTCACGATATATGCGTGGAACGCTTGCGCTGAAATGCTGTTCGGATTGGCAGCATCACGTAGCGACAACGAACATCACGGCGAGGTATCTTGTGGGCGGTAGACGTTTTTCGTAGAGTCCCGTCGTCGTCCGAGTCTAGATGGGGATGCTGCCTCCGCACGTATACTTGGCTAGGGTCGGGTTTGCCATGTTGGTTGAGGCGTTGGATATGCCGTGTAGGCTGTACAGCCTCATATTCTTCCTGGAGCCAAACGACACCGTTACATATCAGGAAAACCTCGGCAAACGCTGCAGGCCATACGTTTCACTCAAGCCCAGGTATTTCACCCGTTTCGTTTTCACTCAATGTTCGGATATGTTCTTCTTTTAACAGGGATTTGGAGAACAACGATGATCTGCAATGCCTACCGATCACGTGAGGACGAGTGGGATTATGGTTTGATTGGGTAGGGAACTAGGCCTGAACATGGTCTTCTCCCTGCAATGATGCCATGGCGTACAACGGTACACGTCCGTCGGTCGACCCACCAAATGCACCAGCCTAATTTCTATTTATTCCATAACCCTCAGGCGTCAATTGTTATCTGTATATTTGCGTTTAGCTGTTACCATTGCCAATAACTTGGCGCAGACCACGCCGTCGTGTGCTAACTCGCTTGCCAGTTCAATGCCCTGTGCCTACCTCCGGGACGAACGTGACCACATGATATCCATAGCTTTTCGGTGAAGTCCCTGCCTCGTTGCTTTCTAGTGACTTAGTATCTCGCTCGCCGCTCTACCGTCACATAAATCATGGCACTCCGGTTTACACCCGTGTTGCGCGCTTGCAGGGTGTTGGAGAGGGTTGATCTGCCCGAAACGTTCAGTGACACCACCATATGCGGTAAGGGGATATCGAGTTTGCTATGGGCACACACGTGCATTTCGGGCATGGGGCATCACCGAAGGAAAAATCATGCCTCAACTTCAACTTACGTGGGGAGCGAGTTTCGATAGTATCCGCACGTTCATATCGCTACGTCACGAGATGCGGACAATTTGTTTTTAAACGATGCGCATTGAGCTGATAGTTGTTTTCACGAAGCAACATGTTTGCCAAAATCTTGTAACACTTATTTTCGTTCACTATAGTGCAGCATGTGAGGTCCGTGTTTTACTTTTCAAGGATCCAAACATATTGCCGTTTGTGGATGCAGCTGAATCAAGCTTAGTAATAATGGGTTCAAGTTGATATCGACCTCTTGCTCACACTTTCATCGTATTTATATCCTTTGTGGTCAGCTGTTCGCAGTCCGGCTACGGCCACAGACTCCGCCTTGTACGTTTGCATAGTATTTATTGTATTATTGAACGAAGCGCCTCTACATTTTCATTATGGTGGGACTAGCTGTCGCAAGCGGTAGGTGTAGACTTAGTATGAGTCGCGACAACCGTTTCCCTTGCGCAGTAGCAGCAGCGGATCACATTTTTGCACGCGCGGTCTATTGTACCACTCGAATCAATATCGGTCTCGGCACGTTCAGCCTGTTGTCGGCCGTATCCATCTTCGCAACTAGCTAGCACTTCATACTGCACTGACCGAACATCTGCTCAATGCTATGCCTAATCCTCACAACGCCAGATGGTGCCCGCATACGGCCGATATCATGCTTTGGTTGTTAAACTCGGCATGGGGGTACGTTTGCCTAGCCCCTCACTCCGCGAGTGGATTGCAACCTATATCTATATAGTCGTGTTTCCCTCTCCTCTATGTTATGCTCGCGCTTCGTTTCTCTCTCCTTTCTATTAATAATCGAAAGAGAGATGCCGAGCTCACAAAGAAGCGCATCTCCCGCCCCCCGAATATGGTTGGTTAGTGGGTCGCATTTTTATCGCGAGCAAGACATCAGTCGTTTCTTCCCTCGTCGACTCGTATCGATATATAGGTATTTTTCGTCCCATCGTTATATTTTTGCGCTCTTGTTATGAAGAGTGCCCGCAGGACCCCGTATGCGACGAAGACGGTACTCCCTGCGAGTGTCAACCTGGATTAAACGGCTTCAGCTGCGGTGTGTACCACAAACAAATTGGGGCTTTTGACCATCGATAGCGTCGCTACTGGTGTACTGTAGTAACACCCTAGACAACCTGTCCTGGGAACGAGTTTGCTAAGGGATCAGGGAGAGCGTATGCACTTTGACCTGGAAGATGGGGCTTCGTGTCAATCACCATCTAGATCGTTTTCGTCAACTGTTTAGAGGACCAACGATCCGGGATTCATGACTACAACCCCTGACACGTCATTACGTCCTTAGGTCATTACAACGGGTCCCAGGATGTTTTCGCTTGGCGCCCAGTGCGAAAATAATCGCTTAGGTCGTACCTTTCTAGTTTTTAGAATGGACCTCACTGCCTGCGCTTTGCTTGTGCTAAACAAGCGGGAAGCAGCGTGACCGGCGGTAGTCTAATGTCGGTTTTGGCATGAACAGCATTCGTGCTGTGTAAGATAGAGAGCGGTAGTGCCAACGAAGTGTGCCACGTTTTGCGTGCTCTACATGTTGGAAACGGGAAAATCCACACGGGAACGCCCGCCCTCTCTGACCTTTCGGCATGTGTCCCATTCGGTCCTCTTGGGCGCAATTACGCAGGAGGGTCTTCGTCTGACGTCATCAGGGCGTTTTCGTGCCCATCTTCCGGTGAGCGTTAGATCGCTCTCATGTAATATATCACTTGGTTCAACCTTCGAATAACTGGCACTGACGAGTGGTGCCGTCGAGGGCATGCTTGTACTTATGATTGTGATGAGGGAATTGCAAAGGAACTTTCGTTCTAATGTATGGAAAAAACAAAATGTATTGATCTGCACGAAAGTCCCAGAAGACAACTCACGTTGCATTCACAACACCTGGTTTTGCCGGCTTGGGAAGGGCATATAGATAAGGACGTGTCACGCCAAAGGTTGTACTCTGTTTGGGAAACCAGACTCAAAGCGTGTGCAGTCCCTCCATAGGAGGGGTTATGCCGGTGCCAACGCTTTTCCGAACGATGTGAAAAGAGGTTGGAGCTGAATCAAAGCGGTACGACGAGGTCAGAACTCGACCCCTCTACTCTTGGAGATATCTAGTGAAGCGGGTGCCCCATTGTGTTCTCGTTTACGATTGCGTGCTCATAGAATCACACCGCCTCCGTCGTCGCCCAAGTTCGTAGGCGGTTCGATGAAGGTGCTACATTTTAGCAGTACTGGTAGTTAGCATGCGAGGCATAAACGCGGTCGGCGCAGGATCCAAAGCCAAGCCCCACTAAAGACCCCATATCTATGGGTCTATGCACGCACGCGACGTGTCCGTGTAGCATTACTGATCATACTTTCGATAGTTGTACGGGTATATACGAATCACGAAACGGGTATCCATATGTAGTACGAACGTATTGCTGAAGTAGTATCGGGTCTGGTAGGTTGTGTTTGGGTAAGTGCACAAAAATGTGCTGTGTGACTCCTGATCTACGAAGTTGAAGCTTGAATGAGCTGAATATCGCACCGTGTGTCGTAGAAAACGTCGAGTCCCGTGTAGTTGAACTGAAGGCAAATGCGTAACGTTTGTCGAAGGTCATGGGGGAACTGTTTGCACACCTTAGATATACTTGTCTCGGCGGGGTGAACAACGCAGTCCAAGGCGCAGGAGGTTCATAAGTAGAGCAATCACCTTTGATGGTGCTAGAACGTTGAACATTAGGTTTTAACTTGTCAAGTATGGACGCACCTTGTGTCGAAGGACAATGATAATTCACGCCTTTCAGGGTGCGAAAGTTTTGTTCGGACCCTGGAACCCGCTCATGAGCGGTAAGGGTAAGGCTCCTCGCGACAGCAGGGGATAGTAGTGATCGACCAGAACCGTGCGCACCTCAGCTTGGTGTTCATCCAGTGTGTGCTTTGCTATCTAAATCCTGAAAACACGTACATTCAAATAATGCAAACTCCAATGTAAGTCAAATCCACTGGACGACCTTAGGGGTAGAGTTGGCTGTACGGATATGTATATTCGGAACGTTGGGGGCTGTGGACGATGCCGTTTACACCTCTGCCATATGTCAACCACATCGCATATGGTAATCGAATGCACATGTTTGAAGAACACCATCAATGCGTGTTCTTGAGTGCAAGACACAACCAGGATAAGGTTTTGTCCTGCATCCCCTACCCTCCACGCGTTACATACATACATGTGTATGTCCACGATTTGCGCTCCACCAAGCAGTAGTCCGTCCGATGAGGATGCTCCACTTGGAATGCTTTTCGAGAGTGGTTGCAGGATATGTCTCGACCTATATATGTGAAGAAACCTATTCCGAACGAGTTCCGTAACTCCTTTGTGTGCTTGCTGTACATAATTTTCAACGTTTAGATAAACCCGCAGGCACTCCATTTATCGCCGCGGGGAAAGCCGATACTCGTATGTACCTGCGTAGAACGTCGGAATTGGAACCAAAGCGGTTTCTATACAGAGGAACCTGTCGAGACCACGTTACTATGTCGAGTTTCATATTCCAATAGTTGAACAGTAATTTCAACAGAAGTTGATCTTGGAGTTGATTGTTGGCATCTTGGGCGCTCTGTCTTACAAGTCTCGGAATACTCGCGGTTAAAACAAAACACGACATGAAACGAGAACAAATGCCCGCACGTGCAGTGAGAAAAGGAACGTTTGATCCAATCTAACTCATAAGACCATAACCTCGCTTACTCATGCCAGCCCGCCCATTGCACACGATATCCCACCTGTCAGGTCTCGTCGACGCGAGGGACAGGACCTCGGTAGACGTGGATGCCACTGGGTACGACACGCGGACGTCCGGAAATGGCTGCAGCCCTGATGGCTGCGTTCCTGACAACACCCGGGACCAGGACCTCTCTAGGAACTCCCGGTGGTCGTGCCGAGGACGTATGCTCGACAGCTCTGACGAAGACGAGGGCTGCTGCATCACGTACTCCTTCGAGGAACCCCAGGACCTTGTCAGCATGCAAATAGCCTTTTTCAGGGGGGACGAAAGGACGCGGACGCTGGACGTGTTCGACAACGGTCTCCTCCACAGCACGATCACGTCCAACGGCTCGACGCTTGGGTTGGAGAGCTTCGACCTCTCCACCGACGAAACGGAGAACATCAAGCTGTGCCTCGAAGACCCCGAGAATAACACGAACGTGTTTTTGAGCATCACCGAGGTACGTCTGACGGGATTAGGGATTATCAGCATGTATGTGTTGAATGCTTACGTAGACAGCTGTACTCGCATATCTACAAGCATGATTGTTCTCGGTTATGGCCGGATACTCATACACGACTTATCTTCAAGGAGATTGACACTCAAGTCATGGTTGGCAACTCCGCAAGGGCATAGGATTAAACAAATATGCTCTACATCCTTTACACGGATGAGAGCATCCCATGACAGTCAACCGCCCAGGCGCTAGGATTGAACCCACACTATATCCGCAACGTACGACCGTCATGCCAATTCCACGGGCACCGTACTAAGTTTCGTAACTGCCCTCGAAATTTGTCGTGGACTTCAATCATGTTGATGTTGAGTTCAACCATGTTGAGACAATCGGCCGCGCTGAGAAATTCTCGGCTGTGGGTATCGGTCTCAATACACTGTGACTGCCTCGAACACTCAACGACTTGCGCTCCGACGTGAGTCCACTCAAGGTCGCCTAATCTCCATAGCTGGCGTTCATGTTATGCATGTTGGTGAACCCACGAGGTATATACGGATGTTTTTGTCTATGGAACATTGACGATACATTGGTCATCCGCAGCATCACACTCATGACGCAGCATTCACAACATTCCATACAACGTACTAAATGCTACATATATGGTAAAGCCGTGCGTGGGATTTTTTTGGCGTTACGATACAACCCAGCACCTCATACGCACTGCAACAAGGAATAACCGTTCACTAAATACCCAGCAAGAACGTGTCCCGTTGAACCAGCTATCCTTGATGACAAGTGTTAGTTCTGCTGTCCGAGAATATTGGGGGCACACCCCGGTCATTACCGCGTCTAGGAGCACCGAGCAGGCGTTCACTCACCCACGAACTCGTGGCCGTTCTGAAATGAATGAGATCGCGAGGGTAGACCATGTGACTCTGGCGAATTTCCACCAGGCTCGCCAATGAAACATCGCCAGACGAAACGATTCAGTTTAACGGCACTAGACTGGCGTCCCAGTAAGGGGGGTCACGTTTAGGTCCTTCTTCCTCGTTTGTCAGCGGCTCAGGACTACTCGGCCGAGTGGCTACTCTATTTACGTTGGAGTATTAGGAGGGACCAAGATAAGAAATAAGACCTACGCTACACGTACGTAATAACCTGTACATTGGCCTATTTTTGCTAACGATGTCTGGTCCTATTTACTATGGCCGTCCGCAACAATAAGTCTTTAAGCCGTTAATTTTCGCGATATGTGCCGCCATGGGGTCGTCTGTTTACTCTGCAACAACCTAAGCTTTGCTTCGAATCTGATTACGAGGGGAAATACAGAGCCACTCGCACGCTTGGTATAAACGTGTAGTTTGAAAATATAGGTCATATTGGCAGTCGTATGTACCATATGCGTTTATGCCCTTGTTGGGCTATTCGTTTCCTTGGTCGACGGTGTGTCGCGCGTACGACGCGCTTGCGATGTGTCACAGGAGGTATCCCGCCTGTTGAACTGAAAATCTTCGAGTATTATAATATCGATACCGTTTTCTTCGTAACATGGTCGATCTACCCCAAACGTACTTGGAAAGCACGTCCCCGAGTGGCGCCCGTTGACATGGGGGGCTAGACGTTTACGCCAACCCCACGCGCTGCTTCTTCCATGCTCACACAAAAAGGCGAACTATATAGTGATTCAGCATCTGCGAGTGTCATATCAACACGCTGTTTTCCTTCATGTGATTCCCATACCTTGTACAGGTGGAGTTCTTGGTGCTGTAACGCGTCATTCAATACCATTTTGTTCAGGGTCTGGACACCGCCTAGCTGGGAAACAGTAATACACCGTCTGCTCTTACGCAGCGTGTTTGGCTCGTGTTTCTTGCATTTCTCAGTCGGGTGCGATTATCACCAGGGGCCATTTTGTCCTAGCCCCGGATCTTCCTTGCGAATGTCGCCGTCAGGCAAATAACTCGAGACGGTCAACACAACAGCTCCCAGGAAATACGTCAAACATTTGTACTGTATAGTAAAGGTATGTGTTATCTTGCGTGGTTTTCCTGCGTATTCTCTTACGTAATGCAATTCTTCGTTCTTCTTGTATTTCTTGTTCTCGTACTATGTTCCTGTGTTTCTGCGTGTGTTCCCACCTCGTTCATTTCCAGTTCGCTGTTCCTATGCGGTGCCTTTCGCGTTTGGTGGCAGGGCGTGCTATGTATGCACCTAGTGCACTGGTTTCACATGAGTCTGATTCCTTTGCCTGAGGTGTACTGTTTGATATGGTATTTGGTATTGTTGAACCAGGTGGTTGTTTGCTCGGATTGTACTCTTCCACCCCAGAGTTACTATATAAAAGCGTGTCCAGTGACCACGGACTAAGATGGTTGGCAAGGGGTCAACATCATAAGGAGTGTTTTTGTTCTGACTACAGTAGATTAGTTGCTGATCAAGTTATGTTACTGGTTCTTCGTCTGTTTCCTTAGGCGTTGACGCGAAGGGTAAACCACAGGTTGTGTATAACTGATGAGTTGTTTCAAGCGTGAACGTATTATCATTGCGGTGTCGCGTCGGTCGCCCAAGTTTTTGTGGGTTGCAGCATGTTTGTTAAGACTTTGGTCTATGGTGTATCGGATACATAGTCTTACTTTTCCCTACGGCATACAGAGCAGAAAATCTGCAAACGGAAAATTTGTGACGCGTACGTATGGAAAAGTGATGTTGGTATGCCGCACACGCGGGCCATTTTGTCCTAGCTCCGGATCTGCCTTGCGGATCCAGCCGTCATGCAAATAACTCCAGACGGTGCACACAAGAGATTCAAGGAATTACATACATATATTTTTGTACTGTACTGTAAAGGTCTGTGTTCTCTTGCGTGGTTCCCTGCGTATTATTGTACTTAATGCTATGCTTTCTGCTTCTTCTACGTCGTTTCTGCGTTTCTTCGTATTCTCCCACTTGTTTCATTGTCAGTTCGATGTTCGTATGCGATGCCTTTTGCGTTTGGATGCATGGCGTACTACAGTATGCACGTATGTACCTAGTGCACTGGTTTCACATGAGTCTGAGCCCCGTGCCTGGGGTATGCTCTTTGATGTTTTGGTCCAGTTTTTATTTACTTCTATAGTAAACGTACTGCAACTCAAACGGCGAAAAAAACGTGGTCAACACGGTTTCGAACCCGTGATCCTAGTCTGCGCCATCATGCGCGTGTACCGCCTGAAGGGAGGGCAGAGGGTGTTCTCGGGGCACGTCGTTGACGTTTTTTCCTGGTGTGTTCCCCACCAATGCACACAAGCTGACGACAGTTACTAATATCCTGCTGCACGAGTTCCTAGCGACAGCTATACTATCTTATTGTTGTACCGCGTGTTTGTATGCGGTGCATTTCGCGTTCGGTTGCAGGGCGTACTATGTATGTATGTACCTCATGCACTGGGTTCGCATGAGTCTGAGTCCTTTGTCTGAGGTATGCTCTTTGATATTTTGGTATTTGGTACTATTGTACCGGGTGTTTGTCCCTCGGGTTCTACTCTTCCACCCCAAGGTTACTGCAGCGCGTCCCGTGACCACGGACTAAGATGGTTGAGAAGGGGTAAACTCATAAGGAGGGTTTTTGTTCGTACTATATATTCACTCTCTACGTGATTGATATTGGTGATCAGGTTATGCGACTGGTTCTTCATCGGTTTTCTTAAGCGTTGACGCGAAGGTTAAACCCCTGGTTTGCTATAGATAAGCACGTGTCTCAAGCATGAACGTATACCATCAATGCGGTGTCGAGTCGGTAGCCTAAACCCTTGTGAGCTGCAGCATATTTGTTTAGACTTCGGTTGACGCTATCAGATACATAGCCTTTCTTTTCGTTACGGCGTACAGAGCAGAACATCTGCAGACCGAAAGTTGTGACGCGTAGGGTCTGGTACAGTATTTTCTTTTTTCGTGGGGAAGTAGATGGAAGCTTCCGTGGAAGCTTCCACGACTTCCATGGAAGATTCCACGACTTTCATGGAAGCTTTCACCGCTTCCACCGAAGCTTCCATCACTTCGATGGAAGCTTCCATCCACTTCAACTCTAAACGAAAATGATGTAGACGACCGCTCGTATGTATGGAAAAATGTTAGTATGTTTCGAGCATGTACGGGTTATGCCCCTTTCGAGGGCTTCACAGGGAAATATTGGCGCCAAACAGGGACGAAAGCAGCCGTACCGACGGCCACTGCGCGGTTTGGGGGATGACACAAGTTGGTGTCCGAGTTACAATGAAAAGGGTCGCACAGCACGGCATGGCACGGCACGAGCGCAAGCAGCACCTTATTCTTCCCGTGCTGCTAATAATAGGCCATCACGCTGCTTTCTTGACGGTTGATACCACCGAAGTTATCATTGCTTTGGTAGTTATAAAACGGGTCCCAGCGGAGTTAAGGTATCCCAGAGAGAGCGGAGTCGCCGCAAGCGCGCGGGAACCGCAACCGTCGACTACAGGGGTAATCAATCGTTGATTATGCTGTCGGAAAACCCCAAACACCATCGGAAGTTTATGTATTCGTATGTTAGGCACACTGATCTCGACACATCGTTACATCTACAAATGCGTCCGATGACACCTGATGGGTTCGCAGCTATGCATTTCCGCTCCAACCCAGTTTAGGGCGGGCTGCGCCTGTCTGTCTGTATGACGATCAGCGGGTAATTGACACCCTTCGTTACCTTCTACGTGAGCGGAGCTCGTTGTGAAAGAAAGTGAGCTCCACACAAGTACCTACCATGTGCACACGAATTCATGGTGCAATTCCTGCGTTCCGGCACTCGCATTAGAGCTCCAAATGATGGCAGACACCCAATGCCCGACGAAATAACAATCCTATAACGGGCAGGCAACAGGCAACAGGCAACAGCGCAACAGCAGTCGCAGCTCTGGATTCGGTATAAAATTCGGGCTGTTCATGCTCTATGAAACCGTCTTTCTTTGTGCCGGTTCACCCCGCGCCGACCGCCGACCGCCGCCGACAAACGTTTTCGAAACATGTTGTATACGTACTCGTATCGCTGTACGTTTGTTTATCTTGCTGTCTTCGACTCTTTATTGCCAAGTTTTCACTCGTACTCGTACTCGTACATCGGTAATCAGCAGTTAAGTTGTTATATGGCTGTACGTACGTACACGATCCTCTACATCGAGGGCTGCAAAAAGCAGCACATATATCATAATATATCATAAATATATACCTGGTACATACATATAGCTACGTACAACGCACAACAAGTACGCGTATATGATCGTAGGTAGTTGACGAGAGTGGTAGTAGCAGTACGCTTCTTTGGTAATACACCTGACAGTACGAGTAACGATGGTTATTAGGCTGTTTTGATATCGATGCTCCACTATAAAGTAAGCCCTCCGAAGACCGAAGATAGGCCCGGACATCATCCTGATGCAAACATTACACGTGCGCACATGGCGACGTGTCAGTGTTGTTCCAGTTGTTCGTATGCACACGGGTAGGCAAATCAACCAGCTGACAGACGCACACAGCAGTCGCGGTGGTAGTAGTCACGGTATCCGGTACTCGTACGTATAAAAATGCGGTTCTGGTTCGTACTACGTAGACGTTTCGGGAGGGGGGACCGTGCAGGAGCGGTTGGCACAAAACTTTGTGCAGGTCGTGTGCTGGTCAATTTCAGCTTTGCACATCGGCCCAAACCAACCTGACTCCAGAGCTACCCTGTGGGGGGCTCGAGGTCGGCAAAGGCAGCCACGCGGTTCCACCGCGTGTTTTCCAAAAACCCGCCGGGCGGCCGAGAGACCAGCCTCGACGGGATCAGATCTGCAGTTTGCACATTTTTTTTGTGCCAACCGCTCGTGCACATGGGGTGAGCCTGAAACTGTGGGCATTTCGAATTTCGAGAGGTACTCGTACATACTGCGTACTGCTGCTGCTGCTGCTGCATGATGAGGAGTTTGGTCCCGATGTTCTACGTATGGGATGCATGTGCGTTTGGCTGCCCCCGTCCTCCCTCTCGTTCTTCTTATCGCCACATCCTGTGTGTTCATCGTGGCAGAGGCAATCATCATGTATGCCGAGGATTGCCGTCGTCACGGGCGCAAGCAGAGCAAAGAAAGGCAAGCGCATGCCAAAACCACAAAACGACGAACTTTTTGATGCTGCTATTCTTGTTTTCTGTCTCATGACATGTGTGCCGATGTGATGATGTCAATATACCAGTACAGCAACAGCGCTATGCATGGAGGTGTGTCGGGTGTCCACTGTGTCTGTGCACGCGTGCCATCAGCCGGGCCAATCTGTCTCGTGTGAGTTTGTTCTCAGTGGTAGGGTGCAATACGCGGCCTCTCTGTAGAGCTGCGGGCCTGTTGTTTCAAGATTCTCTCAATCGATGTGTTTTTTGTCTTGAAAAGTACGTACGAAGTTACATTTTTTTTTCCAAGATTTAGTTGAGAAAGGATGAATTGACACAAGTGTCGGGTACATCGAAGCAGTCTGCTAGCACATTGCACTACCGTGCCGGGCTGTGGAGGTCCGACTAGAGTGGAATGTGGGATCAATTCTCTGTCCCTGACCTGATCCGTCCTATATACTCGTATACGCTGTATATTTGTGCCTTCTTTTTTTTTTTTTTTTTTTTTTAGGGGTAGTGGAGGCAAACACACAAGGTACGCGACAGCGTTAAGAATCTCGTAAGTTTTGCTACTACGAGGCTCGCGGCGTATTGTGCTTACAACATTGAGCATAAATGCTAGTATATAGGATTTAGACTGGCGCTCCTCGCTGGGCACAAATAAATGTTCCCCTGTAAATTCTTAACCTGCAAACAATCTCAGCCTGAAATTATTAACTCCAGAATTATTAACGGCGGGCGGGGGCGCGACAGTGGTGGTACCGACACTCGGCACCGCTATTGACGAAGAGAGTAGGAAGGAGATGGCAGAAGGTGTGGCATGGTCCTCGGATCGGTTTTGCAGCAGAGACGGGAACCTACGTTACTGCTTATGTATCACCGCCTTGAGTACAGTTTTCTCTCTTCTCTCTTATTTCTTGCTTTTTGCCTTGTTTCTCTCTCTGTTTCCTTTTCCCCCCCGCCGCCCTTATGAATGTATCTTCTTGCTCTGCCTCGTATTGCTTCCTCCATGCCGTACGAGCTATATTTTCCTCTTGAGCACGTATGACTTTCTTCTCGAAGGCCATCTCTAAGGGCCCATATTAACGAGAATAGCATAAATCCAATTTGGAAAAAAAAACAATCAAATTCGATTTTCATTGGTCAACACGCGCACCAGCATCAAGGATTAGGATCTTCGGGGGTGCTGGTGCGTGTGTTGACCAATGATAAGTGAATTTGAATTTTATTTTTACCAAATTGAACTTATTTTATACTCGTTAATATGGGCCCTAATGGTGAATCGTTTCTATAACCTGAAAATAAATGGAGGTTTCGACAGCTTCACAGGCGTGTTTAGACCGGGAAAAGGGCGAATCGCGCCCGCTTTTATTGAATCCCCCCCCGGCTATTTCGGGAGAGGCAACCAACGCCGCTGGCCATTTCTTTAGGGTGTCATTTTGAAACATTTTCGACATACTCCAGTTTTCTCAAAATCGGTTTCGGATGCGATTCAATCGAAAAACAGGCCTCATTTTCAATCGAAACGTCAATGTACAGTTGAAAATCTGTTCTTGATTTTGTATGGATTCTTTAAAGGTATACCGTTGTATCGTACCTAGGCTGTCACGAACATGCCAAACGGGGGCTCGGTGTCGCATCTTTACAATGAACTGTTCCCGCAAGAAATTTAAAGTTTGAGTTATTGGTACGTTAAGGGTTACAAAGTTAGCTGTGTGCGTATTCATACTGCTTATTTACTGTCGGCCTGGTTGCGTCATTCGCGAAACATAACTGTGTGGTGGTATTCGGCGCGGCGTGCGAGCTTACCGAGTTGCTCGTGGCCTTTGGGATATCTCGACGGGTCCGTTCTGACGAAGGCAAAGCATTTGGAGCGGAAGTAGGGACAAACTTCTTCTGTTGGCTAGGCAGAGGCTACGCAGTACAGGAGGACATTCTCAGCAGCTACAATAATAGCGACCACGTGTGAGATGTGTCTCAGGGAAGATACTTATATTCAGAAGCAAACATCGAGCAGTAGTCGATATCACCGTCACGAGGGTAGCGTCTACCTCGGCAGTCACTCGGATTTTAACATACCTCCTGTCAACATGGTTGATTGGTTCACACCCCTGTCTCTATGTGTCTCCCCCCCCCTCTCCCTTTAACAATAATAAGGGATAGTCCTCTGCTCTTCACCGGCGCTCACGCGAGACCCCCCCCGTTGCTAACGCCTCGCGGCTTTAAGGTTATTCGGCGTTCAGCTTCGCTCTCTGATATTGGCGTGCCAAGCATCAGGGATCTTATGACAAAAAACAAAAGGGGGCTCGACGTTAGCACGAACCATCAGAAACTCACGTTTTGTACTGAAACTACACAGTAGAGCACAATGCACCCCGCCTCACATATTGTTTTGGAGCCTGGCCCAGAGTTAGAGTTATCAAAAGCGGTGTCTTTTCACGAGGTGATGTTGTTTTTCAGTCCGCCGTGCCTCGCCTCTTGCTGGGTCTTTTCTCCACCAATGTCAAGCGGAGCCTCCTCCCGCCGAAGCTGCGCTGTTCAGGTCCAGCGTAGCTTCGCTCTCAGATATTCGTGTGTCGAACTGCAAGGGCTATGTTTGGGTGCGCCGAAGTGCAGGCACGTATGGCGTGGGTGGCAGGAGCGGTTCGGGCACGAGGGACTGGGCGAGTAGGGGGAGGGGGGAGGGGGTGCGCGCGCTGCGCTTGGTCGTCGCCGGGCGGGCGACGCGCGGATTCAGGTTGAAGTTGAACTATGCATCCTTTCTCCAAGATTCCAACATTTTCAATCAAGTAGGTTTAAACAACTCTCAATTCCATTTTTTTCTTTTTTATTCTGAACATAGAGGCAATTCATTGCTTTCGGTGGACGTTGAACTAAATCGTGCTCGCTCCAAATTTTTCAATCAAGTCCAACCAACTCTCAATTCAATCAAATTATATTTTCAAATAAACAGATAGGCTCTTCATGGTTTTCGGTTGACGTTGAGCTATTCGTTCTTGCTCCAAGATCCCAAGATTCTCAAGCAAGTTTATATAATCAATTTCATCATATATTTCATTTTTCATACTGGTAGCGGAGGCATTTCATTGTTTTCCTGTTGAGGTACTCTATATCATATAGACAAGCGGCTTGGCGCAAATGTTACCCTATACGTTCTTGGACAACCACTGCAGCTTCACGATTCTCGATTCAGGATACAGTAATGTAGTAACCAACAGCAGTGAGTGGGTGTACACGCGTTCTTTCACCCGTGTAGTATGTGGTATTTCACCCGGAGTCGAACCAAATTTGGGCTCGCTCTTCTCAGAGAACTTGCGGTCTTTTGGTGAGAGATATCTAGCACTGCTGCTGTCATTCATTTCTCCAGGGGCGTTGTTTGAGCTGTTCACGTACAGCAGTGTTGCCAATTTCGGAGGAAAAAAACAGGAACAGTCGTACATACTGCGTACTGCTGCTGCTGCTGCTGCTGCATGATGAGGAGTTTGGTCCCGATGTTCTACGTATGGGATGCATGTGCGTTTGGCTGCCCCCGTCCTCCCTCTCGTTCTTCTTATCGCCACATCCTGTGTGTTCATCGTGGCAGAGGCAATCATCATGTATGCCGAGGATTGCCGTCGTCACGGGCGCAAGCAGAGCAAAGAAAGGCAAGCGCATGCTAAAACCACAAAACGACGAACTTTTTGATGCTGCTACGAGTTCTTGTTTTCTGTCTCATGACGTATGTGCCGATGTGATGATGTCAATATACCGGTACAGCAACAGCGCTATGCATGGAGGTGTGTCGGGTGTCCACTGTGTCTGTGCACGCGTGCCATCAGCCGGGCCAATCTGTCTCGTGTGAGTTTGTTCTCAGTGGTAGGGTGCAATACGCGGCCTCTCTGTAGAGCTGCGGGCCTGTTGTTTCAAGATTCTCTCAATCGATGTGTTTTTTGTCTTGAAAAGTACGTACGAAGTTCTATTTTTTTTTCCAAGATTTAGTTGAGAAAGGATGAATTGACACAAGTGTCGGGTACATCGAAGCAGTCTGCTAGCACATTGCACTACCGTGCCGGGCTGTGGAGGTCCGACTGAAGAGGACGGTGGGATCAATTCTCGGTCCCTGACCTGATCCGTCCTATATACTCGTATACGCTGTATATTTGTGCCTTTTTTTTTTTTTTTTTTTTTTTTTAGGGGGGGTGGAGGCAAACACACAGGGTACGCGACAGCGTTAATAATCTCATAAGTTTTGCTACTATGAGGCTCGCGGCGTAGTGTGCTTTCAATGTTGAGCATAAAAGCGAGTATACAGGATTTAGACTGGCGCTCCTCGCTGGGCACAAATAAATGTTCCCCTGTAAATTCTTAACCTGCAAACAATCTCAGCCTGAAATTATTAACTCCAGAATTATTAACGGCGGGCGGGGGCGCGACAGTGGTGGTACCGACACTCGGCACCGCTATTGACGAAGAGAGTAGGAAGGAGATGGCAGAAGGTGTGGCATGGTCCTCGGATCGGTTTTGCAGCAGAGACGGGAACCTACGTTACTGCTTATGTATCATCGCCTTGAGTACAGTTTTCTCTCTTCTCTCTTATTTCTTGCTTTTTGCCTTGTTTCTCTCTCTGTTTCCTTTTCCCCCCCGCCGCCCTTATGAATGTATCTTCTTGCTCTGCCTCGTATTGCTTCCTCCATGCCGTACGAGCTATATTTTCCTCTTGAGCACGTATGACTTTCTTCTCGAAGGCCATCTCTAAGGGCCCATATTAACGAGAATAGCATAAATCCAATTTGGAAAAAAAAACAATCAAATTCGATTTTCATTGGTCAACACGCGCACCAGCATCAAGGATTAGGATCTTCGGGGGTGCTGGTGCGTGTGTTGACCAATGATAAGTGAATTTGAATTTTATTTTTACCAAATTGAACTTATTTTATACTCGTTAATATGGGCCCTAATGGTGAATCGTTTCTATAACCTGAAAATAAATGGAGGTTTCGACAGCTTCACAGGCGTGTTTAGACCGGGAAAAGGGCGAATCGCGCCCGCTTTTATTGAATCCCCCCCCGGCTATTTCGGGAGAGGCAACCAACGCCGCTGGCCATTTCTTTAGGGTGTCATTTTGAAACATTTTCGACATACTCCAGTTTTCTCAAAATCGGTTTCGGATGCGATTCAATCGAAAAACAGGCCTCATTTTCAATCGAAACGTCAATGTACAGTTGAAAATCTGTTCCTGTTTTTTTCCTCCGAAATTGGCAACACTGCTGTACGTGAACAGCTCAAACAACGCCCCTGGAGAAATGAATGACAGCAGCAGTGCTAGATATCTCTCACCAAAAGACCGCAAGTTCTCTGAGAAGAGCGAGCCCAAATTTGGTTCGACTCCGGGTGAAATACCACATACTACACGGGTGAAAGAACGCGTGTACACCCACTCACTGCTGTTGGTTACTACATTACTGTATCCTGAATCGAGAATCGTGAAGCTGCAGTGGTTGTCCAAGAACGTATAGGGTAACATTTGCGCCAAGCCGCTTGTCTATATGATATAGAGTACCTCAACAGGAAAACAATGAAATGCCTCCGCTACCAGTATGAAAAATGAAATATATGATGAAATTGATTATATAAACTTGCTTGAGAATCTTGGGATCTTGGAGCAAGAACGAATAGCTCAACGTCAACCGAAAACCATGAAGAGCCTATCTGTTTATTTGAAAATATAATTTGATTGAATTGAGAGTTGGTTGGACTTGATTGAAAAATTTGGAGCGAGCACGATTTAGTTCAACGTCCACCGAAAGCAATGAATTGCCTCTATGTTCAGAATAAAAAAGAAAAAAATGGAATTGAGAGTTGTTTAAACCTACTTGATTGAAAATGTTGGAATCTTGGAGAAAGGATGCATAGTTCAACTTCAACCTGAATCCGCGCGTCGCCCGCCCGGCGACGACCAAGCGCAGCGCGCGCACCCCCTCCCCCCTCCCCCTACTCGCCCAGTCCCTCGTGCCCGAACCGCTCCTGCCACCCACGCCATACGTGCCTGCACTTCGGCGCACCCAAACATAGCCCTTGCAGTTCGACACACGAATATCTGAGAGCGAAGCTACGCTGGACCTGAACAGCGCAGCTTCGGCGGGAGGAGGCTCCGCTTGACATTGGTGGAGAAAAGACCCAGCAAGAGGCGAGGCACGGCGGACTGAAAAACAACATCACCTCGTGAAAAGACACCGCTTTTGATAACTCTAACTCTGGGCCAGGCTCCAAAACAATATGTGAGGCGGGGTGCATTGTGCTCTACTGTGTAGTTTCAGTACAAAACGTGAGTTTCTGATGGTTCGTGCTAACGTCGAGCCCCCTTTTGTTTTTTGTCATAAGATCCCTGATGCTTGGCACGCCAATATCAGAGAGCGAAGCTGAACGCCGAATAACCTTAAAGCCGCGAGGCGTTAGCAACGGGGGGGGTCTCGCGTGAGCGCCGGTGAAGAGCAGAGGACTATCCCTTATTATTGTTAAAGGGAGAGGGGGGGGGAGACACATAGAGACAGGGGTGTGAACCAATCAACCATGTTGACAGGAGGTATGTTAAAATCCGAGTGACTGCCGAGGTAGACGCTACCCTCGTGACGGTGATATCGACTACTGCTCGATGTTTGCTTCTGAATATAAGTATCTTCCCTGAGACACATCTCACACGTGGTCGCTATTATTGTAGCTGCTGAGAATGTCCTCCTGTACTGCGTAGCCTCTGCCTAGCCAACAGAAGAAGTTTGTCCCTACTTCCGCTCCAAATGCTTTGCCTTCGTCAGAACGGACCCGTCGAGATATCCCAAAGGCCACGAGCAACTCGGTAAGCTCGCACGCCGCGCCGAATACCACCACACAGTTATGTTTCGCGAATGACGCAACCAGGCCGACAGTAAATAAGCAGTATGAATACGCACACAGCTAACTTTGTAACCCTTAACGTACCAATAACTCAAACTTTAAATTTCTTGCGGGAACAGTTCATTGTAAAGATGCGACACCGAGCCCCCGTTTGGCATGTTCGTGACAGCCTAGGTACGATACAACGGTATACCTTTAAAGAATCCATACAAAATCAAGCCAAACATTCCGCCGGTAGTTTTCACCCACGAGGCACAACTGTCGCATGTAGCAGAACAAAGCAGGGTATCGTATCACCATTTCGAGAAATTGGTTTTGAAAGAATACGAGAGGTCTTGGGGATCTTCCCCACAAACCAACAGCATACGAAACCCGATCAGTTCCACTGTGTACAAGCGCGCGTAACGTATCGGACACCATGTTGCGAATCATCGTTCCTGGCAAGGTGGCTTAGGGTGAGGATTGAGCAAGCAGACCATGCATTGTCTGTGCAATTACTCGTAAGGATTGGCATCGAAAAAACAAGATGACAACATGTCTACAGACATTCGCACGATATGCATGGAACCTAGAATAACCAGACCAACCTCCAACCAAGCGATGGGTCGACCAAGTTGATGAGGTGCGCCCGTACGTATCCCAGTTTCTTTGGATTGTAGATGGTTGAACTGACTGCCTAGGGCCACAGGTGGATGCGATGACCGAATTGACGAATGTGAGTCGCAAAAAGAAACCTACTCAACAAATGGGGAGGCGTCATAAACAACGCGGCCCCTGCCCTGACCAAACCGCCTATGTCCCCGAAACCATTGCAACTGTCACCACAGTAGAACGTAGGTCTGTCACAGAGGAACGGCTTGACGAGTTGGTACATGTGTATCATGAATGAACTAGTTTCGACGAGTTCGCGACGAGACGATACATACGGACGTACTGACGAAAGATGAAAGACAGAGGGGCGGGACGCCGGACGAAGCAGACACCTTGACTCACGAATATGTATCGTAGGTTATCTACACACTGCGGTGCTGGTGTTACTTACTTTAGTAGCTGCTGCTGCTGCTGGTTTGCCGTGCTGTAGTGTTGTAGTCCGTTTGTCGTGTGTACGGCGTAGCTTTTGCTCGCAGTGTCTTCAGATCAGCGAAATGAGACACGTCATACTGAAAATAGAGTGGATACACAAATCAATTGGTGCGGCCAGATGCGTCCGTGGCTGTGGGTCATGGGCCCGCGGGTGGTGGTCTGGGACCTGGTCACACACGACACCCCAAGAGGTGGGATTACACGTATGCTGAGGGTCTCCGGGAGGGAAATCGATCTCCGCTGCGTGCGATGTGGACGTCACCCCTTTGTAGCCGGTTCGCAAAGCAAATGGGCGTGGTTGCGTACACAATGAACAGGGGGTGAGGGGGGACGGACAACGTTTTTAATGTTACTGACGGAAGCCCCACGGTAAACCCTAGAGAATTGACAGACAATGACTGGGTGTGGTAATGACGTCCCTGCGAAGGAAAAAGGGCGGCCCGTTGTTGTTATTGTTCTAACAATAACACGTCGTCAACATTAACGGCAGTAGCCCTGGTCACCGGAATGCCTCCAAATAAATCTGGATTGGAATACTAATAGTACTCCTGTTTCATTTCGCCGAGGCCTCAACACGGACATAGTTTGGGACCAATAAAGCCTCACATCTGCGATCAGCCGGAAGCTCTTACCTAGTATTCTTACCTCCGTGGTGATCCGATGGTAATCAACGCAGCACCTCGTCGCAGAGTGTAGGTATTCCGTTAGAATATACACTAAAATTTATGCCAGATAGTCGTTATTGGCGTGTCTGGCCCGAATTGATGGGCGGGCGAGAAAATATGTTTTGCCTTGCCGCTTCTATCTCTCTCGTGTTACTGAAGGTCACTCCCATCGTCGGCCCACATCGTTATGCTCTCTCTGAACAGCATGGTTTTTCTCCCATCTCGTGGACGACGTCTCTCGTCCCCGGGCTGTTCATCTTAGATTACTGCTGCTGTAACATTTGGTCGGGGTCTACTTGGTACATCGCTTGGGATAATAAAGGCTTCTCCGCTGCGACAGGATATCACATCCATGATCGTTGCCCCTTTATCCATACCTCACTGCCGTGGTTTGATCCCTCCTTTGGGATTATTGTCATCCATATATACCCAAACTTGTACTATACCTTGATATCTAGTCGGTTCGAATTTGGTTGTCTCGTGGAAATGCTGTGCACGAACGTGCAGACTACGCGGACGACGGCAGGACGTGATAGAAGAATAATGATGTGAATCTCTCGCGGAGAAACACGCGTGGAACTCTCTTGGAGAAACATGCAGGTAGCTGATGGCACCTAGTGAGCGTGAGGTTCACTGTTGTTCAACAGAACAGGAAACAAAGAGATGGTTTGAAAGGTGGCGCTTATTTGGCTTTGCTCTAGAGAGTGGGAGAGTGAGCTCTGTAGGGCTCACAAACCCTTGTAAGTTGGCCACAACTTATTCTACATGACATGACTACATGACCGCCGTGATATGATCATGTGTCAGTACCTTCAATACTCCATGTACCAGTACCCTATGATACGATATACTATGAGTACTCGTACTCTTATTGTTTCCCCGACTGATAATATTACCGCATATTATCGTAGATCTGTCCAGATCAGAACAATAGACAGTTCGTCTATCTTACATTCTAACAGGACGTTCGTCTCTATGAACGCCGCTTCGCGAGAACGCTTCACCCCCGACGCGTACGACGGTTGCGGACCTTTTCCTCACGTACTCCATATGAGCGACCATCAACGTCCTGTCCATCTCATGACTCTGGAGTCGTAGGATCCCCCTGAACTCGCTGTTTTCAAAATACAAGTACGATACAAATCATATAGATGGAGCACGTCGAATACAGTATACACCTCAAGCAAGAAATAGTAAACAAATATATAATTGCAATCGATCCAGGGGAAAAAGGAAAGCAAATCAAGGAGAATAGCAGACAAAGGGGAAAAGAGGGAGAAGGCGAAAACATGTGGAGAAAGACAGGGAGGCACGACAATACATAAGACAAAGCACGAACGGAAACAAGCAGAAGACAATGCACAGGCTTGTATACTCGCAGGCTAGCAGACGAGTACACGGGGGGGGGGTGGCGAAAACCCAAGCCAAATCAGAGTCCTTCACCAGGGAGAGCTACTGTAGTTATCAATACGCACGCTTGGTCAAGACAAGCAGGCATGAAAAATATCGAAGTAACTTAACACGAACCACAAGATAGAAAAATTTCAAAGAGCGAGAAAGCAAAATAAAATAAAAGGTGAAAAAAGGGGAAAGCTAAAAGCAGGCAATGGGGACATACAGAAGGTGAGAGACTCCAGGCGGCGTCGTGTTATCTGCTTCGGTACTCGAAAGGCACGCATCATGACGATGATGACTATTGCCACTCGTCAGTCGTTTGGGCAGCACATCCGACTCTACCTACCCTCCGCGACTCACCCCCAGCCTCTGCCCCCGCACCCGCTCCTTACTTGGCGGATTGAAGTCAGAGGATCGCGTCGATGTTGCAACCGCCGCCGTGGCATGCACCTTAGCCGCATCTCCCCTCTCCGCACGATGTCAGTTCTGCACGTAGGTCCCGGCCCTGCCCAAGCCCCATCTAAACCCCCTGCTAGTCGTAAGGGCTGCCTCGCAGTACCCTGCCGACTTAATGGCCAACTCGTTGAGATCCTCTTCGAGGAGCCCCACCCAACCGTTCTTGTGTCCAGAGGAGTAGCCCTTGCTTCCCACCATCTGTCATGACATCCCCCTCCTCGCCAGGCGCTACTCTACCAATCGTGCCAGGAACCTGGGAATCCAAATACCTTCGCCTGCGCACCGTCGCCTCAAGCTCTCATAGTATGTCTTGACAAGCGCGTGGGCGTAGGATCTAGAGTAGAGGCTTCGCGCTTTCGTCACCGACAGCAGCCGACGGCAATCAGCCGATTTCGGACTCCATATGACGCACCTCTACACAATCATCTCCAGTACCCCGGCTTCCAGCAGCTGCACCTTCAACCACAACCGCACACCTGGGTGGACATAGACCCCCACCCTTCACCGCCGGGAACACGGCCATGCCCTCTGAATTCGACGCGCTATCTTAACATTCCACATGCGGTGTGTGAACATTCATCCGGGTCCAATCGAAATCGCTTTAGTCTGGGGTATTCCAGAACCATTCGGCACTGAACCGATTCACTTACACCAGTAAAAGCTCCAATGCTACTTCGCCCACGGGAGCACGACGAAAATAACATATGGATGACGCCACATCGACTTCAAAATGTCGAAGAGAAAAAACACCCGGTGGGGTGATGGGATTTCGGGACGAACCTAGGATACGAAAAAGCGACTGTTCTATAGATTGTTGCTACTCGATTTCAGTATACCCTCCTTTCCTGGATCTCGAACATGTAGGGTGGGGCAACGGATTCATGCCTACGTACCAGGTGCGCGGATCAGGAACCCTCAGCTAGTAGTTGTCGAGTAGCCGCGCGTACGCGTTTCAGCAACGTGCGCAAACTACGTGGGAATTGAGTGAGGGACTTGCGGTCAACACACATATTTTATGGTACATATTAATCCGTCTGGAAGCTGCGATGAACGTTCAGTTTAATCCCCTCGCCAATCAAACGAAGAGCGGGTCGTACGACGAATCCCCAATGACAGCCACTTAGACAGAGCAGCTACTCAGAACAAAAGCTCCTGTTGTGATTTAACCCCTTGCCTTATCGCTAATACGTGGTCACAGGTTCCGTTCTAGTAGCTCTGGAGTGGAAGAGTACAACCTCAGAAACAAATACAATAATACCAAAGATAACATTCCACCAAAATAATTGAGACGAAGCTTACTACGCCAGTGTATCAGAGCACCAGGTACGTGCATAGTACGCTTTGCAACCAAAAGCGAAGGGCACCGCGTATGAATCAAAAATCGAAAATGAGCCAAAGGGGAAGAAAACCAGAAAAGCAGAAACGGAGAAGAACAAAAAGAAAACATGACATTCCGTAAGCAACATACGCGGGGAAACACGAACGAATACGCATCCCTTACTGTACGACACATTGATGCGTTTCCTGGAACCTGTTGTAAGCATCGCCTCGAGGTATTTACTGGGCGGTGAGATTCGCAAGATTAGAACCAGTTAGAGCTAGGCCGAAATGGTTCGTGGCGATGTCATCACTCAACGCTAGACACAAGAGCATAATCCACGACGCTAGAACAGACGACATATGGTGGCCTCCCAACGTGGCGGTGTCCAGCTCTTGAAAGAAACGATTCTGGCTAAGGCATTATAGAACCAAGAACTGAACCTGTATTGTGTGGCGAGGATTGCAGGAACGTACGGAGGAAAGCAACGTGTTAATAGATCACCCGCGCCCAAGCACGGTTGAGCCGCTACCTCGCACGATTAACAGGGAACACGCAGCCCGTAGTGGATGCAGCAGGTCTGGCACCCAATGCCAATAGGCGGCACTCGGGGCATGTGATTTCACGGAAGTTTGGGGTAGTTCAACAATTTTACGACGCAAACGTGTCGACATTTACATTCTGGAAGCTTTTCCATTCAACAACAGGTATTTCATGGAAGATATCGCCAAAGTATCATACGCGCACACCGCACCGTCGACCAAAAACAGCGCGTATCTCGACAATGGCAGTGCCTTAATATGCTTGTCTATAGGATATGTATATTGTTGCGTAGACGGACACGTGTATATATATTATTCGCGGTGACCGCCGATGTAATCGACTAAGGTTTCGAAACCCATGCTGTCGACAGGTTAATGCATAATATTTATGGGCAGCCAACAACTTTCGCCCTCGCCAAAGCCCTGACTGGTACATTACACGAACAGGGTCGTCCGAGTCGATGCCAAGTACTCCCATATCAACCTTCACCCCTGCTATGCTGTTTGGATCCCACGTGATACGGCACGTTTTAAGTGTTAGGGTGAGCTACGTGTCACAGATGATATGGATGCTTGTTTAGGCGACCGTGCCTGGTACGCCCAGACGACTCAACAAGCACGACCTGTAGCCACACAGTAGTGTACCGCCTCGATTTGCGATGCACCTGGCTATTGCCTTGACGCATGCTGCGGTTGGGATGGCACCTGTTTCCGCCTTCTGAGGAAAATTCTAAATATGTGTGTGACCGACGAGACTCCTACCCCATAAGGCATTCATCACCGCTAGAATCTACGTTGTGGTTTTCGCTATTTTTCGATCAACAGTTGAGCCACGACCTTGTTCACGTGGGTCCGTTTTCAGTTGGGTCGACATCAATGTTCGGGTGGGGTGTGGAACTCACCAAACGTAAGTGGTCAACTAAATTATCAGGTGCAATTATATATCGTAGCATAACTAAACAGCTTCGCGACACGGAATCGCATGTACTAAACCGCAGCACAAGTTTTCCAGCTCACCCGAATTCAAACGTGGTTGTAAGCCACCTATATTGTTCGAGGGAAACTATGGTGATGGCTGCCGTGCCGTGGAAATGACATGTGACACATGCTATGCGTGCTTGTGAAGGCCTACGTTCAATCGAAGCGTCCCTATGGAACAAGGTCATGAATGTCATGTAATGATCTTATCCATATGATAGCCAACATGCGGTACTCACTTAAAACCATAAACCCTTGCGCGGAGATTCCAGTCACGGCTTGAGTGCGAATCGTCTTGCGTGTATGCGTGTCCAGCTGTCTACGTCAGAAATAAACACCAACATGCTAATGATGTCAAGCCCCTGCGACGTACCTCGGTGATGCTCACCCACACGTCAGTCTTATTCTCAGAGTCGTCGAGGCACAGCTTGATGTCCTCCGTTTCGTCGGTGGATAGGTCGAAGCTCTGGTACCCAAGCGTTGAGCCGCTGGACGTGATGGTGCTGTGGTGGCTACCGTTGTCGAACACGTCCAGCGTCCGCGTCCTCTCGTTTCCCTTGTGAAAGGCGACTTGCATCCTAACAATGTCCTGGGGATTCCCGAAGGAGTACGTGATGCAGCAGCCCTTGTTATCGTCAGAGCTGTCGAGGATGCCCCCTTTGCACGACCACCGGGAGTTCGCCGAGAGGTCGTCGTCCCGGGTGTTGTAAGGAACGCAGCCATCAGAGCCGCACCCACTTCCGGACACGCGTGCGTCGTAACCAGTCGCATCCACGTCGACCGAGGTCCTGTCCCTAGCGTCCACGAGGTCTGACATGGGGTAGGGGGCGCGACGGGTGGGTTGGTTTGAGTTTGTGGAGATATTTATTTTCGTTGTACTGAATCACACGTGCCATTTCTCACTCTAGGTGTGAGATTTTTCTCCTTCATGTGGTGTTTGGATGTGGGCACGAAGGCTCCGAGAATATCAAGATACTATGATACAAGCACTTAAGATGCATGCACGCGAATCCAAGACAAAATACTTCGGAATTTACGGTTCAGCCCTGTTTGAAATATGTACGTATATCTAGGTATTGTTATAGTTAGATCCATACGTCCTTCCGTAGAAACCGTATTTGTTCCAGTTCGGACGTCCTTCGCAGGTACATATAGATATCTACTTTCACCGTCGTGAAAAACGGATTGCCTGTAGTGTTATCCACCCGTAGATAGTCATCTACACCACCCATACATAGAGACTGCGGAAATCGTTCAAACAATAGTGCTTCACAGATATTGTTATCGGAGCCATTGCAAATGGAGCACCCTCAACGGACGCATTACTACGTGGAAAGGCGCAAATGGTGGCCGTGAACATGTACCTAACGTGCAGAGGATAGGCTAGGGATGCACCGCAAAAACCTACCCAGGTTATTTCTTGAACTCAAGAACATGTTTGGATGGTCCTCTTCAAGCACATGCACTTTAATATCATATACTCTACGAGTGACATATGCCAGAGATATACACGGTATCGTCAACAGCCCGATATCTTCTGGGTATAGATATACCATAGGGGAAACTCTACACTCAAGGTCGTCCAATGGAGTTGAGTTACATTGGAGTTCGTATAGAGATTTAGGTGTATACGAAGTGCATGTTTAATGGCTCAAGTAGCCACAGACACAATAGGTGAACACCAAGTTTACGACCACTGCTGACCCGTGTCAAGAGGAGGTTTAAATCGCCGCTCTTGGAGAGTATGTCGGGGTTCGGACAAAACTTGCTCGCCCGGACAGGAGTAAGTTACGTTTGTCCTTCGACGAAACATGCGTTTATACTTGGTCCGAAAGCCTACTTGCGACTCTCAAGCACGGATCAAACATGTGATACATTTACTTATATGCAGCTCGTGCTCTTGTGGGCATTGGCTGCGTTGTTCACTCCGCTAATACGAGCATATAACAGCCGATTTTCCTAATTGAGAATTGCCTTTCCGATGAGAATGAAAATCGAGTTTAGTACTTTGTCATTGTTTAAGAGTTGTATTTCGCTCACGATCAAAATTTGACCTAGAAAATATGTTCCTCGATGGTAGGTATCGATCCACGAAAAACAAACTGAAATCGGCCTCGACAGGCTCGAAAAATCAAGGATTTAAGGGAATTTGAATTTATGAGCGAGGTCCCTCGCCCATAAATACAGATGTTCTGGGATCCTCGATATCTTGAGACTGCCGATGCCGATTTCGTTTTTTTTTTTGTCGTCGACGGGTGTCACAACTGACAATAGTTTACAGCGAAAACAAATACTGTAAGGGAAGTGCATCTCTTACAATTCAAAAAACAATATTTTCGATTTTCATTCTCATCAGAAAGGTAATTCTCAATTAGGAAAATCGGCTGTTATATCTAGGTGTACACACAGTTCCCCCGTGCCCGCCACCGAAGGTCAATCGTGTGCTTCTTCATTTCGAAAAACATGGTGCGATACCTCGATGGTTACAGCTTTACCGTGGTCGATCAGGGGTCACATGGCAATATTGTGCGCACCTACCCATAAACCATCAAACTAACCCGATACTACTACAGGACCTGCGTGTTACCACGTAAACAGGTACCATGTTTCGTGATTTATATGTACCCGTTCATATATGTAAAGCATGTTATGTTTACAGTAAAAATATACACCTCTCGTGCGTGCACGGTCCATCGATACGGTGTTTGAAGCGAACCGAGTGACTGCGGACCCTGGACGCATGTTACGATAGAGGGGCACCATGTTTGTTCGGAGCTCCTAACTTGAGGAGAGTCATACCTCACCGAAAAAATGGTTTTGGAGGAAAATAAAAGTGCCGCCGGATGCGAAACCTCATGGCCGAAGTATACTCTGAAACATTATTCGTCACAGAAATGAAAGTCCGACGAATTTGGGTTAAGGAGCCCGATCGTTCAGAAAACGATTCAGCCAAAAAGTGCTACCTCTACCGTAGCACGCGTCCCTGTGCGGTACGTGTATACGCCTGGCATGTTAACTGCCAGTATTGAGAAAGGTCTACGTTCCGTAGATGCTTTGTGGCGCCTTCACCTCCTCATATCGTGTTTTGCGCGTCATACGACAGAGTGCGAAGTTATGATTTGAGCACGCTACCGCAAACGATAACGAACGTGTATCCGCTTTTCGAAGTGGCTTAAAACTTCAGGGGCTCTAGGTTCCGAGTTGTCGTAGCCCTTTTTATGAGCTCCGAGATATTTTGACGTCGATCGAAAAAGCGTTCACACGGCCATCATGGCTCTTATGGAGAACTCCACACGCGTTAAATGTGGTACCCCAACAACAAGTAAAAAGTTGGCGTGTGTAACATACGTATCTCCGCGCCCTTCGCTAGCTGCCAAATCAGGTGTTCCCAATGTAACGTGAGTCGTCTCCTGTGACGTTCGTTCATTTCGATATGAAACTTCAAAACGATACTCTCTTTACAACCCCGTGATCACAATCAGCAGCACTGGTATGCCTTTGGCGACACATCTCGTCGATGCCGCATGTCCCAAAGGTCCAGAAACGTGATATACTACACGACATCTATCTAACGCTCACCGGAAGCCGGGCACGAAAACGCCCTGATGATCTCAGCGGAAGATCCCACTGCGGAATTGCGCCCAAGAGAACAGAACGGAACACATGCCGACAGGACACAGTGAGCGGGTGTTAAGGTGTGGGTCTTCCCTATTCCGACCGGCTGAAAACATAACAATTATGCGCGCTCCGCTGGTACTCGTGTAGGACATGTTGGTATATCTCACACAGTACGGATCCTCTTCTTGTCAAAACGCGAGACAAATCCATCGCCCTTTGCCCTGATTCCCGCTTGTCTAGCACAAGCAAAGCGCAGGAAGTTGGGTTGATTCTCGAAATATATACCCCTGACAACATATTTTCACTACTGGGCGCCGAGCGAGAACGTCGTTGGACCCGTTATAATACCGTGAGGTATACTGGACATGAAGCCCGGGTCGCTGGCCCTTTAGAGAGCTGGCGCAAAGGCCTAAATATTGATAGCGACCAAGGCTAGTCTTCCGGCTCGACGTCCGTACCCTTCCCCTGATGTCTTGGCAATATATTTTCAGGACAGGTTTTTCTCAGGCGTAAAAAGCGCCAGTAGCGATATTATAAAAAATCACGGGGGTTTACGTTGCTGTGGTACACACCGCAGCTGTAGCCATTTAGTCCACGTTGACACTCGCAGGGGGTGCCATCTTCGTCGCACAGGGGGGACTCCGGGCACTCTGCGCAACAAAGGTGCAAAACAATACAATGGGACGGGAAATATATATATGTATATTTCGCTGGGAGTCGACGAAGAAATAAAGAGCTGAAGTCTTCTCGCGATAAAGAGACAACGCAAGCGAACCAAACGCAGTGGGGAGGAGGGACGATCGTCTGCATTGACAGATTAGATCTGACCTATGACTAGGAGTGAAAGGGCAAAGAGAAGGGCGAGTATAACAAATGGGATGGACGTTTGGTTTATTAGTATATTTCGCTATTCACTCGCGGAGTGGAGGGCTGGGCAAAACCATAACTCCTTTTCGACCTTACCAGGAGCATGATATCGCCCGTGCGTGTGCGCCGTCGAGCGTCAGCGGGATGAGTCATGGTGTTAACCTGAAAGGTGCTAGACAAATAGAGTATCAAGCGCCTTCTGGTTGCTGGAAATGATACGACTAACACCAGACTTGACATTTCGTGACCTGTATTGCCTCGAGATATAAACTAAACCGTGCGTGCAAAAATGCAATCAGCTGCGTCTGCTTCTGTGCAACGGAAACGGTTTCCACGAATCAAGCCAAGTCGAAACCTACTCCTTACGATAGTCCCACAAACATACGCACCTAATACTCGCTCCATCCGGTACTACGAGTATACAAGGTACAGACTAAGTCTATGTCCGTCGAAACTAATGCAAAACAGCTGGCCACAAATATCAGACTCCTGACCGTCACAACAACAGTGCAACGAAACATTGGTGTGGCCGACGTCAACCATTGTCTTTCTGAGGATGGCCTCTTCAGGAGCTCTGTAAGTCATCAAACACAATATGTTTCAATGATGTGTTTTGCAACCCAGTGAACAATTACATGGCCTTAAGGTGCACAAATAGATAATTTACCAAAAAAACAATTTGGCACTTCGACACGTTTGGGCCAAGGAGCCCCGCCAATCAAAGGTGCTCTACCCGTCTCGCACCATGCGTACGACATCAACTCGAAGAACTAATTGGAATGCTTCCTTCACACGAAGCTTGATCGAGTAGCGGCCACAGCCCGTGACGCGTTCCGGCCCTCGAAAGGTAACAAAATAACCCGACCCTGCACTATGGTGAGCAAAGGCTTGTGACAAGTTCGACAAAAAAGACCAAAACATGCTGTTTCGCGCAAACTATCAGCGGCAGTACGTATCGTTTTAAAGACAGGTTTCTGCCTCTTGAACCGTAGCGATTAGGAGGTGCGGACACTATTGAATCGGAGCTCGCTCCCCACTTCGGTTGAAGATGATTTCGTGCACGGTGGCATACATTTGTCCGGGGATCATTCGTTTGCGTATAAGTACATCCGATTGTGATTATCCCTTACGGCATAAGGTGGTGTTGCTGAACGTATCGGGCAGATCAACCGCGTCGGACACCCTGCAGGCGCGCAACGCAGGTGCACATAGGAGCGCCGCCATGTTTGATTATTTAACCGGCACAGGGGCGAGCAGATTATGAATTCGACAAGAAGCAAGAAGGCAGGGACATCACCGAAACAATGTACATATGTATATATCACGGTTGACGTCTTCGCCTTTGAAGTTGGGACGAACCAAACATGCCTCCACGAGACATTGTGAACTTCCGGGCTGGGTGCGAAAGCCTACTCTTAAAAAAACAATGTTGAACTAGAGGCGGGAACCGAAAAGCGAATTTGAAAAACAAAACGAAAAACCGATCGCAGGAGTTGTTCAAAGCATATGGTTTAACCGGTTCTTGTTGGCAGGTGTTGGAGCCTGCAAAACATTGGAACTTCCGGTGAGGTGTTTGTATTTTTTTTCCCCTTGATTTGCACCTTGTTTCGTACTCCCGAGTGCGTATCTGGTTGTCTTAGCTATACTGTGTTTGCCCAACTTACACGTTGTCATGTGTACGTTGAAGTTGTTTATGTAGCAGGCTCATTTAAGTTTAGTGATTGGGGCCCTAATTAAATGAAGCCAAATACATAAAAAAACGTTTTGTTTTTCATATGTGAATACCCGACTAAATGCAAACGCCTGCTGGATTTCCCAAAACATGTTTAACGTTTGTTTTCTCATCCGGTGCCATTTCATCATCTATAATTATTAGAACACATGGTGAAGTTTAAGCTACGCAAATCGCAATGGGGACAGATAGAAAAAAAAAACATACAGAGGTCAGTAAAAACGGCTGCGTCTTAGTAAATTGTGGTAACTTGGTGGTAGTGAAATCGTCGGTTAACAGACGACATTCGACATGTACCCCTGGACGCCGTGGCGCGGCTGCAGGAAGCCTACTTCACTAACCAATCTATACACAGAACCCCACTCGCTCTCACGTGATCGGTAGGCATTGGAGATCATCGTGCTCATCCAAGCCCCTGCGACAGGAGAAGCACATCCGGACATTGTGTGAAGATAGAACAGGTATAATAACTAGGCTTGTGCAAACAGTACCGCCTAAAGCGTTTGCCGAGGTGGTCCCGAGATTTGGTGGTGTCGACAGACACAAGGAAGATCAGGAGGAGATATAGCCTATACGGCATAACCAACCCTAGCCAAATATACATATGAATCACCAGCTCCGCCATCTAGACTCGGAGGATCGCGGGACGAATGCTTGTGTGAGCTTTGTATCATTTTAAAATTATTTCTTCCTGACTTGTATTCTACTCCAGAGTTGTTTAGGCCTGTCCTGTGACCACAAACTCCATCATACAGATGCATCATTTTTTTATTTCATGATGCTCTTAACATGAGGAGCTCTATATTCATAGAAAGTTAAAAGCTGATATTTAACGAAAATAAAAGTGCCACCCGTTGAACAGTCCCATGGCCTAAGTGTACAAAGAACAACACGGCAACATACAAGTATGAAAACTCCGACGAATTCGTGTTAAGGAACCCGAAATCCGGTAAGAGTTATAGCCATGCTTTCCAGTGTCGTCAAATGATGCCCTCAGCCCAACAGCACTCCAGTGCAGCGTTGAACACATACTTCATCGATTCATGTCGCATTCTTCTCCTGAACTAGGGCCTATCACGAACACAACGTGGAGATCAAAACAACACCGAGACGCTAGGAACCTTTTCTACAGTAGGATATTCTGAAATACTGGCCATTTGTCGCTAAAGCCGTCGAGAACGCTATGTTGTTGTCGAAGAAAACCCCCTACATTATTAATCTGGCAGGCGGTATGAGTGCGCTCTTTCACAATACTTAGAACACGTGCCGGCAACACCTAGGACGGTCAAGCCCTCAGTTAACAGTTGACGGGAACATACCACACACGCCCGTGAAGCGACAGCAAAATATGCCGCACTTACAAGAAATCGAGAGATTGGAGACCGTCGAACAGCCCGGCGGGAAGGGTCGAAAGGTCGTTATTTTCCAGGAATCTGTTACGAGACGCAGAAGCACCGAAAACAGGGAAAACGTAGCCAATGTTGGTCAGGGAAAAACGTACCGGGTGGGGCATACATTTACAAGAAACATTCGTACAGATACCTCACAGGCCGATTCCAGTTGTACTGGTTGAGGAAATTGATGCCAGAGACTGATGGCGTTTTCCAAAAAGGTTTGTAAAAAACCAGGATTGTTCTCTAGCCATAGAGCCCAACTAGTACATGGCGCCCAATTCGCCGATGATAAGGTTCTAAGGATGCCATGATTTCATTTTAACTGTTTGTTGGTGCCAAAGCCGGGGCTAGTTTTTTCATCCACCAGCCGAGTGTCCTCCAGATGTGGACCGTTTGTGCCCCATGTTTGACGCATACTATGTGCAGGTGCATTCTGTGGATTCCGGTTTTAATGGGCGAGGCTGGCCGTTTGGGTCGCATATTTGTTTTGGGAAAAATGCGATCAAAACATGCGGCGGAGTCGCTTGTCTGCCCCTGCCGACCTAGTGCTCCCCATGGGATTGGGGTTCGGATTAGGGTTAGGGTTAGGGGTGTGCCTGGGATTGGCTCGGTCTGGGTCGACGGGCAAGGATGAAATTGTCCACACACAGCCTGCATAATACATTTGCAGGGTGCACCTGCACATAACGCATGCCCCCATGGTTGGGGTTTCTATTATTCGGGTGGGGGTCGTTCGTCCGGGGATGTTCACCCCTATGATATATATATTTCGCCTCTGTGCCAAACGCTAAGCACATCATAACCTTGCTATTTAAACAGGTATAACCCGAGTATTTAAAACGCTATGATGGCTGTTAGCGTTCGCCGAAGTTGTATTGGTACACGAAGTCGTTGTGTCACCCGAACACAAAACCGATATCACATGACCAATATGGCACACTCGAGGCATACACCTATTGTACCAAGTATCAGGTAGGGACTTGAGCCAAACATCGAAACTATGGTTAGAATCGTCACTGGTCAACTAGTCTCAAACGATCGCGGGACGCTACAAGAATGGTTCACTGTTCACAAGCCATAAGCCGTCATTTGCAGTTGCATCAAATGACATCCTCTGTGTACGGCGTGTTCGTCCCCACCAGGGCCTACAACAAAGCACACCTTGGAGATAGAATCAATTTCCAGATTGCAGAAGCGTGGAATAGTCGCGATCTGTAGTCGACCTGCTGAGGACGGCATGTTGGTGTTTATGCAAATTCTATATGATTCGGACAGGGGGTTTGGAGTATGTCCTCCTTCAGATATAAAAACATGAGGCCGGCAACCGCGAGACGGTCTGGCCCCCAGGTACACGGAGATAATGCACGCAACAGTTCACGCTTAAAACGTCGCACTTACAGGTAGCGAAGAGTTTGAAGCCCGTCGAACAGTCCGGTGGGTATCGTGGTAAGGTCGTTGTCGTCCAGGTATCTACTCCCCGGAGCAGAAAAACGAGACAGAAGCAAACATCGTTCAATATGGGTGCCGAATGAAACGTTACCAGGTGCGACAGGCAGCAGTGCTTCGCCGGAGAGAACCCTCAACGACCACATTGAACGGTGATATATGGAAGAAAACAAATCACACTAGAACAAGCGGCCTGCCTTCAACAGACGAAACCGCCTGCAGCAGGTATTGTGGGTCTACTCGACAGTAGTATCGGCATACTCGCGAAGGATACATTCACATGTATGGCGAGTACAATGCTCGCAAGGGGCACCAAGCCAAATTTAGACGGCTACAACCGTTCGTATGTACTGGTAATCTGCTTCTTTGCCAAGACGGGCTCGCCATCCGGAGCGCTTTGCCCAGGGCAGGAACAGATGGACCACACGACTAGTGGAAGTCTGGGTCTCACGTAACGCCGAGTCGTTGCCGTCACACTTTACTGACACTCCGCGGGCGGTCCCCGAGCGATCCACGCCACCAATATATGCTGATCTTACGTTTCGAAAACAAAATGCATGCATCGTATAGGCCGAACCCTCTATGTACTCAGTATTGCTGCGTATTGTGCTTTTCCAAAATTTAAAACAGGCATCCTATGGGCTGATTCCTCTTCTACAGCCATGTTGACTCGGACGATCGTCGGGCGCCACTGACAATGTGTTTCGTGCACGAGACCTACGTCATTGTTGACAGCTTCGCCACCCATATAGCCCTTGCTACGAACACCATAGATGTGTAGCGTTCCTCATCGATATCAGCATGTATTGCATGGAGTGTTCCTCTTCCCCACGGATATCTTCGACAAAACACAGCGTCGAGACACAAACAACTCGAAATGATAGGAAACATAATACGGTAGGTAATACCGCATTATTGCTGGTCGTCTGCCGATGAAACGGTCGGTGACTACTCGTACATGCCGGGGTCAACGCAAACCCTACCTTTACTTGTCGGGCGGTCGGCATGCGATCTCCAGCAAATATATCTAGAAATGATCCCGAAACATGACGGACGGCCTGGTCCCTAGATTACACGACGGCGATGCCAGCAACAGTACAGGCCTTGCAACGCGCAACGCCAACGAGCTTACATTCACAACATCGCACTTACAAAAACTCAAGCGATTGAAGCTCGTCGAACAACCCGGCGGCCAGGCTGGAAATGCCGTTGAATTTCAGGTTGCTGTTACGAAGTGCAGGAACGACCGACCAACACAGGCCAAACACGTTAAACAAAGGGGAGTTGAAATACTGTAGTGCCAGGTGAGAGAATACAGAAGTGGCGTGTAGGCAGGGAACGCTCGGTTAACATGTCGAGCGACGCACGAAACAAAGGCTTGAAACAAAAGAAGGCCGATGTTTGCTCAATCACTCGAATGGTCGCCTGCCGCATTTTTTGCGACGGTCTGTTGTAGTGTCGGTATCTCGGCACAGCAGACATCAGAGTACAAGTCTAGAAAAGGGTCACCACCTTAGTGGGTGCATATGCGAGTACATGCATCGGTCTGATTGTAACTAGAGTAGAGTACCCAAAGGCGCTGTTGCGGCCTCCTACATACGGATCATATTTGCCGTCCGACAAGTAGATTTGGCCAGGTATCAGTTTTTTTGTTAAAGGCTTGGAGAATATCGTATATATCTGTCTGCCAACACGGCCTCTGGGTTCAGGGAAATATCAGCCCCACTTTTCCCCCATTGTCAGAGAAGTTGGATGCCCATAACAACTTGAATACTGCGACGGCCTCTGGGTTTCGGGTATATTAGCCCCATTTTTCCCCATTGCCAGAGGTTGGATGCCAACAACGACTTGAATACTGGCGTTCATGCCGCGCCGTATCGTGTCCATCATATTATGAAAATTGCCGGCAATCCGGAGGCGGTGCCGCAGTCATCCACGCCACCATTGCTGCTGGCCACGGATACATTTCGAAGCTTCTACTAACGTGGTGACAAGAGCAGCAACAACACACGTTCCGTCCATTGTTGAGCCGGTGGCACAGTGTCGCACTTACAGAGTTTCAAGAGATTGCAGCCCGTCGAACAGCCCGGCCGGCAAGGTAGAAAGGCCGTTGAAGTCCATTTGTCTGATAGCCACGAGCACAGACACGCGAACCCAGAACGATTCGTTCAACAGGATATAGTGAGCGTAACACGTCCCAGGAAGAACAGATAGCAGTATATTGTCGTCAGACAATGCTCGTTGAATATGTTGTGCACTGCACAAAAGAAAGAGCTTGAGGCGACCAACTTCGCGCGAGTGCTTCATAACACGAGGTCGCCTGCTGCATTTATGGTGGCGGCTTGATGCAATGTCGAAATCTCCGTACAGGAGAACAGTCTATGCTGTGCGAGGGCCAGGCTTGAACAAGGCACCGACCCTGGACATCGAAAAGGCAAGCACATACATCGGTCTGAGCGAAACAAAAAAAATCACTATTAGGAGCTGTTTTGAACATCTGACTGCGCTATATGTGTATGAGCAGACACGTGCAGTTGACCAGACATTCTTATTGCTCTATGTCGATAGTATATCTGTCCCATCACTACGATTTCGCGACACTGAGCGATCTAGCCCTGCCTTGTCCCACGACCAGAAAGCACGGGTGGCGCAAGCAGCGGAAAAAAGGGTATCAATTCAGCGCCGAATCGTGGCCGTCGCGTGCTGAGCATTGTCTTCAAGCCCGTAGCCGTTCCGGAACCATCCACAATGCCAACATTTACCATTATTTTAAAGTTCAAACACACGGGTGTCGTGTTGGTGCAGGCACCCATAAAGGCAGAGCATTGTTGCTGGGTTTCCATTTGATTAAACATTCAGGTATCTAACTGACCGACCGATTCCAATTCCCCTTTTTCGGAGAATCTATAACAGAGGTAGCTGGCTCTGTCATGGACGTTGGTACGGAACGGGAATTATTCCAGCTAACATGTACCAAAAATGTGCGTGGCTACCCAACTCGCCGATCAAGATTTTTTTCAAAGAACGAAACGATCTCGTAGAAATTCATGTTTTTCGTCTTGGTGTTCAAGGGGTGACAGGTTTCCGGTGATCCAGCACGGTCTTTTCCTTCCGGTCGTAGGTTTTTTTTTCCCCCTGGTTGATGTTTTTATAAGTTCGGCAAACTAGTACATTAGTGTTTCCCTCCACCTCTTAAATAAAAAGGGAGAACACTTGGAACATTACACAATATATGACCTGGGTATAAACGTCGATTGGAAGGAAAAGTGTGGCGGCTAGCGTTCGCCAAGATTCTCCTGGTATACGACGTCGTTAAAGGACCCGACCACGAAGACGATCTCGCATAGCCTGTATGGCAAACCCCACCCGTAAACCTATTATGTCGACCACAAGGTATCAAAGACATAGGTAGACCCGACTTGTCCATCTTGTCTCGGTTGATCGGGGGGCGGTAGCAAAAACGTGTTTGTTCACGATGCCTTAGCCGTCGTTGGTAGTTGCGCCAAATTATACATATCTATGGCAGCAGAATGTTTATGTACTACCACCATTGATGAGTGGCGTGTGTTCTTCCCCACAAATGACCATGGCAGAAGCCCAGTATGGGGATTAAAACAACGCTGGAATGTAAATACCACTAACAGCTTACGCGGTACAGAAGCGTGAAATACTGGCAATATGTGACCTCCCGACGACGGTATGTCGGTGTTGAATTGAAGCGAAGCATAGATGAACCACGACGGGCGTTCGGTATGTGTTTTCCCGCAGAGGCCGGCAACAGAGGGGGCGGCATGGCTTCCAGTTGCACGGTGACCAAGGAAGCAACAGGGCATGCGCTCCGCGTTGTTGAACCCTAAGCTAAATGACACACTTACAGGTTGCGAAGAGATTGGAGCCCGTCGAACACCCCGGCGGGTAAGGTGGTAAGGTCATTATTGTCCAGCAACCTGTCACACACAGCAAAAACACCAGAAACGGGTAACGACTTGTTCAAAATGTGCACCACAGGTCTTCTGAGGGTCCTCGCTCGCTTCTTGCACAGGAAACAAAAAAATGCTACCCGATCAGCAATCCCGTGGCCCGAGTACAAATGCAAAATATTGCAACACATAACCGAAATTGGTTCAGGGACCGCGTCATCCATAAGCATTACAGTCTAAAGGTGATATCTCTATCGTAGATTGCGCCAAGAGTACATCCTTTCATGTGGGACATACACAAGCGTTTTGTGGCAGATAACGTTCATTGAACAAGGCGAAGCGGTGCTCCTAGAAACGTGCCCGGCCTGAGATCGATTGCACTTCCTCCAACAAACGATATCGGCTGCCGCAGTTAATAGGGGTCTATTGTAGTGTCGGTACCCCCCCCCGCACAGGAGAAGCACACCTGTATCGCGACTACAATGCCCCGAATTTAAACCGGCCATCGCAAGCTCAAAGGAGGGCGCATGCATCCGTCCAAGCGCTAATAATATGCATCTACAGTAGGAGCCGCTATGGCCATCTACATGCGGTACGACCAGGCGGGTAACTTTGTCCTTATTATTAGCATGTGTTCATATGTATATATTTATATGGTTGTTGTATTTATGTCTGTCACTACGATCTCGTGACCCAGGGTGCTTCAGCTCCGACTCGCCCCATGGCAGGAGCGGGTAGATGGCACAACCAGTGAAACACTGGGTCCCTCGCCACGCCGAATCGTTGCCATGGTGTGATGTGCATCTCAGAACATCCGGAGGCGGTGCCTGAGCGATCCACGGCGCTATTGCTGCGGGCTTTACGTTGCGAAAAAAAATCGCATGCATCATACCGCGCTAGCCATCGATAACGCCAGTATTTCTGCTGAGTTTGTATTGTGAATGGAGAAACGGGTAGCATGTGGGCCGATTCCAGGGCTACCGGCAATTTCACTCAGACAGGCGCGGGACGCCACAGTGTTCATGGTCCACTAGTCGTACGCCTTTTACACCAAGTTTCGCCATTAGTAATAATACGTCCGAAAACCAGTGCTGTTGTAGCGTTCCACACCGATATCGATATAGAATACCATATAGCGCGTGTTATCCTTCCCTACACGTGTTTGCGACAAATACCACGTGGATAAAAACATAGAACGTTGAAAAGATAAAAACCATATATTCTGCTGTAGGTAAGTTTGGATTGCTGGCCGACCGTTGTAAAACACTGGACAACCCTATACGCCGGGGTCAAAGCAAACTGTAGATCGATGGGGCCGGCTTTCAGAATGCGTTCCTCTGAAAAGCTATGACGATGATGGCGGTGACAGAGAGACGGCCTGGCGCCAAGAATACTAACATATGGATAATGCCAGCAACATAATACACGCCCTGCAATGCCCCCGAGCCGACACGACATTGCCGCACTCACAAATCCTCAAGAGACTGAAGCCCGTTGAACAGCCCGGCGGTCAGGGTGGAAAAGTTGTTGCTGCGGAGGTTTCTGTCACGATGTGAAGGAACAGCCGAAACAGGCGAAAACCGTTAAATTTGGCGGAGACGACATGCTGTGGTACCACGTCGACCAGACAGGAGTGACCTGAGGCAGATAAATTTCGTTTAACATGTTGATTTATCCACGAAAGAAAGATGCTTACAAACGAAAAATTGTATTCGGCAAACGAGGTAGCCAGCCATATAGTGGTCGTGCTGATCAGGCTGTATTTGTACAAAGTTCGATAACACAGGCTGCTCCCGAGAGCCGTCGGATCTCTCGCGATCACGCGACAAACCAACGTCCGCTCCCGATATAGCAGCTTGGAGAACCCGGCGAAGGGTAATGCGCCGCGAGTAAGCTCGGTGAGCGGGGAACGACAAATGATTACTGCCCGGGGGTGCACAATGAACGCATTGCTTTCTTTTGGGTCGACAGTAGAGCGCCCGCCTCTGCCGGGCAGTAGCCGGAGTTCAAATCCAACCTTCTCTCCTATTCTATTTCTCGTTTGTTTTGGTTGAGGTGAGTGGGTGCTTGGGTGGGTGGGTGGGGTGGGGGTGGGGGGAGCAGGTTGGTAGTCGGAGATAAGTTTAGTGTTTTGCGAGGTGGGTGGGTAGATGGGTGTGCGTGCGTGGCAGTTTTAGTCCTCCCCCCCCCCCATTCTATTTAATATCTTCGCCCTTCTTTTCTCTCTTCCTCCTAGTCGTAACTCTGATCCGTGGGGTCTTTTCCCTCCTCTCGCTACGGTTCGCGCCTTGAAGTAAGCACACAACATACTTGCGTAGAGCATGGAATACATCACTGGGGCACTCGATGAAATAAACTCTGATCCAAGACTTTGCATAAGGCAGGAGGGAGGACGGGGTGTTTTCTTTTCCACGTGGGACAACCTGGGAAGGTATCAACGTGGGGTGTTCCCTCGTGAAAGTGGGGTCATGGTACACACTGGGAGGTTACCGGCGATATATACCTCAATTTTGGTGTGAGCAGGGATAACTCCCGCATCGCAATATCAAGCAACAATTGTCATGCCATCATTTCTGCAGCAGCGCCCATGCCGAGAGCTCGTTTACATCTCTGGACATTGAAAGCAGCAACCAAACATCCTGCATGCCAGTCAATTTCCTCTAAAACAAATTTCGGTACCAGCGCTCACAATTCCCGCAGGGAGACCAGGTCATCGAAAACCTCCGTCGGGAAGGTGGCTAATTCGTTGTCGCCCATCCCCCTGGACCCAAAGCATGCGCGGTGACGGCAAGGACGCGTCGGACAACGATGGACGACAGAGGCTTCATCTAACTATCACCTACGTCAACGACACCTCTGTGTCAGCCGCGGTGGTGCCTACCGTCAACGACACCTCTGTGTCGGCAGCGGTGGTGCCTACTTGCGGAATAACACCAGACGATGCCCGTTTAACCCCTTAGGAAGTGGTCCCACTTATTTGGGGACAAACTACGTGGAATTGTACAGTGAGATCCATGTTTTAGTTCTTAATGGGTTAACGCCGATATTTGCGACCAATGTCACCATTGGTGCTTAGCATCCTATACGGGTGCGGTTCAAGTGAAAAAAAAGGCAATTCTCTCCCCAATGACTGCCGCCAGTATAGTTTACTCGAATGGGACATAAAACACCTGCATACTAAACGCCATATAGAGCGGGAGTGGATGAAGTTGTCGTAGTATAGTTTGAGCTCTAGGGCTGGCGCTAGTGGCCAAAATGAGTATTAAACAACCACCAGGCAGGCGTTTCCATAGGAAGTAAACGATAGTGTGTTTCTACCTGTTTGTTTTGTCCGTCCGATTGAAGGCTTTCGAAGGCCATTCTGCACATTTGATCGCGCAAACCTTGGAATATGTGACCGGCATATGTTCAGCATTAAGCAAGAGCATCGCCAACATTCGACCACATACTGAAACTAAAAACCGACGAGGCAATGTCCATATTTTTCCAACTTTTCCGCACAAGTTTCAAAAATGTACATCGCCGTTTTTTAGACATAGACCCTGAAGTTTTCGACTTGCGATACTACATTTGTTCCGAGAACTCACGCAAGACTTCTAATTTATTTGGTTTTCGCCGAAACATTTGGTCTAAGTTGATCCAAATTGAACGAAACAAATTTGATAAAACGAAACATCAGGCAAACAACAAGAACACGAAAGCGTCAGTTTAGCGCTTCGTGAGGACTCATCGAAGACGTGTGTCACGTTTTACGGTCTGATCCAAAACAACGGCGTGAAGGTTGGCCGGGAAAAACATTCCCGGCGTTTTATCTCGAACCAGCCTGTACGGGAAACCTGGAAGGAAAAACGCTATCCATGTTTCAGTCTTCACCTACTCTGTCGGCGTCAATATTATGTGGTGTACGCCTTACTTAGTCGAAATTTCTCCCCTTCTATAACCGGAGCGTGTATCGCAGAGGTTATCATCGGCACGAATCGTGCGGTGGTTACCGTGCACGTACCACGCGACATACCATACCCCTGTGGGAGGAACGAGTTTCTTCCATGAAAAGGGGGGGGGCACACGAAACTGAAAAAAGCGCCGCCAATATATTTTCTCAGGCGCATCACTCCCTGCGCTCGCACTCTACCCGTTCTGTCGACAATAAATCAACTCGGTAAACTCCCCCGACGGGGTGTACTCACAATATCGCCAAATTTGCAAGGCCCGTGAACAATCCAGCTGGAACGGTAGTGAGCCGGTTAAGATCGAAATTCCTGCTTGGTCGAGATGCGAAAACATGCAAATGGCATTGAAAGGAATTACAGATAGCATGCGTGGTGTCGTAGTTTTCCCGCAAAGTTGTTTCGCGGATAGTGGGTTCAAGCATGAGCCAGAGAGAGAGAGACGATTATATGCTTAAGCGGTTCTTTGCTCGGCAAGATCCGTCTAACATATCTGGTAATAGATTTTCCGAGTCGTGACTTCGTCGTTTATATATCCTAACCGTGGACAAGGTATATCTTCTACCGCGAAACCGGTCCGGACATGCATTGGAACGCACAGCAACCTGATATATAGATGACCGTAAGTCATCTTTCACGTAGACACACGTCAACCGTTGCTAAAGATTAATGTTTCTAGGTAGGCGGTAGTTGTGTGTGCTCCTTTTTGAGGGCGAACCGCGTGGTCTAGATGGGCTGGGCAAAAGACGCTAGTAATTGTCAGAAAACCGTCCGCAGATTCGTTGACTTGCAAAGAAGAAAGAAAGAGAAACGCAACCGTTGTTCCCGCCCTTCCGCCAACGAACAACCGATGCAGAAACATGTTTTGCCTTCAACCGCACAACTTATTTGGATCGGTCCTACGACATACGAACTTGATAGCGGACTCGTTTATACTCACAGGGATTCCAAAGCGAGCGTGTGCTCGAAGAGGCCGGCCGGCAAATATGTCAGCGCATTTTCAGACAGTCGCCTGGTTCACCAACCAGCACGAGAAAAAGATGAGTCATAACGGTGAAGAACCAGCTAACTCACCACATGCTGCATCATGCTGAGAAAAGGAGAACATTATTAGAGATCGGGAACCGATCCAAGAATAATGTGTTGTTTGTTGTTCTAGAGAGAATTAGGTGTTTGGTTCATATTCGTGGCTAAAGAGAACCAGCAACGAGGCATTTGTTGGTTGATCGTGTGAGTTGGAATACCAAGTGGGTACAGCACGGAACAGTGCTGGCACTGGTAGAACACGCGAACAGACAGGGCTGCTGCTTTTGTAGCTGGCCAGCGGTTGCTGGGCTAGATATTTCGTGATTTCTCTCTATCCTTATTTTTTTATCTTCATCCCATTTACTATATTCGCACTTCTGTCCCTCTCCCTCCATAATCGTAACTCAGATCTCGGGTCACACAGCGGGCTCTTCTCCCTCCACCCCACTACAGTTCGTGCCTTGATTGTGATCGCAGGTTCAGGATTCACAAGGTTCGTTGGTTTTCATCGAATTTTGCTAACTCACGCTTTCGCGCTTTCCGCTTGTCAAGGAAATTGTTTGCAGGATAAAGTCCCTACGAGCATGCACTCGAGGGACGAGCTTGACTCAAACAGGGACAAGATTCACCTGTCATTCCACCGGGGACGCCAGCTTTATAAAAAATGGGAATGCGGCTGCGATCTCCGTGATAATACTACACTCCTCGGCAAATTGGCACACATAATCATATCCGAAATGTAACCAGTACTTAGTCGTGTTGTTCAAATGAAGGCACAGCAGTACCAATGCGCTTCCTACCAGCTAGCTGCGTTGTCATCAGGCGTCTTTCAATCTTACTATGAATCGTAGACCTATTGAAGAAAAAGTCACATAACAGTCGTCATACAGATATGTTAAGCGTTTGGATATATCACGCTAACGGTCGTGCGTACCTTGCTTCGTATCGCACACCACGTGATATTTTACCCCACTGGACGGACACAGGCCGTGGGCGCATACGCGCGGGTAACGTTAAGCATCCGCGGGAATTGAACGGTCTACGTACCGGTATCCCAAACCAAGCGCATCTGCCCGACACTTGACGTTGCGCACTTCGAAAGTTGCCACCACATGATCAATCGGAATGTGCTCGCTTGCAACTTGCAAGACGATCAGAGCGGGTGTTCCCCCATGGAATACTGCTGTGGCATGCACCATGTTGAACTTTGGGTTCTTCCTAGCAGGCCCTTGCCCGCTTGTTTCTCATTCAAACTATAAATATACCTACGATGAAACATAACCGTGGATTGATTGACCATGACTCGGCAAAAGGGGTTTACCAGCAGATGATCTCAAAACCCGCTACTTTGTTAGCCTACGAGACAACAAGTGGAGTGTTCGGAGAATTGTGCCAGATCAGTCTTGGATCAGTAGTTTGCGTATACCAACAAACGTCCGGGGCTACGTTCACTCAACGCACACCCTTTTTTAGTTTTAACAACAAATGTCGGGAATTGTATGGCCAATGATGTGCGTGTTCGGGGTGCGAGTACGAGCAACGCAGGAGAGTGAGGGGCGTCGAATACGGAAAACACATGTATGATGGCCGAGATATTGGTGGCATCGTGGCTACGTCAGAGTGCATGTCACCCGTTATCAACACGTCGTGGCTGCTAGACATGCACTCCTTGGTCTACGCGATGAGAGTTTCAGGGAGGCTCCGTTGATACAAGCGACTGGCCGGTTCATTTTCACTCGGCGACAAGGGGCTCAGAAATCTTGCCAACTCGGCGAGAAGAGGCCAAGAAAAAACATGCCGGGGCAGCTCTACCAAACGTAACAAAACAGCATGCTGCCTTTCAGCACGGACGCGTGCTATGATACCATTTTCACTTTTTGGCTGAATCGTTTTCTGAACTGTCGGGTTTCTTAACCCGAATTCGTTGGACTTTCATTCTTGTGACGAATTTGTTTCAAGAGGATTATTCGTTCATGGGATTTTTAATCCGGTAGCACTTTTATTCCCCTCCAAAATCGTTTTTCGGTGAGAGGTATGACGATCCTTAAGTGAGGAGCTCAGAAAAAACATGGTGCACCTCTATCGTAGCATGTGTCCACGGATTCCCGTCAAAGTAGGATGCTCGTTCCCTGTGACTACTAAGGTTATTACTGCACAGACACCTGTGGCAACACAAACAAAACAAAACAAAAGGTGGACAGGCGGAGAATGACGGGGCGCAACGTTTCGCACATCCAAACTTACGTAACAGGCCAATGATATCACTAAGCACGCACTTGTTTCGTTTAAGGGCGCGAAAAGTCGCACAGCACGAGCCCGTTAAGTGTAACGCTCCTGCAAACCCAAGGACGAAAGTTACACGGGACCTCCACTGGGGCGAATCGTGCGCAGTAGACAAAACACATAGAGTTTCTCACGTCTCAACATACATCAGGGTCGAAGTGAGCGTTCCACAACAGTCGACTGCACCGAGACCCTGACCTAACCGAAGTCACTCACAAAATGCGCAGATTCTCCGAGGCATCGAAGAGGCCCGCCGGCAACGCCGTTAGCTGATTCGAGCTTACGTCCCTATTTGGCGAACACGTTACGCACAGCAGAGTACAGGCAGTTCGGGGGACAGGATATGTTGGGGTTGCATGAAAGCCGTCACATGACGTCAGGATACAGGTCCTACGATTGTGTGAGTGGATAGTGTCTACTTCACACTACGTCAGCCGATATTCGCTTAACAAGAGGTAACTGCACCAACACAAAATCCCCTCGCGAAAATTAAAAGGCCGTCGAATTGAGTGTGGGCATCAGAAGGCCATTGCCGGTAACGCAAATACGGCTACACCACTGGGTGATATTAGTATACCCCCGGTACCGGTATACCCTAGCAAACTTGCCTTTGACAATAATACGTACGTACTGCATTCAATTCGCCATCAATCGCATGGAGATGTGAGGGGCATTTGTTGTGCATATTAGAAGCCCAAACGGTTCCTATGTTTTCGTCCAGCCCGGTATGTATATGTTCTTACTGGTAAAAATGTAGTTGTGTAGCAGTAGTAGTAATAATTCATTAATTTAGCGAAAGAGGGAGAAGAATATGCTATTAATGACCGGGTTCACCTGTTAATGAGCTCCACGACATTGTCCACACTCCACTAAAGTCGGCAATAGCTACACAACGCGCAGAGGGTTATGGCTGTTCGTGCTCTTGATACGAAGCTTCTTATGAATACAGAACACCGGCCATGCATTCGTGTGAGACGTGTACGTTGCAAAGACAGCATCGTGTATAACAGGTACAGTATTGGTCGACCCCTCCCCCGCTGGGTCAACCATACAACCTATAGGTTTCAAGACGAGAAACAATATATAATCTCAATGTGACATGGACTTTTGACCTCATGTTTTTCATCACGTCACTCACAAGTCCTCCAGCGCTGTTGCACTCGTCAAGACGTCTGCAGGAATGGAGTCAAGCCCGTTATTTTCCAAATTCCTGGATGATAAAATTTTGATCACCGCCCAGAACGAACGGAAACTGTTAGTGCCACGAGCTTGGGTACCAGACCTTCTAGATTTGTACTTTCAATGTAAAACATATACGACATGATAAGCCTGTACATCCACTAAACTGCAGCACCTCTGCACGCGTAAACCTTGCCCTGCTCAAAGAGCGTCCCGATTCGGACGGAGGATTCCAGGTGCCGCTGTCACGGGTGTGACAGCGCCTTGAGCGAAACCCATTTGTCCCAAAAAAAGTCCCGCAGAGCACCGTTTATCATGTACGTGTCAAGTACTTTCGCCGAGAGGTTGCTGGCAGAAGTTTACTGTAAACATGCATCGAACTACTGTGTTCGTGGTGTGCATAGTGACACACTCTTGAGCTGCCTCCACAATGTACCCCCTTGAGGTTCATTGCTCAGATGGCCACCTACATCTTTATATATTGACCAGAAGAAGATTTCGGTTGTGCAAAAGGCTAGCCCAATGCCTCATTATGCAAACCTGTTGGACACGAGTAAGACCCAAGAAGCCCCGCTTAATCAACCTCAGTGCGATATATGATCAAACCAGTTTCAAACTAATAGCTCCGCTGACATCCACTCACAGTATCAGCAAAGACGTCAAGTCTCCAAAGATGCCCTCTGGGAGTGAAGCTATTGTGTTGTGCTGCAGGTACCTGATTGGGTGGTTATCATTGGTGCGCAGACACAGGCGGTATACCAAACGGAGGTAGCGAAAATAATCCTAACGATACATATATATGACGGATCATTGCATCTATTATTTCGACTCATTGCGAGGAAGAAGCGGCGGCCATCTCCGTGAGAACACGTCTTCGAATAAACGCAGCTTCGGCGGCGACGACGAACGAACGTCAAGGCAACACGACAGGGGGCGGCCGACGATCGGGTACGTCTACGGACCTTTAGATGCTAAGGCAGGAAAACAGCCAAAGTGTAGTACGGGCGTTTGCAATGCGATGAAACTGTACCCACAAACCTTCTTCAAGAATCACGATTCACACCGGAAACGTTCGGAACATTAAAATTTATGTTTGTTTTTATGTATATCGTCTCAGAACATCGCGCACGTCTACAATCGTCGGCTTTCTCGCAACGTCGTGCGGTCACAGGCATATGTGTGGTCTCTAGCGCGTGCCTGGGAGTGCACGGTGACCTCTCCTGCATTCCCGCTCCTCGTCGATTGGCACCCAAGGTTTCCTTAAACTCAAAAGTCTCGCGCGTTCGGTGACACGAAATAAACACACAACTACACCCGCAGGTATTCGAACCCCCGGCATTCGGTTCTAACTTATTTAGACGAAACATCTCGAACGGAAGTCACATGTCAGCTATGTTCTGTAACAGGACTACATTGACCCCCAACCCTGGTTCTAGGCCTGGCTGGTACCCCTAGACCTGCGTCGACGTTCTACATCGCTTGTGGCCCATTTTCCTCAACTTGTTATACGTGGACACCGTCGGGAATGCTGCAACAGTACCCAGCTTCCGACCCACGACCCTCAGCACATACGTACTTACAGTAGTGTTAACGCAGTCAACCCGTCGAAGATGCCACCTGGCAGGGAAGAAAGGCCGTTCCTCTCCAAGTTCCTACAACAGAACGATAACCGAACGACCACATAAAAAGTAGACCACGGAAGATGTCAGAGCCATGGGATACGAACAAACATGATGATATGGGTGGGCGCACGACAAACCGAGAAGACGATCTGCACTCCTTTCCCCAAGGCCCAAACGAGACATATATACACCTGAAAAAGTGAGATTTCTGGATGAAGAAATGAAAACAAGCGAGTATTTTTTTGTTTGTTTTGTTGTATTCTGTTCGGCTCCAGTGTACCCCCCTCTCCTTCCTGTGTCTCGCAAATTTGTACTATTACGGGGTGGGCTAATGATGCCATAGTGAATAGGGACCTACGGTACACACAAAAACCTATATAATTTCCATTTTTTCACGGACAATATTTGGTCCTATTTACTATGGCCCCCCGTACTACGGTATTGGAGTGTCGAATACTTCTTGTTTAACCTGCCAGACAAATGCCACGATAGAGGTGCACCGTGATTTTTCTGAGCTCCTCACTTGAGGAGCTCCATACTAATAGTAAGTAGCCCGAAAACCGATTTTGGATGAAACCAAAAGTGCTACGCGACCAACAATCCCATGAGCTAGGTATTCTGTGGAAAATATGGCAACAAAATAAATGAAAGTCCGACAATGTTGGGTTAAGGAGCCCGATCATTCAGAAACAAAATCAGCAAAAAGTGATACCTCTATCGTAGCACGCGTCTGCACTCCTGTAAAGACTTGGTGCTTTCGCCTGGCGGAGAGGCTCCCGGAGTGAGAGCCGCACGTTGCGCAGCTTTCGAGCGGTACGGGTTGGCAATCGTGGAGCCGACATGATCCCCCCCCGCGATCATAGCAGGCATACCTGTGGTTTCCAACGTTCTACGTACACGAATACACGATACGTGTATCTCTATCTCACGCATGTGGGTGTATGTCTCGCCCCAGAGGTTTAGCCGAACCTTTCTTATCGGGCGCACACCATCAAGAGTTTCATCGCCAAGCCATTACTCTGAAACGTGTAATACGTTAATTTCCATATTTAGGGGAGTCCGAGTCCGCATGTGGGTCGGCTCTTAACGACGACAGGTCGAGGACCAACAAGCGGACGGATATCGCGTTATCAACAACGATGTTATGGCTCCAAATATACGGGGTGAGGACGCGTAATCAAACAGTTATCCAGCATGCTATCAAGTATCTCATTCAACGGAGTTCTTGTATTTTTTAATTCCTCGCGGGCAAGAAAACAAAAACAGGCGAGCATCGTGTGGACATGGCACTCACAACATTTGGAGCGACGTCATGTTTTCGAAGATGTTGGCCGGAAGTGTGGTGATCTCGTTGTCGTCAAGCCTCCTTCATGGCCGTTCCAACATGACATTAGAGCATGGGACACGGTAGGTATATTGGTGTTAAATCACAGATGACGGCGACCATGCGCGCGCAAGTCAAGTTTCAAAGCGAACGATGAACGAGGTTCATGGTCGGTGAGAGTTGCAGTTTGTATGGTTCGCGTTATCGTCTGAGGGTGACGGTGGATGATCTCCCGCAAGTGAGCAGCCACCGGTTTGTACGTACGATCTCTTTGTTGCAAGGGTATGTATTTATTTCAGGACTACAGCAGTAGCGCGTATCCATGTCGGTCGGGTTCAGCGGAACAATCATAATCAGAGGTCTTGCTTCGGGTGATATGTTGAGCTACTCGTGTGACACTAACTCAGAAAAACACATGCTACTGTGGAGGTGCACCATTTGTTTTGTCCGTTTGAGGGTGGGCACTTGATTACAGTATAGGACCTCTATACCCTCACCCAAAACCGGATTGGAAAACTTACTGGAAGTGCAACCCGATGACCCATCCCACGCCATGTCCTACGCATACTAAAACGCGTACGGTATTACAATAACACGAAGGGTATTCCGACGATTCTCAAATATTAAGCCTCGTCTTTCAGAAACTATTTAAGCCAAAATGTGCATTCCCTACCGTTGCAAGGGTTGTAAAATAAGGGGCCACCCTTCAGTGGCATTGCTCAGTGGATGGGGGGAAACGATATATCCCAAATAGTAGGACGCGTCACGAAGGCTGGGGAGCGTTCAGACGATCATAAACACACCAGGGAGGAAGTGAGACAACGCGATATGCCACCAGGCAAAACCTCGAGCGCTGTGCCAGATGTTGTCACAAAGTCCACGTAAAGTCGCGTTCAACAGGCCACGAACTAAATCTGACCCCCCCCGTATTCCGTTCAACACCATACCAGACATATAGACTCGTACGGCAAACATATTCACGCTTGTGGAGATTAGCAGACTGGTGCGTTGCGTCCTTCACATTACGAGGTACAGTAGTGCACTCCGAGAAGACACGGACAGTTAGAAGACTCCACAAAATTAGGTTTCGCCCTCTCCTCCTTCGATTTGTTTTTCTTTGTGACTGACCTTAGTCGTGCTACATGCCGCGCTTGTATAGCACAAATATTCCTCGCTCTCACAGAGCTCCAAAACAAAGGAAAGGGGGTTCTCGGGGAAAAACACATGTTGCATCCGACGTCGCTACGTTTTCTTCAGATGGTCTAGAGAAGTTTCGTGATTTCATGTCGTGGTCTAGTTCACAAGGGCTTTCTAAGTCGGTGGCGGAGTGACGACACGGTCTACGATAGAGGTAGCCCCTATTTTGGCTGAAACGGTTTCTGAGCAACAGCGCTCCTGAACTCATAATCGTCGGAATGTGTGTGTGCGTTTTTTTGTGTTGCTATCTTTTTCGTCGCATGGTTACCGGTATAGCCCATGGGAATGTTTCTTCGAGTAGAACTTTGATGTTTCCTTCCAAAAGCAGTTGTTGGGTGAGGGATTGAGCTTCCAAACGTGACATCCTCATGTGACCACCCTCGTAAACGACATTGTGCACCTCTACCACCGTACCATGCGTCTGAGGCATGGAGATGCTCAAGTCCGTAGCCCAAGAATACCCGCGCTACCGCTACCCGCGCGTATCGCCTAGGTAGTGCATGTGTGGCTCATTTCTAGTAAAGTCCACGACCAAACCGCATACGGTCACCTACGCACGTACTTCATGGCCTGTCCCTCGCCAAACACCAGAGGGAGCTAGGGGTTGCCAAATAGAAGCGGTGTAAAACGCCCAAAATGTGTGGTTCCTAACAATTCCGGGCGCGGTTTGTTTGACGGGCAAAACTGAAAAGCTCTTCAATGTAGACGTTTTTCTTCCGGGCCTAGTCGTAATGGTTTGAAGGAAAAGGTCTCCATTTGATGGTATTGGCGTCGATGGACGAGAAAGGACTAGGGTAAGAGAGCCGAGGTGACAAGAAGCCCATCTCTGCGCGGCGGTTTGAGTTGCGATATATCTGCGCGTCTGCGTGCGGTTTTTGCGTGTGTGTGGACGGAGTGGCGTTCGAGCTCTCTATTCTCTGCTGCCTCAGAGGAACTCGGCTAAGATTACTTCTTTTTTCGCTGTTTCCCGTCTTAGGCCTTGTACGTTTGGTTTTTGTCTGCAGGATCTGCGCCGCCACGGATTTTGTGTTTGGTACTGACAAACTTCACCATGGCAGGGCTACTCCCATTTTAATTGACGACTTGGGCGAGTGTCTTTGGGCGAGTGTCTCTAACCTCATTCAAGCATTGGACATTCAACATTGTTTTGTTTCACTAGAGTATCAAAAACAATCAAATGGCGGTGCGCTCGTATACGTCGCGCAAAACAAAACAAAAACGAGCGAATGACTTCAAACTACGAAAGCAAAGAAGGTGCGGTCACTCTACTGACGGATTGGGTCATCTTGGCCGGGCGGCTCTGAGCGGCAGACAATACCGGAACTAACAGTGACCTCCCCCCTGGTGTAGTAGTGCGAGTCTACACATTACCAACCGACCACGTCCACGTGTGTCCGATCACGAGCTAGTGTAGGTACAGAGGTGTTAGCCCGAGCGGCGTGCCCGCGATAGAAAAACTTGAGATATAGCCGCCTTTCCCGTTGTACCACTAGACACTTGATACGATACAGGTTCAGCATGTTTTTGTTTCTGAGTCTCGTTGCTTGAGGCGGTCTACACTGATAGGTGAGTCACCCGAACACATGATTGTGGACGAAAAAATGATTTCGGACGAAAACTATAAGTGCTAACAGATGGAAACTTTCATGACCAAAACCTGTATGCGCTGTAAAATATTGCAATACACCCCAATGAAACTTCTGGCGATTTTCGGGGATAAGGAGCCTAAACTCATTCCAGAAAAACGAATCAACCCTAACCGTAGCACGCAAAAAACATTGTCGCCGAAGCACACTCTCTACCGTGTCTGCTTCGACGTGGTGGCGCACCCCACACCAGCAACAATTAGCAACAATGTACAAGCGCCGGTCGAGATATGACGCAGGCTACGATTGATAGAGGTGTACCATGTTTTTCTCTGAGGCTCCTTGCTTCAGGAGGTCTACTATATCCCACCCGAAAAATGATTTTGAAAAAACAAATTAGGTGATACCCGATGAACAATCTCGTGGGCCTGACTATCCAGCGAAACATACTTGCAACACAAAAATGGAATTCCGACGAATATGGGTTAAGGAGCTCCTGTCGTTCATAAACTCTTTTCAGCCAAAACTGCTACCTCTATCGCACCACGCGTCCTGCTGATTCCGTGGCAAAATACGAGGACCGATGTACCCTGCGCAAAACCTGAGACAGCGGATGGCTGGTGTTTACTCACAACTCAAGAAGGGATCCGGCAATGCCATCGAAGGTGTCAGCATCGAGAGTGCTGAGCATGTTTTCTCTTAGGTCCCTGCGTCGTAGAAAATCGCGATGGGGCCACGCAGAACGGCAGACAGAAGCATACTTGTGTTCTTAAGGGCATTGATGCATTGCTACACAAAACGTCGACGAACAATGTCGGCGCAATATAAAGGGGTGGAGGTGTGCAGGTACAAAGCCCTGCAAGGTTGCCGTACTGTACCGCTCTTTGGCTGAAACGTGTTTTGGCTTACAGGGCTCCGTAACCAGACAGCAGTTTTCATTGTACAGTTAGGCGCCAAGGGTCTGGTCATCTTGTAGCATTTTGTATCATTTTCCAGTCAATATCAGTTATCGGGTGGGGGTATACAGCTCCTAAAACCTAATCAAGTGGTGGTCATAACAAAAAAAAAAAAAAAACGGTGCGCGCGTACCGTATTGATCCTCCATAAAGATGTACTTACAGACTTAATAAGGCTGTCAAGCCGTTGAACGCGCCTCCTGGCAGGGAGGAAAAGCCATTCTCCCGCAAGCTCCTACAACAGAGGGTAGTCGAACGACCACAATAGTGGTGGCCACGGAAATCGTTAGAGCCTGAAGCATATGTAATATGTACCGGTTGTGATAGCCGGGGGGGTATCGCTCCACGGCATGAGCACAGCCAGATGAGTACCGCCAGTTGAACAGTTTTGGTGGGGAATCACGTTTGCTTGCAAGGTGTGAATGAAGACCACGGGGTTGAGCGCAAAACAAAACCCGGCCTACTTGTTGTTTTCTACTTTCCGCACAAACTGGGTCTCTATTTTGCGCGGAGATCGCGCTGTAGGCCACGCCCCTAACATATGATCGCCCCTTTCACCTGAGACGCACGCAGCTAAAAACGCCAGCATGGAGCGTTTCCTCTGAAAAGTGACAGACATGAACTCTTCGACATTTGGGGGAGTTCGAGTCGGGTGCTGGCCGGCTACACACCGTGTGGCAGGGCGAAGATCAATAAGTTGACGACAACAATCATGGTGAAGATGAAGTATTCCTCTCCGCGTCAGGGCGGGTTGGTACGGAGCACAACGTATTTTGCAAACACAAACACTCTCGATATTTCATTCTGCTGCGGAGCTAGTATATATCGTTTCTGATTGCTCGAGGCCTACAAACTAATGCCAACGTTGTGCACGTTACTTCCAAGATCCCTTGATGGCGATCACAAACTGAGAGCGGAGCATGAAAGTTGTTGGGCTTGGGTTACAGACGAAGGCAAACATGCAGTGTATTCAGGGTTATATGCCTCAATCCTAACGAAGATCTACCCAAACGCCTGTGAATACCAAGCTGAAATATAACCCTCCGTGCAATTTCGACAGCAGCGGTATCCCATGCAAACCCTAACCCTTAGCAATCGTGCCCATTAGCTCGAGAACAATTTGTTGGTATGCCGGGCCGTCCATTCGTATTTTCATTGTTCATGCCGAGAAGTAAACAAATCCCCACGTAGATGTTTTGTTTCATGTGTGCGTGGACACCATTGTCCTCACACAAGCGAACCTTACATGGTACGCGTTCACGGCGTTAACCCATCACAAAGTCACGCCAACCGCTGTTTAAGCAATCGTCCACTTCAACCAAGTCAGGAATGATGCACCTAACGTATGACTGCGGCAGTGGATGGCTGTACTCACAGTTCCAGGAGAGATCCGCCGATGCCATCGAACGCCCCCGCAGGGAGACTAATGAGCCTGTTTCCGTCTAGCTCCCTGTATCGACGATTGTCGTGGGATCATGCACACGACAGGCAGAGGCAGTTCTATATTGTTTGAATACCTTGTTACACAATAGGTTGCGGTACGTTTGCGACGCAACACAAAAAACAGCGTGCAAGCTATATCGCTCTTGTCCGCTGGGCTAGTCAATGTCTACACCTGATCAGGGCTATTCCAAGGTATGTACTGTAGTGCGCTCCCCCCAAGGCTTCACCCACGAAGAGACCCGTATGTGAAACTCCAACATAAGGGGTGAAATTCATGTTTTTAGAGTAGAACGGCCGTGGTTTGAACTCGTTTTCGAAACATTGGCTAAAGAGCTAGTGCACATGACCGCAAAGGCCGACATTGGGGCAGTCGTTCATGCCCCCTGACCCACGGCGGCATTTTCCCTCAACAAGCTCATGTTGCTGTTGACTGCCCTCCCTTTGCGCAAAGCATATACATGACGCTATTATTCCCTACTCCGTCGATACGGCATACATTTCACGTGTAGGAATGTCCTGCCATAACTCACAAGGATTGCAACGCCGTGCCCTCGAAGGTTCCGGCTCCCAAGGTGGTAAATGCATTTCGAGCAAGCGACCTGGGTAAATATCAGCAACGAGGGTCAAACGAAAGAATGGATAGGCCGTCAGATGCACGCTCAATCATAGGCTCGCCCGACAAAACGCGCGAACACTCTCGTCACACAAAGGGCTAGTTTGGAGCATCTGCAAAAACAAGCAGTCATATGCATACAGGTCCCTGTCAGCGAAGCATGAATGGGTCTGCAATCCACCGCGGTACTGCTCCACCTAAATACAGTAAAGCTGCCGACCAAATTCCCTAATTCAACTCTGCAACAACACGGTATGTGGCGCGGAAACGAAAGTGATGAGCGCGTACTACCAGTATCGCTATGTTGCGATAGGAGCACTGATGTGACACAATATATGATACTCCCTGTTTACGGGGAGCTCTATACCCACCCCTGCAACCCACTTTGAGAATAAGCGTAAGCGATGCCAGGTACACTACACTTGCCAGGGCTCGATATACCAAACGATGCACAACGCAAGGGGCTAGGTATCTAGCGGAGCAAAATCCAACGGGGTAATCGTACGTATCATAAGTATTCATATAATAAACTCCCGGACCAGTGCGATACGCATCGGATCCAATGATATTAAATACCCATCGGTGAGACCGGTTTCATGATGGAAATGGCACAACACATACCGTAACACTTGTCGGGTACGAGTAGTCGTATGGCAAAATCCGTGATGCGCCTCCAGGCGTCATCCTCGTACGCTCGAGTTCTGCGCGACCGAGAGACGAGCTCGAAGCTGCAGCACCCACCCGACAACGCCCTACTCTTAGATCTGCCATGCTTGAACTACTCCGTAGCGCAGAGTTTAGTTTTGACCTGAAAACGCCCATGACGTTCGCTGCTTTCTAGATGTCGACGTACAAAAATCATTCAACAGAAACCTTTGTTTACAGGGGACTAAAGTAAAAAGGACCCACGGTCAGCTCAAACGCTGTATATATATACTCCGTATTTCCCCTAACAGTATTTGGTCCTATTCACTATATCCCATGGTCATATGACTACGGCCGTGCACGACATGAGTACACACCCCCCTCCCCCCCGTGATGGTGCTCCGTCTCGAAAGGGATGCGTGGTCAATGGTCAAATGACTGAGGCCAGCAACAAATGATGGCATCATACCCCCCCCCCCGTGATAGTGTCGATTCCACTTACAGATGCCCAAGAGACGGCAACGCAGCGAAGGCAGCCACCGGCAAGCTGGTGAGAGCATTACCCGCGAGGTCTCTGATTTTTCCAGATACACGAGATTGGCAAGCGGGAAGCACCAGCGAAACGCAGACGGCATGTTGAGTGCAGGCTCTGGATAACCTCTGCAGAACTTGACAGCAAATCAGATCCAAACCGTACCGAAACTCTGACGTATTTGGTTCGCAGCTTCGACGACCACTCTCGGCACGCATTTCGCCCCAAATGGCCAGTCTTGTCTACATCCAAAACGAGTCGACTTTGTACATGTGGTGCGGAAGCAGGTAGTGAGCCTGACGACCGAAACAACCTAACAAATTGAGCGCGCCCGGATAACTCGCATGTATGCTGAAAACACTCGATGGAAATGCTGGCTTGGAAACGAGACGTTGGGACCTGTTGTGTAGATATTCGCATACTTAACTGCGTACCGGGTACAGATAAGTACGGGATGCGGAAAATATGTTTTAATGGGCAATAGCAGCCTAGTTTCCAAAATAACCCTCTTCTTCGTCAGCTTGAGCAGGTGGGTTGAGCACGCACAGCTGTAGGCAGCACCTCACGAGAAAACTAGTATATAGTACAGAAACCCAATATGTTGAGAGGTGGGGTGCATAATAGTTTTCGTATGTGTGTCTGTATTGTCTTTATGTGTTATTGTATTGCCATCATGTATGCTTGTAATTGTCAACATGTATGCTTACACCTGTCATCATGTATGAGTATCGGTTCAAATCCGACAATTCGCAAAATGGCTAGCGTAAGTATCGTCAGCATGTATGTTTGTATAGTATCAATATATGGGTACACTCCATGTATGTACGGATGAACCAAGAAAAGGTGCAGCTCTCGAGGCACACTCGATCGATTGCGATATTCCCAACGGCAGAGGGAGTGGGCTAAACATAAGGAGGACGTTATCGCACAAGTCTCGTGCCCAGCCATCACGGGTGTGGCGCGGCATCTTCGCTAGGTCGGTCTATTCTGACCACACTCAGGGCTGGGGAGTGTACGTGTTTATGAAGGCGGAGAACCACATTTTTCTCCAATGGTACATTGTCCTACTGACCTGGTTAGTACACAGGGGAGTCACTGAACTATATCCTTAACAAGGAATAAACACAAAACACGCGCGAATGGCTTATGATAACATCGAGTAGTAACTACCAGGGTACATAATACATCACGAATCCCACACGAACACTGAAAATAACACATAGGACAAACAGTCTACGCAGCTCGCAATGTTGTGTTTCAAGCCACTACTCAATCGGTCGAACTCACAGATGACGTATTTATACTACTTTTATTTAACACTATCCATTGTTCGGAGCACCCTACTACAATGATTTCAAGTTTTCGCGGTAGAGATATTTTCCATATACAGGGTTCGCAGGGGGGGGGGCTAACGCGTTGATTGTCACCGGTTAGAATCCGGTGGGTGGCTGTGTGGGTTTTTCGCTCACAGTGTTTCCAATGATGAAGCACCGTTGAAGATGCCCGCAGGGAGCAGCGTCAGATCATTGCTGCCCAATTCCCTGATGCAACACGGTAAAAGGGCAGTAGCACGTAATTGAGTAATACAATAGCAGCAGTAGTGTCTATCTCTATAGTGCCGGTTCAGTAGTGCTGGTTTCCCTTTTGTTGTGCCGGTTAAATCGCATGATCCATATGGGATTTCCCGTTGCACTTATGCGGAGTAGTGCCGGTTGCCCTTTTTTTGTGCCGGTTCAATCGCATAACACAAATAGGATTCCCCGTTTCAGTATGCGGAGTAGTAGTTCTTGTTGCCGCTATTACAGTGCCCAGGTTGTTTGGCTAGCGCATGCCGGCACTATAGAGGGACCACACCCCGGTGGAAGGATACAGTGGCTGACGGGACAGGTTATTCTGCCAAGCGTCTTTGTCGGTTTCGTCCACGGGTCGAGTGTTCTGGTATGGTCGGAGCAGTAGCGAATCCCAGCCCGAAAACATACTCGCCGAAACAGAGGTATATACATACACCGTATACTGAATTATATAAACCGAATCGTCGGGGTAGGATCAAGACGGGTACCGCTTGTTGGAGGCAGGCTGTGCTCTAAATGTCCGAGCGGGGGGTCAAAGCAGTATTTACAGCTCAATACGGTAATTTGCGGATGCGTGGACCGTGCGCATCAAGCCATACGCCCATATTATCATCGTAAACAAATGTACAGCAGCACAGTTCGTCAGTCTGCGCGTACCCTAGCATCGCCCCTAGCATCGCCGCCGGGAAGGCCCCTCCCCCGTGAACGACGAGGGTCAGTAACGCTGACACCACCGACATCAGAGCGGGTTCGTGCTACAGAAGAAGGTTGTTGATGTGTTACAGCAGAGGGTCTGCTGACACGGAAAAACTGACGTAAAAAAAGCGCCACCCCTAATGAAAAAAACAAAAAACATCCGGTTTACACATAGGGACACAACATTTGCAAGGTGGGAGTTTAAAAAAAAAAAAAGCCATATCGTACGTAGAGCATGCGCGTGCGGTTGCGTACGGAAGCGGTGTTTTTTGTTTCCTGAGTATCCGTATGTGAGAGAATACCCTCTGTCCCCCCAGCCTACCGGCGGCCCACTGCTCTGGACTAGCCCTCACTTACAGTGTGCGCAGAGTAGTCAAACCCTCGAAGACACCGGACGGCAAGGTCTCGATCCCGTTTCCATCCAGGTTTCTTTAGGCGTCGATTTCACAAGTAGGGAGTAGAGGCGGAAAACCGAGATACATTGGTAAACGAAGGATGCGGTATGTTGGTATTTCGCCCCAGCCAGGCCTGAGCGTTTTTCGCAAAACGCTTGATAAACAACACGGTTGGTCTGTCGTGGAACGACTTTGGGAGTCTGAGTGGCCATGTTTGGTCATGCTCTACGTATCGCTTAAGGTTGCCAAACCACCAAGCGCGCTCGCGCAAACATTCGTAGAACGGTCGAAATCCTATCAGAGCAACACGCTGCGAAATGGCCAGAGTAACTATTTGCTACTTTGAACCCTTTGGCTACATTGTTGCCCACATGCAAACGCCATCGGCACCCCGCCAAAAGCTGCAGCTGATTTGAGAAAATAAACACATGCGCCTCGAACGGGTGTATTCTGTGGTCGCTGATTGGAACTCATTCTGCTTCGCTCACAGTTCCTCCAAGGAGGTGGCGCCCTGGAGGTCACCAGCCTGCAGGTTAATATTATTGAAGCGCAGGTTCCTGTATCGTCGCGGTGACATTAACGACAAGCGAGAAAGCAATGGAAGGTTTGCGTGTTTAGGAGGCACGGGCTCGGTGCCAACCAGCCGATCGAAATGTATACGAAGTATATATATATACTACTGTAGGTATAGCTGAGGACAACACCATATTACATTAGATGTAGTACGACCAAATCTTCAAATGTGCAAAAGGACCAGGCGCGAGGCCGTCACACATGTCCCACACAGACTCAGATTGTACACACATGCAGCACGTGAACAGTACCTGGTAAATGTCACGCATGTATATAGCTGTGGTACTCACAAAATCTGCAGCGATGGTAACTCGTCGAAAACTGTGACCGGCATCGCGGTGAGGTCGTTAGTTCCAACATCCCTGGGAGATGATAAAAACACGAAACAAATGGACGAACAATCGATGAGCTTGGAACAGAGATAGGGATGTCAAGTTTCAGATTTACAACGTGCTTTCGTGGGAAACCATTTAGAAAACCCAAACGATACGACGAAATCAACGTAACGTCGTTCTCGCCACAGCCTACACGGTAGATGAGCAAGCTATTCAAACATCAACCCTAACCCGTCGTAAGGTGAGAGGACCAGTTTTGATACTTGGCGGACTTTGGTCCTCGCCCACGAACACCCATACTTCAACTTTAACCTTTGGAAACGAAAAGGCTACGTTATGGGCACGACGCATTCTTGGTCTATTCATAGATTTGATGCAGGCGAACAACACCCAAACTCCATAAACTACGGTATGCATGTATTTTTGTCACCGTTCAACGTCCGTTACACCCAGCCACATCGATCGGCACACGCAGTGTCTGTCCTGAACTTTCGCTTTAAGCTACCAGTTGTTATCTCATAGACCGCAAAAGACACCAACATAAAGATAGATTTTATAACAAAAATTCGAGTACACCCTAGTGGCGGAGAGTGTAGCACGCCAACATCACCCACCGGTGTCTGCGATCTACCACTGGCCCTGGAAGGCCCACCTGGCTACTTGAGGTCGGCACTCAATGCTTCCAAGCATCCGATAGGCGTCACATATGTATGATACCTATATCCGAGGGGTACTCCGCTTCATGACCCAATGTTCATTAAAGGGGTGCCCAAATAAATGTGTGCACGTATCATCCGCATATGAAACACGTTTTGGTAGTTTGCACTACCGGTCAGACCACGACGAGTAGTTCATGATAGCAGCCAACATACGATGCACGTATATGCGTTCGCCACTGCTGTCGCCCGCTCGCGGCGCTGGACTCGGTGGGCATATTACACGACATGTGCGCAGCGATATTTGGAAGTCCAACGCGTCTGGCTCGAAACACGTCATAGAATGTTGGCCTCCCGCCGGTATACTATTATCTAGATATGGTGTAAGACAGTAGCTGGTTTGCTCACAATTCTATGAGAGATTCGATGCCATCAAATGTGCCGGCAGGAAGCTCGTTGAAACCGTTGACCCCCAAGTCCCTGCGTCGACCATGGCGGTGGGACCACACGGACGACAGACGGCAGACAGGCAGTCATGAAGCGTTTCAAAACAATGTGCGAACGGCCTATGCCAGGAAGACATCTCATATGTGCCAGAGTTGTGACCCCGAGGTTTAGACAACACACACAGGGGAATCTCTGCCATCGACAGTTCGTTGAACAATTCGCGCGGCTCGGGATACGATCATAAATGCATGGGCAAAAACTGAAAGTCGGTGTCTAACAATGTTATTTGCGTAATGTTCGTACACCGAACCATACTACGCACTCCACTGCCTTGATAGCAGGCGTTGTTTCTATCGCAGAGCGACGTTGTCATACTTGGAAGTTATCGCCTGCCCTCTCGAAAAGCGCCATGAGTGTTGTACGCCGTCTCTTGCCCGACTTTGGCCGATGCCACAACAACAAAAAAGTGTTCAACCGGGGAAGTTGGACGGTGTCACTCACAAGCGTTCCAGCGCCGGTGTTCCCTCGAAGGTCCCTGCGCTCAGGGCGCTCAAGCCATTTCCCTCGAGCGACCTGGTTTACACAGAGTGGTGGCGTCCGCACCAAACGACGGCCTTATCTTTTAATGTCCAGTTGATGTGGGTCTCGCGCGTTGGACGCGAACACCACGCACACAATGACCGGCGGAGGCGTTTCACAACGATACAATCTAAAATGAACGTTGGATCCATATGTGTTCGTTGATGTGCTCCACTCGAGCGCCGCTACACATACCTAACACATAGGGTAAATATACCAAAGCTATAGATGCACACGATCATGTTACTCTAGTTCAGCAGCAGTCTAGTCCTAAAAGGTGAAGCCCTTGGTGAGGAACATACTTACACCCACCACCACCAGCCGGTTCGATGTGGTACAAGTTGGTGAGGGCGTGGCAGGTTTCCCCGCAATACCATATCGCTTTTCCACTTCACCCCATTAGCGAAGGGCATGTAGAAGTGGCATACTTAACAGCGCGTGCACACGACTCCCGACACCGGCAAATGGACGGCACATGCTGTGTGCGCGTCCTTGATACGTAGGTGCCAGGTAAATATGTGTCGATCGTATCATGGTATTCTTGGGGTTACTCACAACGATGCCAGGGACGCCAAACCATCCAGTAGGCCCGCTGGCAAGGCGACTAACGCATTGTCCGAGAGGTCCCTAATGTGCGTTGCGATGCAAGAGACGGTCGGCAGGCAGGTGGCAGCGAAATCGATGATGTACGTGTACAAACGATCCGCAGGAGTGGATACCACCTAAAGCACCGCGACCATATGGAATATGTGGGTGGCGAGTCGCGCCTGTCGTAGCACATAGGAGAGCTCCCACATGAGGACAAAGTACGACACGGGCTGTAGGCTGTGCCTACGCCCACAGCTTCAAAGCAACCACTAACTCTCGATACCTAAAGGCTTGGCCTTCCAGAAATACGGAACCATCGTGGTAGTCATGCACGCCCGATTACGAACGGCAAAGGCCCGCGCTATTGACGTATCGGTAATTTCTTGTTATTGCACTCATTACTGTAGTGGTGCCATTACTCAATTGGCTCTGTAGCGAAAACCTCACTCACAAATAGGTTAAAGTTGCCAAACCCTCGAAGACGCCAGACGGCAGGGTCTCCATCCTATTGTCGGCCAGGTCTCTACGAGTGTACCCCATTATCGTGTCCGGGGCAAGAGAACAGCGAGCGACAGTAGTTTCACGTTGGTATTGCGGTTATGGTGGTGGCACCGCCACGCACACCAGTGCAGCAGTATAGACCGAGTACACCACTCCCGCACGAGTATCGAGCGCTGGTTGTCTAGCGTTTTCACTGGAAATAGACAGCCGATATTTTCTACAATGTGGTGATTTCTCCAAAACCCTACGCACAAACATAAAAACTGTTCCCCGTAACCTTTTAATTCAAGACAAATTCACGCGCGGCATGGTATTTTATGTGCATGTACTCCGTCGGGAGAGTATTTCCCCGCTATCTGCCACTAACCCGTTGCTTTGTTTTGCATTCAAAACCCGCTCCAGCTCTAACAATCAACATAAAACTTAGGGGTGCCTCGCTCACAGTGAATCCAAAGAGGTGGCACCAATTAAGTTCCCGGAAACTAGAACCAGGCTGTTGCTGGCCAGTGTCCTGACGCATAGGTGTTGTCGAGGCCGGGGAACGCGACATACAAGTAGGCGAATTAAAGGTTTCAATATGACATGTATGGGCATTTTGATTCGCTATTGTTGCGATAGGTTAATCCGGCGCACCGCGAGTTCCATCAACCTGCGTAGCTATAATCTGGCACTCTTTCGCTGTTGAAGACAGTTCCCGCCGGAACCGTCTCTCTAAAACGAATGTATACAAGGCGGCTTTTGTTTACCGGTAGCTACGCGTGAGTATGCGGCAGTTACGAGTTTCCTATTTTCCTGGCGCTCGCAGTTTCGTAGCTCAGAGGAAGCATTTGTCTCCTTCGCTAACCGTTTACGACCTGACAAGATTACCTCGACAACAAGTACCGTGAGGATCGACGCCGATGGGACAAGCGGTTGGCGTCTAGGTCGAGTAGCACCTACACCATAACGAGACATCGGCCAAGTAACCAATATAACCTAGAAACTCATACTGATACTTTAGTAGGACAGGGCTAGGATATAGCGTCACTCACAAGTTTGCCATAGCTCCGAAACCCGCGAAGAGATCAGGCGGCAGGGCCGTCAGGTCGTTATCGTTAAGGTTTCTGAGGAGATGCGGCGATCGCAATCACGGCGACAAACGGTCAATCAAACACGGAAGGGAGAGTTTATTAATACGTGCCAATTTGTGGGTACACTATTGGTATGTTTGCAGATATTACGGGGGATATCTATGATGGCCAGTTGGGGCGATCTCCACAGCACGTTCTCCCAAACCTTGTCACGTGATATAGCACACGTTGTAGAGACACGCAACTACTCGTGCTTGGGTGGTTGTAGCTTGTAAACAACCTTGGCGAGTCGGTCTATGCTTTAGCGTCCCAAACACATAAGTCAAACCAAATGCATTCCTACTAATTACTGATGTTTCGGCGAACCTCGGCATGTACTGCAGCATCTACAAGCTAATTCATGTGCTAGTTTATACATACACTCAGAGCGGCAACAAAATCCAATTACATGGCATGCTATCGGCGTTCTTGATGAATCGTCCACCCCACGTATCTCGCCTGCCTATGCACCTTTCGTGAAAAGTGTCATCTACCAAGCCCTAACAGTGTTCTTGACCTACGCTACCCTGGTCAGACCTCCAAAAAGGTCGACAACCATGCAGGACGGCGCGCTTTGCAATCCACGGGCAGAAATCAAGTATCAGGCCTAAACACGAGCCTGTGATGGAACCCTGCGCTCTCGGTATGCGGGTAACTCACAAGGTTCCGATGTTGCTCCGTCCCACGCTGTCGAAGCATGCAATAAGCCCACTCAGATCTTCGTCGCCGATGTCACATTCCTCCAAGTCCCTTCGAACCAAACACAGGACGTGGAGTTTGTGGTACAGCATCGCGTTGAGGGCGAGGGCGGCAGGGTCGTCACATCGAGTTACACCAGGGAAACAAACTTCAGCGAACACGTGCTCTTTTCAACATTATGCTGTTTTTTCAATGATCGATGATATGCATCTACTAGGTTCAACACCACACGTTGGTTGACCTACCTCGTACCCAATATGAATATTTGTGATATATCAGTTATGTTTTCGGTATCGCCCTTAATATTATAAGGCTTGGATTGGGTGGGTAGTAGGTAATTGGTTGACCTTTTACCGGTAGCTCAACGGACTATTCTATGTTGGCTTAACAAATAGCATCGACGGCAGGACATGCGTGCAGTGGTTGTAGTGCTCGTGAGAAAAAACATTTGTTAAGGTCTTAGTCCGTTGAGCTACTGGAAACAGGTTAACCGATCACCTACCAAACATAATCATAATGTCACTATGGCCGTATGGCTCGTCGCGTTGATCTTTCTGTTTGCTATCAAAAGTCTGTTGTTGGGTGCAGTAGCGAGATCCTCAAAACAATAATCAAGTGAGCCATGAGAAACACCCCGGTTCACCCCTCAACGTATGTAGCATACATCGCTTCCGTGTTATTTACATGGGCAATGCTATTTCTGGTATCATGAGGACATATCATGCCGCCGTATCGGAAATAGCTTAGCTCCAAGACTAAGGCTCAGCTTGTCGACCGAGCCAGCTACACGCCTCGTGTTCGTCATGGTCTCTAAGAGGTGTTGGTGCCCTTTGATCTACACGAGACGGCACCCATTCCGGTGTTTGTATCGTGATTCAAAAGTGATCAAGCGCAAGAAAGTTGAACTATCAAGAGCTCTTGTTTAGTATGTACGCCCTGATTTGTGCGTGAAGGGCGCTATCAACGGTCCAACTAGAGGTCCAGGCACGAGGGCCTACTAGAATTTGGTTTGTCGTCGGCATTTTAGTGGAAGCGGTGTCATCAACGTGGGCAATAGTCATTTCTTCAACTCAGGCATGGGTAGCTGACTTAAAAGTGTGTTTAGTCGGCAAGAAGGTAATGTTCGAGGTGAAAAATACATCTATTCGGTCCGGCGCCTGACACGAAACTATTCTCCTATATATGATCTGCTCTCTATTCGACTGTGGTGAGACGATACTCCAAGCCCTAGCGCCGGATAAAAATCTTTTGAGGGGTTACGTTAAACAAGGCCGCAATTCCAGCAGAAATACATTTTGAAGCAGGGAAGAAAATGAAAACCAAAATGGTTCCCAACTTCTGCCTTGTTTCGGCCTCAGCCTTAGAGCTGCACTGTAACCCATATGTAAGACCAATTCTAAGCGTGTCCTGTCCCCACAAGAGGCGTGCTACAGTGGGGGTGCAGTACCATGTTTTTGGATTAATTGAATCCTAATGAGTGTGCTCGAACTCTAATGGGTGTGCCCCTTGAAACAAAATCGCCGCAATGTCATTCTTCTCTTGAAATAGATTTTGTTTTTTTTTGTGGCTAGGTCATCGGATTGTTCATCCGGCGGGTTGCACTAAATTTGTTTTCACCAAAATTAAGGTTTTTCGGGGTGCCCACTAAAGTGACCCCACCCTCAGACCTTAAGGCCCGAAGGGGTTAATATAGCAAAGCATCAGTACGTCAGCTGTAGATCCTCCCACCACTGCTGTTGCTGTAGGTTAAGAAAAACTGCAGAACCTCCCGCCAAAAGGCGACACGAGAGTCTACATAGGCGCAATGCACTGTCAGTAAAAAATGTCACTTTTCTTCCATGTCACGTAAAGCGGCACGTACAGGGATGTAGCTCCAGGAGTGCATCTGTCGTCCGTGAAGCATCTGGTGTCCCCTGCGGATAAACGGAGCGTAGGGAGAGACGATGTACATGTCCTGAAACGCTCAGTCAGGCGTGATGACTCCAGAACACTACGTAAACACCAGCCTTGCCACGACCAAACCAAGTCGTGTGAGATGTTTCAGACTGATAGGGAGAGATGATGTACACGTCCCGCAACGTTGGGGCGTGATGACTGCGGAACACTACAAAGCAGCCTTTCTACGACCAACCAAGTCGTGTGCGATGTTTCAGACTGATACTTGTCTTCTTGTCTACGACTTCTGCTTAGGACGTAGCATCCTTTCCGCGTACCCGGGCTGCTGCCAACTCAAGTAGGGGGCGGGTATGGCATAGTAATTCACTCGGCTAAGAAGACGGCACGAACATTACCCTCACTGAGCACAGCAACTTCCTCGGCCAGCTCATGGTCCATAACCGTGTACGCGACCCCGCGAGAAAGCAAACACAACAGGAACTCCACGCTTCATGGACTACTCACCGCTTACGGTCACGGCCAACAGCAGAGGCGCCAACAACTCGGCGAACCGCATGGTGCGGAGTGCAGCGGCCTTTCGCGTCTGTTTTCCTGATGAGGGGAGGACAGACGCAATGGGAGAAAACAAAGTATTACGAACCATAACCCTAAACGTATCGACGGGTGTTTCTGTGGCGTGTTGTCATAAATAAGAATGTCATTTCACAGGTGCATCCGTATTACGTAAGGCGTACGTTTTCAGGGGCGGGGTACGTGGCTGGAGAACCATCATAACGTAAGATATGGAAAAACATGTTCACCAATTAATTGGTGTATACGTTTGTTTGACATTTTTGGTGTTTTTGTTTCAACCAGCATGTTCATTGCCGGGCTTCTACCGGCAGTATATCCTTCGGGAAGTCAAGTAAAACGCATCAAACGGGAATGGCCCGACAAATTCCCCTGGTTTGAAAAGCGTCGGAGTGGGTTATACACTTCTCAGGGCATGGCGATATTGGGGCGGGGATCGAGAATCCCTCACTTGTGTTGCAGTGCCCACAGAAACCAAAACGAACAACTATGAGATAACGCCTATTTTGTGGAAAACGTGGTTGGGTCAATACCAGCCCCTCACGAGGCCCTTTTTCACAGACGCAGTGCTCCCCACCGAAGCCTTCAAATGACACACGACGCAGAGCATCTCGATCAAGTTATGGTACCTTGTTCGGTAGCTTGATGGTGCTTGATCCTCGATTTGGACACATCCATTTTTCCGCAGCTACGCGGTCTACTTAAAAAATCCTCACGGCCGAGGTCGCGGTAGAAAGCGGGAACGAAATCGTCCAGGGCTCTTCCTGCGTTCGTGTATACAACCAAGAAACTTATACCAGGGCGAGAGACATCGGGATCGATCCTACAGACGCCGGAATCGGCCGCAGATATGTATATAGGTGCCTCAGAAATCGATTAAATGTATACCAAAAGATACTACTGTAATTTAGTTTTTGATTCGCGAAAGATACTTGGTTTGAGCTGTAATAAACAACTTGTATACAGTACCAAAACAAGGACATGGAACCACAATTCCAATTGTTAGCGACGAAGTCGGGCCCCATAGTGCAGGACATGAATTTTGCTGCCGCTTCGCCACGCTGTAGTGAGTGCACCCCGAGAGACTTTTACGGGGCGGGAGGATTTCCGATCGACGATACTCCTGGTGCTGCCGAAGAATTGCGTAATGTCCCACGGGTATAAAATCAGGGTTAATGTGGTTCCATGTTGTCGACGCTCAAAGCTGATTCGGCCTAGAAATCACTATTTGTTCGTGTGCCCTGCAACATACGTGCCCTCGCTATATTGTCTGAAGGCATACATACGTACATGGGACCGAGCTACGGCGACCCGTAAACACGCCAAACCCGGGGACGTCCGTTCAAAAACCCTCTCCCTCAAACCGCCAGAAACGTGCAGCAAAGGGCTGGACGTTCGGCGGGTGGGTCAGTTTCAGTTCGGGGTGGGGGTCACGAACCCGACTTTCTAATCTCTCAGGTCGGTACTTGCGTTAGACTACTATTAATACGTGCAGTACAGGAGACCGAATAAGAAACAGAAACGCTGGCCCGGGCTGGATTTCCTTTTTGAGAGAGGGTGATTTCTACACTAATTTCAAGATAACGACTCTCGAATGTCTTCTTTTTTTCGAAATATCAGCCTGGATTTCTTATTAGCCTGTTTCTTACTAGGTGTTGTAATAAAGCTAGGTATGAGGGGACAGGGTATCCCTAGCCAGGTCAGCCTATGGAACGGGTACTCGTTGGTACTCACGTGTGTTGTTTGCGTAGAGATAGAAGAAGAGCAGGTATATTCCGTTTAGCGTGATGAACGACTGCAAAGGCAGGCGAGAAGGGCCAAAGGCCATCTGGGAACCCCTGGTTCCCATCTAAGATACCGCCTTCCAAGTACTACCAATACGATTCTTATACCTGATACCAGGTATTTACCAAACGTTTCCACATCATGCCAGCAGTACCATAACACTAGCCCACCCTGATGAGCCGTATATGCAGAAATATGATAAATTCGTGGAAACCCCGATTCCACGAACTAAAAGATGAGTCGAAGATGCGGCTCCTCAAAACCCACTCCCACACCTCTGAACGGCAAGGCTACGAAGCCGAGCAAGGAACGTCAAAAAAGAAGAAACGTTGGAACCGAAATCCTGCAGTCATTGTACATGAACTGCCCTCCCGGCTCGAGAGCGGGGGCTCGGTAGAACTGATAAAACTGGAAAACTAGACACTTAAAAACTTCCCCGAAACCCGGCCCAAAACATCCAGAAAGCGTGTCCTGAGCCCCAAGTTAGTGGCTCGATTATCCAGACCCGCCCCGGCATTGAGCGGGGGGGGGGTCGGAAGGACGAATTACGCTACAACTACCCCCAAAACCGCCCCAGAAAAAATATCAGAAAGTGGTAGGCGATACTGAGAAGAAAAACAGTCCGAACCGAAAACTCGGAAAACGTCGCAAATACAAACTACAAAGAGGTTCCGCCCCAATCCCCTGAAACAACATGAGAAAAGAATCAAGCGCAGCGGCGACGCGAAAAATTCAGCTGTCCACTGCTGCGCCTCGTGATTCATCGACGTTACGCTGGACCCCCCGCGTAAACGCGCTAGCTAAATGTACTTGTAGACACCAAGAACCCCGTACAGCTCCTGTTGAAGTCGTGTAGCGCGCCGGAGAAAGAGGAAGCTTGATCGGTCCTGGGTCATCCAAACATCGAACGAAGAGAACTCCGTCCGTTGGTGTAGTCGCGCCGATTTTCCCCAGCCACCACAGACCGTCGTCGCCCTTGGACCAGAAGTGGGCCCCGTTGGGAAGCACGGTGACATTGTACCGGCGAAGCCATTCGGCGTGCGGTACACAACTATAGCCGGGGGCCAGGAACCGTTCGCCGTTATTCCGAGAAAGCTCCCGTTGGGCAGCGCCAATCCTCATTCGACGGTACAGGCGGTTGGTTTGGCGGTGCTGGTTTGGGGTGCCGTCCCAGTATCGCAAAATTTCCCGGCGAGAGAGTCGGAGATCCATTTCCCGTTCCCAAGACGGGCGAGACAGTCCCGTCCAGTGCGTCTCGTACATCACCGCGATGACACCACCCCTGCCCCGAACCGACTGGTGTCCCGTAATTTTCTCCACTTCGAGACGTTGGAGAGGAGTGGAAACGTCGTCCTCGGTGACGTGGTAAGGGGGGGATTTCTTGGAGAAGTTGTTGAGGACGTATTGCGTCAACCCCGCAGGCAAATACTTCGGCATGTCTCCGTGGTCGTGGGGGTTTGCACAGGGCTTGCAGCGCTGTACAGACACGCGCTTGCGAGCATCAGCGCCGGGCATGTCGGAGGGCAGGTCCAGATATAGGAGCTTAGCCCCGAGAGGGGATTTGTCTGGGGTGTCCGCGGAGGAGCAAGGTCCGACTGCAAGGACTTTGTAGGGCCCCGTCCAGTTCAGCGACAGCTTGGCCTTGAGGACCTTGGCGTCTGTGTCTGTCTTGGCCCCCTGACGAATGGTGGCTGCCGTATTGTACACCCACGCCCAGCCGCCAGTGACGAATTTGGGGACCGGACGCAAGGCGTCGGAGAGGGCGGAGTTGCGCCGGTTCACGCGAGCAACCGTGAGGGCGTGGTGTTCGCGAACGATGTCGTACGCGCGTTGCTGGCGGTCCGTCGCCAAGTCACAGTACGCGAGGTGGTCGCGGGCCAAACTCTGGTGGCCGGCGACGCCCGCGCGCTCAAAAATCGTGAGAGGAAGTCGAGGGAGCCAACCCATGTGGACCTCGTTGGGAGCCAAACCCGTGGCGGCGCTGACCGAACTGTTGTACGCAAATTCAACGTGGGGGGGCTATTCATCCCAGTGTTGTCGTTTTTTTTTTTTTTTTTTTTTTTTCCGTCCCATTTATTATCTTCGCACTTCCGTCTCTCCCTCCCTAGTCGTAACTCAGATCCGGGGTCACAAAGTAGGCTCCTCTCCCTCCTCCCCCACTACGGTTCTTGCCTTCATTTTTATCGCGCAGAGGGTTCAGCCTTCCCAACGCTCGTCGACTTTCATCGAATTTTGCTAACTCACGCTCTCGCGCTTTCTGCTATTAATAGTCAAGATATTTTTTGCGAGAAAAAGTGCCTAAGAGCATGCACTCGGCGGGGCTCGAACTCGATTTCTTGACGCTTACAGGCTTCGTGGTTACCTGCTAGCCCACCGGGGCGACCGGCCTCCTCTGGAGCTCGTTGATGACCATCGCCAACATCTGCGCCATCGTGTGGTTCACACGTTCCACCCCACCATTGCCGTAAGGGTGGTAGGAGCTCGTGGCGATTTTTCGAACTCCGAGAAGCTGATAGACGACGTGCGAAAGCTTACAAAAAAGAAACCGAGCACGAGTAAACAAACTTTCTCCGTTTTAGACTAGTCCTGCCGACGACGCCAAGTGTAATAAAGCTAGGTATGAGGGGACAGGGTATCCCTAGCCAGGTCAGCCTATGGAACGGGTACTCGTTGGTACTCACGTGTGTTGTTTGCGTAGAGATAGAAGAAGAGCAGGTATATTCCGTTTTGCGTGATGAACGACTGCAAAGGCAGGCGAGATGGGCCAAAGGCCATCTGGGAACCCCTGGTTCCCATGTAAGATACCGCCTTCCAAGTACTACCAATACGATTCTTATACCTGATACCAGGTATATACCAAACGTTTCCACATCATGCCAGCAGTACCATAACAGTGCAGTGTGCTGTACTGTATTATATGTCAAAATAGCGCGTCCTGATTTACATATATAGATTATTCCCAGAAATCTTCACTCTTCTCTCCCGCGCTGAGGTTTCGTTTGGTCACGTTTCATGGTGGCTCTATAGTTTCTACTGCAAACCGACCAAGCAGAGTAGATTGGCGAAATGGTGTTAACCCCTTAAGATCTGGTGCCACGTACATATTTGGTTATAAATTGCTTGGAATTAGTGAGGGATGACTTTTTCAGTTCTGAATGGTCGAATAAAATAAGGAAAAAGTCGAGAATGGGGCGAAAAACAAATAAAATGATTGTCACTACTACTGTGTGTCCAATTCACGGGAAGCAGGGACGGTAAAACGAAGGACGAAGACAATAAAGAATAAATGGGATGGAAAACAAAAACGGAACAAAAACAAATATTATATGTACGAGAACAAACAAATTGAACGATTCCGCAAGTTTTCGTTAGTTCGATTTTTGAAACAACGAAACAATCAACGTTATGATTCCTCCATGGAAAACATAAACATGACACACACACCTCGCACACACTCGTACTCCTACTGCTGCTGTACACGTCGTACAGCCAGTACGCGAAATACAGAGTACAGAACACCTTGATAATAAGAAACAGGATATCTGACATAGGCTGGATTTCTTACCTGGGAGAGGGTGCTTTACACACTACTTTCAAGATAACAACTCCCGAATTTCTATTTTCTCTCTAAATACCAGCCTGGATTTCTTGTAAGCCTGTTTCTTATTAGGAGTCTTTTTCACTGCTGTTAGGTAATAGTCCCTAATGTTTGATTGACCAGACTGGCATTATTATGTAAGCCTGGGCGTGTTCCACGTTATTGCTCGTATATACATATATTTAAAATACAAAGAGGTCTCGCATTCATATTTCCGCCCAACAATCTCAGGCTCTAATTCTTATTTATCAGTTTCTCAACCTCTGTCGCGTACTCTGTAAGCTTGGTATAGGGTAGTGGAGGTATAGAGGTGCACCATTTTTTTTCCTGAGGCCCCCTCGGTGGGAGGAGACCTGCAACTCATTGGAGAAGAACTACTGCTGTACAACCCACCCGAAAACTGATTTGATAGGAGGAAGACAAAAAAAAGTGCTTCGCGTGCTCGAGTCGTACTCGGTGAACAATCCCGAAACCTCACAATTTAATACAATGCAAAATATATTACGGCACACGAATGAAAGTACTGCTGTGTATGGTATATACGATTTTGGGTTAACGCCTTAAGAACTGGTCCTGCATATTTGGGGACAAACTACTTGGAAATAGTGTGGTGTAAGTTTAAGTTTTGCAGTTCTGAATGGGTTAAGGAGCCCGATCATTCAGAAATCGTTTCAGCCAAAACGTGCTTATAAATGTATATATTAATAGTACAGGACACCTATTAATAGTAAGAAACAGGGAATCTGGTCCAGGCTGGATTTAATATTTGATAGCGGGTCCCTTCCACACTATTTTTAATATGACGACTCCCGATTTTCTTATGATACTCATATATCTCAGCCTGGATTTCTTATTAGCATGTTTCTTATCAGGTGTGTCCTGTACTGCTACGAGTGTAAGCAGCTGTATGCCTATTATACTAGTAGCGCGCGCCGCCCTTACCTTTTTTATGGTGGCCGGCCACAGCAGTAGTCACCCCACCCCGTGAAGCGCTGCAAGTTTAAGAGAGGAGCGGGACTCCTGTCAGCGAATATGCTGTCTTCAGCGGCGGAACAACAACAACAACAACAACAAAAACAGAAACAGCAGCCGTCAGCTTGCTGCCGCCGGAGAGTTGTCGCTACCTCCCAGCAGTGGCAGCGTGGACGTTATTACAGGTAGTAGATAGTTTGCAAGGTACTGATTAACACTGCTTGCCGTGCAAATGCCCTCTACGAGAGCTTCTCGCACGAGCAGGGTGTTGTTTGTTACCGAAGGTAGGTAAATAAATATCTATGATAGGTGCAGCGAAGCTATAATACGAGTAACCTTTTAGAACTGCGGTCCCGTTTTTGGGACAAATTACTTGGAATTTGCGTGGTTTGTCCCCAAAACGGGACTGCAGTCCTAAAAGGGATAATCACAGATGAAACCGGCAAGAAGAGGTGGTCAGAACCAGGTTGTAGAACAGACACGGACGGACTATTAATATTTTTACTTGTATTCAGACCCTACAATATCAGCATACGTGCACGTATACTCCTGTACGTTGTGTTGGCTTTAAGTTGCTTACTCCCGTTGTAAAAGGGGTATATATGCTGCTTGCTATTGAAATAGGTTACATACATACGCACGGTGGAAAGAAGGGGTATCCTGGGGCTTATATTTTTTTGTACGCGTATGATACGTATAGTACCGTAATACCGTAATACCGTAATACGTAATCGTTTTTTTTCCTGAATTTTCTAAATACGGCAGTTGTTGTTGTTGTCTCCCGTTCTTTCCACTCAACCAAATCAGTACACCCAGTGCCTGTCCTGATTCCCAGTCCTAGAGAGACACAAATTCTGTGGTCACAGACTGCTGTGAAACAGAGAAAAACCCAAACAAAATAAACGCAAATTAATGGGTAAAGCAAGTGAGATGCGTAACGTACCGGGTACGAGAACACAGCGACACGAGCCGAACCAAAAAATAAGAACAAACAGACAAATAAAAAACGTATTATGAAATTAAACAGAATACAAATGACGCAGGGAGACAGAAGCGCCCCTAGAAGAAGTACTTCAAAATTTCCCAATCCAAATCTCCCAATCCAAATTTCCCAATATCTTGCCCGCTCATTTTTGGTTTTTAATTCCAGATTTTCTTGTGTTTGTTTGTTTGTTTCATAACTCTCTTCGCAAAGATGAGTTTTGAGCAACTTTTCGATTGCACATCGTTTAAAATGATTAAATAATCAGGTACGAGGAACGACACGTTGGGGTTGCATTAAGACCATGGGCTGGTTGGAACTGCCTTGCTGTTGGTCCGAAAGAGGGGTGTGTCCTAAATGTTCTACGGGCAAAGCGTGGGCAGAAATGAGTAATTGGTAATTGGGTGATTTCGATATTTTAGATGTTCATGAGTATACAGAAACCCTGAAATACCCCGTAAATTTTACCAGGCACCTGCTTTTCACACTGCCTATTACTACTATTATTAATACTGCACATTCATACTCGTATACACAGCAGTATTATAGTAGTACGTGATACCTCATAAGAAACAGACTGATAAGAAAGCCAGGCTGAGATTCAGAGGAAAATACCAATTTACGGAGTCGTTATCTTGACATTACGGTGGAAAGCGCCCTCTTAAAAATAAGAAATCCAGCCTGGTCCACATTTCCTGTTTCTTATTAGATGTACTACTAACTGTACTGCCCTGTATATGACACCGCCGTAGGTCCTTTTTTTTCTCACCCTTTCATTGCTTGAATCCTTTGCCATCCAGGTAGAGTTTTTTCTCGCCCCGATACTCTGCGATACTGGCTCTTGCATCTTGATATTATCAAGGTTAGTTAGGTTATACGTATCAAAATGCACGAACACGTATTTGTATATATGTTAGTGTATGGAACACGAGCAAATTGATGTATTCGTTGAATCGGCACGCGTATCCTGTACGCATATAATATACAAACTCAGCTACGTCGTAGCAAAGATGAGCTTCGACGAAATCCTCGAGCTCACAGCTGTTGTTTTTAAATTTTTTAATATACAAGAAGCAGCAGTACCGACCGTCCCACCGTAAACCAGTCAGTGCGTCGGCTGTATATTTAAAAAGCATCGCACGTATCGGGGGTATGGAAGGGTGTGTGCGTTAACCATATTCAAGCGGTTTAATCTATTTCCGCAGGACGGGTGCATTCGGGGTTATCGCACGACGCATGTACGTAGCGGGTTAGCCCGTAGGGGTGCGTAAAGGACAAGCACGCCATGCTTTATTACACGACCACACCCCTGTGGGATAATTGTTGTTAGTACGTACTGTAGTATCTTTTTTTATATTTTAAAGGGTTTTTTTTTGTTTTTGTAGTTCTAACTTGTTCGTATTTTTAACATTTAATACCAGGTATTATTTATATTTTGTTTTTGTTATTGTCGGTTACATTATATTGCTGTGGGTTAAACTGTGCACACCAAAACATTCAGCCCACACCTACCCTGTGTTGCATGTTATCGCAACCAGGAACTCGGCAAATGTTTGCGTTTACCACGCGGCCCATCATCGGCGGTGGGCTCAACGCTCAGAGTGGTACCTACCTCGATGCAGTGAGGGATCGGTTACGCTTTCGCGTGCTGACGATATAAAAAAATGGTGTCGTACGATCTATGATGTTGTCTGATTCGGGTTTTTCATGGTTTTCGAGTACTCGGACTGCGGTGCGTCTTTGTATGTGATATACCACGTGTTCTGACCACAAAATATAGACCACACATACCCCGCGCTGCTTTGGTTAGTTCGTAGCCGCGACCTCGACCCCAAGCTTTACCGGTGGTCGTTACGCCTGACCGAACTTGACATGATCATGAAGAGGCGGGCGGGAACGTCACATCAACTACCTAACGCCTTATACCGCTTGCTCCGACCCGTTCCAGAGAATGTGATTCGATCGACGACTCCTTCCCGGAAGACGCATCCACGGGAAAATGAACCGACCACGTCGGCCCCAGGGGCCGGGTCCTCGATGGTGAGCTGTTGAACGAGTTCGAACCGCTGGGAGAGGGATAAGTAGACCCAGGGGGGGGTCCGAGAGAAAAACCTAGCCAGCAAGGAAGGACCGAGTAGCACACGAACACACCTGGTCCTTGGTGGTCAGCTGTTGAACGAACTCGAACCGCTGGGAGAGGGATAAGTAGACCCGGGGGGGGGGGGTCCGGTAGAAACACGAAGTAGTCTGAAAGGAAGGACCGAGTAGCACACGAACACTATCCCTGCTGAGCGCGATCGTCTCGATAGTATCCCACGGACCGTAGACGTTTTGGGAGAGGCGCCCGAATAATCTGAAAACCTAGGCAGAGATTCGCAACTCGCCACCTTGCCGTTCCACGATCGAGTTGCAGCAATGCAACCAGGTGACGTAGCCCTACCAGTAAGGCGGTCCACCCGCGCTCGCACCCCACATCCGTACGACTAAACCCCCTCCAGGAAGCCCCCGCCCTCCTCCTTCGCCCCGCGACAATACCGTGTATACCAGCGACGCTACGAGCGCACGAAGAAGAACCGAGCCAGATCGGAAGTCGGCGCGCGGCCCGATGCATGTTTCGGGGCACCTGTCTCCTCCGGGTGCAAGCGACCAGCCCACGCCTGACCCTGTTGAGATACGACTTGCAGCAAGGGGGGAGGGGTCGGCACGGCAGGGAGAACCACCGGTGACGACGGCGATAGAGCGTGCCAATCCAGTCGCTGCAAGACGTGCCTCACTTGGTCAGGATGCCGACAGCAGACTCCTACCTAGTTCAACACAGGCGGCGAGCGTTATGTGCCCAGGGAGGGATGGGAGAGGTATCCAGACAGAACGGTTTGACAGAAGCAGACATAGATAGGTTTCTCATAGATGACCAGATCCTCATGTGGCTGGAGATAGAGCGATACGGAACGTTGATGAGACGAACGTCGGTACGGGCCGTCCCAAGCAACCTGGTACCGGACGTGCTAGCTTTTATACGTTGGCAACATGGACACTCTTGAGTCGCAAGAACGTTATCGTTGTTACGAGACAGATTCCACTGGCCTGGCATATGTAGAGACACACGCGAGAATGTATTGTTGTGTGGGTTAGGCTCAGGAAGCAGTGGCGTAGCTAACAGGTAGCAATGCTGCCCGTCAGATGTTTGGAGGCATGGGAGGTGCTAGAGGTAGACCTACAAAAGTTTCCGAACACGTCGGAAGCAGGAAACGACTACCTGCTACTCATAGTGGATGGAGCTTCCCGCTTTCCCTTGGAATACCCTTTGCCGTGGAAGGTGGCACATGGAGCCACCCGTCTGCTCCTAATTATCTGCCTCACATTTGGGGCGCCCTCGTTCACTAAAGCCGATGGTGCGGGGGGATTCACGGCTGCGTTAACGGAACACTTAGGTCGATGGTTGAAGGTTTTGGTAAAGTTCCGCCCAGCGGACCACCAACGGTCAGGGGGTCTTGGAGACGGTAGGAGCCTGAACCCCAAATGTGCTATATGAGCTTTGTAAGGCCTGGCCGACTAGGTGGGACGAGTACGTTACCGCCGCCTGTTGGATCAAACGTACTATGCCAGACACATCGCTACCCTCCGCCATGACCGTTTTCCAGCTCCTATTCGGTCGTACCCCGCGCACAATGCTTGGCATGGTGGTCCCACAGATGGAAGACACTGCGACCACAGGTGGTCCCAGACACTTCATTGGGCATTGCAGGCACAACATGCGGGAGGTCGCGGATGCACTGAAGAAGATCCACGAGGTCCACGATGATAAGGAGACAGCCAGACAACGCCGTAATGCCAAGATATCGAGACCATCGGCAGGGGTACACTTTGCCGAGGGAGACCTTGTCTTGGCGCGAGAGAGCGATAGCTCACTCTTCCTACAGGGGATGGGACAAAGGTTGTTCCACGAAAAATGGGCAGGTCCGTGGACTGTGACTAAGGTCGTGTTTAAGTATCTGAGCGCGGTTATAGTAATGGAAGGGCGAAGAAACCGATCCCGCACTGTGTCTGTAGTACTACTCAAACCCTTGTGCAGGCGCTCATCAGACCTGAGACACCCCATATAGGGGACGAGTTCAGGAAAATATCGTGGGGGGCAGAAATTGGTCTCAGAGTAGACTCGGTCGCAGTAGCACCGATGTAAATCAGGGACAGTTCGTTCGGAGCATCGAGCAAGGCTTCTAGATGGCGTTCCCTCAGACTGTGTCACAGAGACCGAAATGTTATACATTTTTACCCCACTATAGCTACACACCTTTCACGTCCTATGGAACCTGCACCCCCATAATGCAAAACAAACCCAGAAGGTACCCTGCCTGAAGCAAAGCGCGCGCATAATAAGTAGAAGTCAAGCCCTAGCCCAATTCCCAATAAGGGACAACGGTCACTAGATCGCACATGGTGGGAGGTAGGAAGGTAGACCGGGTAGGACAGGTTTACGACTTCTCCTCGCCTTACTGGCGCGTCAGATTCCCAGACAACGACTGGGATAAGTTGACTGTCTTAGAGGCGGAAAATGATTTAAGGACAAAGGCGAGACCGACGAGGTAAGCCAGGCCAAGGATCCCACTGTTTTGGCGGGCGTTACCCAAAACATCGGTAAAGGGCGGCAGCACGGCCACAGTAGGAAATAAGCGGAGTTTAAAAAAACACTGGTCAGTACCTGACTCAGTAAATACCGACGAGGGTCAAGCCCCGTTGCTGGCGCTAGAGCCAACAAGCTGGGGGGGGTGTCACAGTGGGTTGACGCAACAGGGCATTGCCAAGGAAAGCGTCGAGAGGCCTGTACGATAGCCGTTCGAGTGCAACCACTGGATTGAAGCCGAATGAGGTGGTTGCCTGAAAGAGGGCTGCCTGAGCGGCTGACATGCATACAAAAGACGGGTTTCATGCCGAGCAATCAGCCGATCAAAACCAAAGAGTTGATATGGATACACCCCAGGAAATAATGCCTCTATGAAACCCTCGTTACGAGTGGAGTCTACAGGCCCACAGTGCGTTTTCCGGGGCGAGAGAAGTTCATGAACTCTGAGACTCAAACCAAGCCAACCGCACCTGTCTTGTCAATCTATCGAGACGAGAGACGGAACTAGGACGGCTCAGCGACACTACTACCAGCAGATGGGGGTCTATGAGGTCAGACGGCATGATGACATTTTGACAGCCTGAGTTGTAAGGCGTGCTTGTGGAGAAGAAGCCCGTGCATGGCACACGGACGCTCGAGTTAGATGAGTGGCAGAGCGAGTATGCACCGCCCTAGGGGGGTCAATAGGAGGGCAGTCACAAAGGTACAGAGCTCGTTTCACATAGTGTAGATCAGAGCATGTACAAACGGAAACGTTGTGACGCGTATGTACGGAAAAATTATGTTGGTATGCTAAACATGTTGCGAGGGATGGTAATATATCTCTCCTGTGACTTCAGAGAGAATTATGGACCGAATGAAGTGACGATTACGGAAACGGTAACGGCGTGGTTGAATGGAGGATATCACGATACGCGTTGTTGTTCGTGTTTCAATGAAAAGGGTCTCAATGCGCGGCATGGGCGCAACCAACATGATCCTAACCATACTGCTGGTAGGTCACGCTGTTCATATGATAGGTGGTCGATAACACCAAACAAAGCTGTAGTTAGTTTGGTCGATATCCCTGAAACGGGGTCCCAAGCGGAGTCACTGAGCAGCGAGCAGGGACCACACCCTTCATTCCGAGAGAAGGACTCGTCTAATATGCAGTCGGGAAACGATAAACACCATCGGAGGTTTTGAAATTTCGTAGTTTGCGGCATAACGCTAGACAAATCGATACACACGTATCTACAATCGTAGTCCATGATGCTTTGTGTGTGCTCATCTTGCCATTTCCTTTCCGACCCCGTTCCAAGATGTCTCGACCTGTCTCTATGACAAGCACCCGCCTGTGCTGCGTAGCTACTCTCCTTACCTGTGCTAGCTACTGTGTGCGCGAAGCTGGCTGTGAATGGAGTGAGCTCAACAAATATACCCACCGTGTGCACACGGGTTGAAGGTGTAACATTTGCGTTCCGGCTCTTGCAATGGAGCAACACGACAAGTTCCCCTTCCCGCAACCGTCGACGGAAAGCGTAACGCCTCCTCTGCCACATGTATGCCTTCGTACTCAGCTAAAGTACCGCCGTGGGGGTGATGTCAATTACTGCTCGATGTACATATGTTTCAGAATATTTATCGTCCCTGAGACACCCCTGGCACGTGATCGCTATTAGTGCAGCTGCTGAAATTGCCACACTGTACTGCGTCACACAACATCGTTCAGCCCTCAATTCCGAATCATGAGCAATCCACCCGGCCTTGTTTTATTTTTATCTCGATCACCATCGTCATCTGAATGGTCCACGGCAAAGCGGTACTCTGCAGTTTTCGGAGTTTCATGTACGATCATAGGGTGATATCGATGACTTTGGTTCTGGTACAATGTCGGCCATATGCGAATAGCATTACCTTGCACTTTACGTAAACCAGGCGTATACTGTACAAGCAAGGAGGTACGGTAAACTTACACCCTTTGGACGCTTTGATATGTTCTTCAATAAATAGGCTGGAAGTGGGACACGGATAAACTGTCGTCGACATTCCAGTCATGCTGAGTTACTATTGACGGTGGGACTATTAATAGCTGCTGTAACGCCAATAATACGTTTGTTGTTGATGCTACGCATATAGCTGTACAACAGTTTCGTCTGGTCATCATAGGTCAAGGACAGCTTGTGGTACCTGTTTCTCGTTATCGCTTACTGCTCGTGATAACCGATATCTGGGGGTCACCTTAATAGCTCGACTGCTGACAGACACACGATTTACCTTGCACCGAGCTCGAGCGTTGACAGTACCTGGATAATCGTGAACACGTGCCGGCGTTGTGACTTGCTGCTCCCACCTGCTCCAGCAGGCGAAGCTCCAACTGACAGAGTTGTTGCGTTAGATATGACCCAGATGTTTCACGTGCTCGCTGCTCTAAAGCTGTGGGAAACAAGGTCCCTCCTCACGAGACTCGGTATTCAGCTCGTATTCCACGTAAGGAGGCCTGTTCCACGAAGGAACTTTCATTGTTCATCGCCCTTGAACTGGGTTTCCCCTTACCGCCTTCAAAGAGTGCGTACTATCGAGGTGCACCGTCGTAACATCCCCCCTCGCTGAGTGGCCAGAAGGGGACAATCAGGCGACACTCCCGATGGTGCACTATACCAGAAGACACTGTTTCGGCAACTATATTTCAACCCAAGGTCCAGTGTTTCTCAAACGATCATGGGTTGCCAATGATTCGGGTGAGCGGTGTATAAGTTTTAGGGGGTTTTGGCTTGGCTTAGATCATTTTGTCGACGATTCATACTATCGCCCGAGGCACCGTACGAGGCCACACCCCACGCTAGGGTTTTGCCGGCGTGCTGTGCTTTCATACGAACGCCTTTCTATGGGTTTGGAGATCCGTGTCGACCTTTGGCCGCCGTTTAACCCTTTCACCCGTGATACCGTACGTATCCCCACGTCCCGTTAACCGTTTGCCAGCTTGCTACACTTTTATGCGAACTCCTTTTAGCTCGGTACTCTGCATCGACCTTTTGTCGATGTTTCGCACTCACGCCTGGGTAGTGAGCTTAGTTCTGCTCATCGCGCTGCCCTTTTGCCTGCTCACTGAGTGACCATGCCAACTCCCCACTCGATTACCCCTTACATACCGATTGCAATCCTATATAAAGCAAGCCGGTTGGCCTGGCACAGGTCAGCCACGGGATACCATTGACGGTGTAAGCTGACAACAACGATAATAGTCGGCTTACCTCTGCTCCTCGAGCTGGTCGTGTTCCAGCACACTGAGTGACTATACAAACTTCCCACTCGATCCCACCTACATACAGCTTGAAATCATACATATTTTAGGTATGACTCTACCAAGCCGTTGTACCTCCACCCCCAGCCGGTTGGACTGACACAGGTCAGCCACGCGATACCGTTCACGGTGTCGGCTGATAACAACAACAGTATTTCACTTCTTTACAAAGGCACTATTATAGAAACGCCGTTTTATCCAAGGATAATTATGTATATGCCATCATACTCGTACACCTATTGAACAAACACGAAGCACAAGCTGTCGTCTTTTGCTGTTGCCGTCTCAAAAGAAAATAGCGACCCGCGGTGACATTGCATAATCCAGTCATCTCGCACGCGTCTGTGTATCTTGACTCTATGGCATACTCTTGCTGCGTTTTGTAAGCCAATACGACTGGATATAAGCTAGTGTCGTCCCTTCGAGGATGCCATCAATAGGCCCTGACAGAATGCAGTTGCGTCATCATAGCAACACCCCTCTTAGTTGACGCGCTGGGACATCACATCTGCGCGTATCGGCCTTGTGGCAAGGCCTTTCTTTGTTCTATCAACCCTGCACGAGGTATCAACTATTGTTCTCTCTTCGAAGTTGCTAGCAATCGGTCCCGACAACATGCCGTCGCATCATCTCGCTAGTACACATCTAAGCTGACGCGCGGGGACCTTATGTCTTCGCATCTCGGCCCTACAGCCATCTCTTGCTCCGTTTTGTTATACCAGTTGTATCACTCGCTTGTGGGTCTTCTAATGGCTAACATAATTCTACCGACGTATCTGTTCCTGTAGGCTAAGAACTACACCTCAGTAAAACTTACCCTATCGGCACGTATAAGTTAGGGCTGCCATAGGTAAGGGCAACTCAACTTTGACATGCACGAGAGGTATGCAGCTGTTGATGACGTTGTCACTACCGCTAGAGGCACAATTCTCCTGAAGAATGGGGCCCGCACTCGACGCCTGTCTTGCAACGAGTGTAGCCCGGTTAAACACCGATTTGCCCGATTGTCGTGCTAATATGTGGCCACCCCTCTACCCTTGTTACGAGACTGTCCCCGGCGTAGACATGCGCGCGTCGAAGCAATTACCATTCGCCCAATACACACGGGGGAAATCCCGTCATTCATAGTGGGCATATTCCAAAACAAAACAACCACAAATAGGAGGTGACCGCATCCAAGAACGCACATAGATATATATATATATATTACACACATATATACCAGGTTATATTTGCATGTCTGCATTTGTTTCAGAAACATACATCTCTATGATACGTACGTGCATACATACATACATGCATGCCGTATATTCGTACTAGTCAGCTTATTTGTTTGTGGGACGTGAGACGTTTGACACTTCAACAAACATGCACGCAACTGTGGAAACCCGAGTTCGATTCTTGGTTCGGACACCATGATACAAACTTCGCGTCTGGTCAACCTAGGTCAACGACCTTTTGTGGTAATGGTTTCCCGTTATCGCTTGCTGCTCGTGATAACCAGGATCCGGGGGTTACCTGAACAAATCTCGACTGCTGACGGACACAAGGTTTAGCTTGTACCGAGTTCGTGCATTGATACAACTAGCGTTGTGTTGGTGAACAGGTGCCGGCATTAGTGACATCCGTGCTCTAGTCTCCTCCAGCAGACGAGGCTCCAACTAACAGAGTGGTTGGTATATAAATACCTCAGATGTGTCATGTGCTCGCTAGACTCAATATGTGAGCAAGATGGCCCTCCCCACGAGATTCGGTAGTTAGCCGGTACTCCATATACATAAGCTTGTGTCATGGGCTCGCTCCACCTAATGTATGAGCAAGAGCCCCCCCCCCCCCCACGAGATTCGGTATTTAGCCGGTATTCCACGTAAGGAGGCCTGTGTCACGAGGGTACATTCATTCTTCATCGCCCTTGGACTGGGTTCCCCCTCAGTGCCTTCGCTCATTGCGTACTCTTTAGGTGCACCGTCACAACACTTGTGTTGATCTCAATTGAATGTATGATAGGGCATGCAAATATTTGACCGCTAATACATTTGGAATCTTCCAAACCGCTATATATCTCCACATAACGTTCAGTCCTCGAGCTCGTCGAAGACACTGCGACCGTCGTAGAAACGGGGTTTTGTGCGACCTAGCAAGCGCAACCTTGGCATAGGCGACGGCGACACCATACCGCACTTATAGCCTAGTAGACCCTGGTTTTACAGCCCACGGGTTCAATATTATCATGAAGTCCTTATACCTTTCTGTCGTTGTGGTAGGGGCTTTATTTTTTAATGGCTGACCAGTGGCTTACCTCTTCGCCTTGCTGACGACAGAAATATTGTAGGCCTAGTTTTGACGGGTCAGCTTCTAGTGGGATCAGGGTCGTCACCAGTCAAGACGCGAGAACGCAAACGAGTTCCAGTAATGTGTGGGGGCACTCTGGGATATACTCGCATCTGCTAATATGTATAGACACCCTTACCTATTTCCACTTTTGGTGGACCGTAGAATGTAACCGGAATACTACCAAGTTATGGGACTACAGTAGAAACTTCATCATCAGTATGCTTGTCGTGTCTGGTGTATAGTGAATTATTTATGATGTCTTCTGCTCGCAACGTGCCCCTCTGGTTAGCCCACTGTACATATCCTAGTCTTGTGTACAGCAATGCTAACCCTTGGCTCATGCTGAGTGCAGAGGTGCAGACGGTGGTACAACCGCCCTTTCGGAATATATTATAGGCTGGTTCAAGGTGCATCCGGCCAAAGAGTTCACAGTCGGGAAGTTCACGCCGTTTTTTTGGAGATAAGTCCTGAAATGTGGCACAGATGCTCCGAGTACCTTGGAGTAAAGTAACAAGTATTGGAGATAAAATATTTCAGGTACATCATGTACTCGGAGTAATTCGGGGTTCGATACTCCCGATACTCCTTGTGCTCGGAGTATTTCGGGGATGAACACTCTCGATGATACTGCTTGTACTCGGAGTATTTCGGGCTCCGATACTGCGGGTACTCCTTGTACTCCGAGTATTTGGGGCTTCAGTATTGCTCATACTCCACATACTCCGAGTATTCAGGCCGCCAGTACTCTAATACTCTTAAGTACTCGGAGTACGAAATGTACTCGCTACTCGGAGTATACTCGGAATGTGAAGTAAGTTAGGAGCATCTTTGCATCATTTTGAAGACTCGGCCGTCATTCCTTCCAGGTTCCGGGAGCATGTGACTGGCGCTTACAGAAAACACACACCGTCTGTCAACGGGTCTCAAGAGGGGTTCATAGTGAATACGTTTGCAACATTTCACAGACGCTCCGAGTATACTCGATACTCCAAGTATACTCAGAGTATCGAGCATTTTTCTTAGTCCGAGTACTGAGAGTATTAGAGTACCGGTGGCCTAAACTCGGAGTACTTGGAGTATGAGAGGTATACTGAAGGCCCAAATACTCCAAGTACTGGGAGTATGGGCAGTGCTTATACTCGAGTACAAACAGTACTCGGAGTTAAAACATCTAAATTAATCGGAGTATTCCGAGTATCGAGAGTATTGAACACCGAAATATTGCGAGTGCACAAAATACCTGAAGTATTTTTTGCCTAAAACACTCAAATTATACTTCCAGGTGGTGGGAGCATCTGTGAACTTTGAAATGCTATAAACGCCAGTCACATGCCCCCAGATCCCGGAAGGGAAATGACGGCCGAGTCTTTAAAATGATGCCAACATGCTCCTAACGTACTTCACACTCCCAGTATCCTCCGAGGATCTCATTTCGTACTCCGAGTACTACTTAGAGTATTTAGAGTACTGGCGGCCTGAATACTCCGAGTACTTGGAGTATGAGCAGTACTGAAGTCCCAAATACTCGGAGTAACACGAGTAACCGCAGTATCGGACCCCGAAATACTCCGAGTACAAGCAGTACCGAGAGTGTTCATACCCGAAATACTTCGTGTACGAGCAGAATCCCGGAGTATCGAGCCCCGAAATACTCCGAGTACACGAAGGACCTGAAGTATTTTATCTCCAACATTCTTTACTTTTTACTCTGAGGTACTCGGAGCAACTGCTGTGAAATAATAAAATTGGCTGATATCAACATGGAAGAGCAAGTATCGGGGCATTATAACGTTCGGTCTGAGAGGCGAAGGCTCCCAGAAGTGGAAACAAAGTTAAATTGAAACAAACAAACTATTAATAACATGATATATACGTACGTATTTACGCATGATGCAAATTTGGGGGGAAAAAATCTGCAATAATATACGTAGAAATGCCATATAATACCTGGAAAGCTACGAGAGGATATAACGTATATATACGAGTATCAGGTACGGGGCATTTCAGGGAATTTGTTCACACTAACCTAAGGATATAACGTACGAGTATCAGGTACGGGGATTTCAGGGAATTTGTTCGACGTATCATATGTATACGCCCGAATACGAAATCACTAAATTTATCATTTTTGTCTATACGTGTCGTACCATGAAAAACAAATGTCACCTCCACGATACTCCTTCTTCCGACTAGTGTGTAAACTGTAAACTCGTATGATACAATTTAATAGTAATATTATAGTAAAAAGAAGGATACCCCATTTCCAGTCAACCAGCTTAACCCATTTAGGACTGTAGTCCCGATGTGGGGATAAAACACTCGGAATTATCCCGAAATACTCAGTTTTAGACAGTTTTTTTTTGTTTTTTTATTTTTTTTGTCCATCCCATTTATTATCTTTGCCCTTCCTTTCTCTCTCCTCCCTAGTCGTAACTCAGATCCGGGGTCACAAAGTAGGCTCCTCTCCCTCCTCCCCCACTACGGTTCTTGCCTTGCATTTTTATCGCGAGAAGACTTCAGCCTTTCCTTCCCTCGTCGACTCGCATCGAATTGTGCCTACCCACGCTACTATTAATTGGCGCTCTCAGCATTGATTCCGTTTTGTGCAGGTCTAAAAGGGTTAAAGCCAGGATGACGTATACGGTCGAGATCAAAACCTGCCTACCACTACTCGTCCAAACTACAGATATATTTAGATTCACGATACATGAATCATTCAATTCTTCCGGCTCGTGCGTATGCGTATACCATTAAATTCATATTAAAGAGTGAACAAGCACGATACCCCTGTTCCGGCCAATCAACTCAAAACCAGTACAACGTATACATGCACGTATGATGATAGTGTTTCAAGATCCAAATATATTTAATCCGCCCGCCACGTCTGTGGGACAACATGTTTTTTCTGTAGCTGTGTCGCACACCGCTATGATACGTACCTCCACCCGGTAGCGCACAACTCAGTTACTACGCGCACGTGCGAGAAGCGTTGCGTAATTCAATTGTAGATCAAGCAGCGTCAATCAGCACTTCTTGCAAATTACCGCACAGTAGTACCACACGCTTCCGCTGCTACGGGGCACCGACAACGCTCACGCGGCAGCAAGCTGACTGCTGTTGTTGTTGTTTCGGCGGAAGACAGCGTAAATTCATTGACTGGGCTCCTAAACTTGCAGGGCTTCACGGGGTGACTGGCCACCATGATATAAAAGGTATGGCGACGCGTTCTACGACAATCATATTAGTAGCGGCACTACTGCTTTAACACGTTTGGGCGGAAACGTTATCCCAATGATCGAGCAAATAGTTGGACTTTCATTCTTGTGCCACCATATATTTCATTGTACCCTGAGGCTATATATGGGATCGTTCATCGAGTACGAAGCACTTTGGTTTTACTAAAGGATCATGTTTTCTGGTGAGTTGAAGTTAACCCGCCAACCCACGGGCCTAAGAAAAAACATGGTGCACGTCTATCATAGCTTACGGCATGTACTGTATGTATAGCAGTAGTAGTGTGTGTTTGAAAACTTTTTCTTCCTTCCAGGAAGAGCAACGGCGACGGGGTGCAGTGGGCTGCGTAGTTGCGCGCCAGACACTGCATTTACGCTACTACTGCTTGTGCTAGCTACTATATATAGGGTGCTAGCTACTATATATAGGCGTCCTTCAGCGGCAAGGCAACCGGGGCCTCTCGCGCTGGAGAAAGCAAAACCTTATACGAAACGTTTCGTTTTGTTCGCCCCGAGATCCTGTGAACCCCGAACACGCCTTCAAAAGCTTTAAATCGAGTTCTCCATGTTGAGGATAACGTTGGTTTAAGGCGTTTCACCGTATGTTGACGAAACGGTATTGATTTGCGGTAACAGCTAGATGGGACGGGAGACCGTAAAACAGCAGTCGTATAAAATAGTCCCGTCGCGTCCCGTCCGGGCCTTAAATAATCTATAATATACCGTTGAAACAAACAATCCCATCTCGTCGTCAGAAATCATCGGAAACTATTACCGTTCCGTCCAGTGGTCCAACTCGGATATACCGTCCCGTCCCGTCCTCAAAGCATGTAGTTACCGTCCCGTCCGGTCGCGGAAAAACACAGCACATAACTTATAAGTATGTATGTATATCTCTCGGGTGAAGATTCAGTACGGACACCGGGTGTGCTTGATGTCGATGGGTAGAAGAGACGGTATGGTATAAGGCGAAGAACACACACACGTACCGTCTCGTCCCGCTCAACAACAACACTCCACAGATAGATGCTCCGAGTACACTCGATACTCCGAGTATACTCGGAGTATCGAGTATTTCTCGTACTCCGAGTACTAAGAGCCTTAGAGTACTGGTGGCCTAAATACTCGGAGTACTTGGAGTATGAGCAGTACTGAAAGCCCAAATACTCCGAGGACTGGGAGTATGAGCAGAAATCATTCTCGAGTAAAAGCAGTGACCGGAGTACAAACATCAAAATTAGGCAGTGTACTCCGAGTATCGCGAGTATTGAACAACGAAGTACTTCAGCTTTCAAGTGAAATACTCCGAGGAATAATCTAACCATGAGTACCTCGGAGTATATCACCCCGAAATACTCCGAGTAGTACTTGTACCTCGGAGTATAACATCCTTAAATACTCCGAGTATTGAAAGTATTAGCAGTGCGAAATGCCGAAATACTCCGAGTAGTCAAAGTACGAGAAGTGGAGGAAATACTTCGTCGACAGAAAGTATTCCGGAGTATCGAACCCTCAAAATTCTCGTAGTACAGCAGTAGTCCAGAGTATCGAACTCCAAAATACCCCGAGTACAAGCATATATATATATATATTTTTTTATCCCATCTATTATCTTCGCACTTCCGTCTTCCTCCCTCACTAGTCGTGACTCAGATCCGGGGTCACAAAGTAGGCTCCTCTCCCTTCTCCCCCACTTCGGTTCTTGCCTTGATTTGTATCGCGCAGAGGGTTCAGCCTTCCCAACGCTCGTCGATTTCCATCGAATTTTGCTAACTCACGCTCTCGCGCTTTCCGCTATCCAAGATATTGTTTGCAAGGAAAAGTCCCTACGAACATGCACTCGGCGGGGCTCGAACTCGCGATCTCGACGCTAGCAGGCGTCGTGGTGACCTGTTAGCCCACCAGGGCGACCACTGCTGTATCGAGAGTGTTAATACCCGAAATACCCCGAGTACGAGCAGTGTCCCGCAGTATCGAGCCCAGAAATGCTCCGAGTACACGAAGTACATGAAATATTTTATCTCCAATACTTCTTACTTTACTCCTGACTACTCGGAGCATCTGTGCAACGTTCATTATCCCGCCTCGTCGACAACACATTCCCCCGCCGGTCCGTCCCGACGTCGACGTCATGTGGTCTCTTGAAGATGCCGTGGCAGTGTGTTCTTCTTTCTTCTGGCGGATTTATATTATGTTGTTGTATATTTTTAGTAATAGCATCATATCATACCCATGTGTAGAAAATGCAATCCAATAAGGCCAGGACACAGGAATGTCAACGCAAGCCAGAGGAACGCTTCTTCTCGATAAAGTTCTTCTTGTTGCTTATCTCATGGAGCTCGATTGCGCACAAGAACAGAGTGCGATGGGAGGGGGCAGTCCATACCTAGACTGTCCCCTGAAGCATGTATCTTCATACATGTACTATCTACGGGGACGTTTCCGTTACTGGCACGTGACATGATCTCATACTCCCAGCACGTATCCGCGTGTCTACTCATACTGATATTCTCTAAGGAGACGTTCCCGTTACTAGTACGCCACGTGTCTCATACCGGTACGTATTGCACCGCTTTATAGTCGTAGTACGTGATACCAGCACATTAGCCCACCCTATATAGTCATAGATGCAGATCACACGACGATCGGAGGGGATGACGGTTTCATCCCAGAAATCGGGAAGGGAGGTCGAAGGTGCGGCTATTCCAAACAGAGGGAAAAGAGGCTATACATCTACCCCACACCTCGCAATGAGGCTACGACGCCTCACACGTTAACTAACGTGCCGTACCGGAAGAAATACCTACGAAAAGCCAACGGCAAGCGGGCTACGGTGAAAACAAAAGCCAACGGAACAAACGGGAGCACGAAGGTATCGAAACAATACAAAGCATAAAAAGTATACGAAGTTAAAAGCCGGATGCTGAATGTAATAGACAAAATAAATAATAATGCACGTTGCTATGCAGAGCAGCAAAGCCCTGAACCTAGACTTGGGCTTGAAATACGACAGCATGGCGTCGCGCCACGGGTCGAGGATGTCATTATCTGCTGATAGCACGTTTCATTGGCGAAGAGCCAGGCTTTGTGCGCCATCATGAACTGCTCAGCGCAGTTAGAGTCGATGACTTCGTAGCAAAAGTGCGCCGTGAACCACTGTGAAAGGACGGAGTCATGCTGCCAGAACCGGTGAATGTCGTCAGGCGCGAGGCTCCGGATGTGGGCAACCTGTGGGTCCGGCTGTGGAGGTTGGCGGCTGTCGTGCAGGCAGTCGTCTGGCGTCGTCGGGAGGGTAGCTGGGCCAATGCCCTCGGGTGCGCTCGCAGAGTCCGCGGGGGGAAGGGTCGGCATAGCCGGATTTTCAAGAGGGTCTCCGAGGTTGGCGGCGATATCCTGGGGGCCCCTGCTCGAGTCTATAAACGACTGTGAAGCAGGGGTATACTCGCTAGGAGATGCTATTCCTGGGGTCCGTGTCCTCCGGTGACGTGTCGCTGTGCACGGCGCCGGGTAGGAAGACGGGGCAGGGGGCTCCAAGCATTCCCTGGTCGACGAGATCCTCGACTCCCTGGGCAAAAGACGCATATTTTCCCTGTAAAAAACAACAGAACAAAACAAAAAGATTAACCTTCTCGGCAGCGTTTTTTAAATGAGTACTCGTAGCTCTCGTGCTTGGCTGTGGTTATATCCAGCTTCAAAAGCAGGGTTTATCAGGCGAACGTAAGACCGCGGGCAGAGCGAGAGAGCAAATGCTTTCAACATGCAGTGCTGCTGCGCGTTGGCGAAGCTGATAGCTAATACAAAGCTAGCAATGTTCTTAAGCTGCTGATTTGACGTTGTGAGGTAAAAATACAAGGGTGACTCTGTTCTTGCAAGAAAGGTGCTCATGATACTAACAAGGTGGGCAGTCCGCTGAAGGGAAGGACAGGAAGATGGCTTCGAAGAAGGTGCGCCAGGCTCAGCGTTGACTTAGTCCTGCCGTCGACGCCAAATGTGAGAAAAGGGCAATCCAATAAGGCCAGGACACAGGAATGTCGACGCAAGCCAAGGGAACGCTTCTTCCTGATAAATTTCTTCTTGCTGCATATCTCATGGAGCTCGAGTGCGCACAAGAACAGAGTGCGATGGAAGGGGGCAGTCCATACCTAGACTGTCCCCTGAATCATGTATCTCCATACGTGTACTATCTACGGAGACGTTTCCGTTACTGGCACGCCACATGATCTCATACTCGTAGTACGTATCCGCGTGTCTACTCATACTCCGTGTTGGGCACCGGGACCGAACTACGGTTATTTAACCGGAAACCGCGATCCGGTTATCGTAACTGAAAACCGGGCATTTCGAAACCGGTTATTCGGTTATTTCAAATAACCAACCGGACATAACCGGACCGGTTATTTCCGGTCGGTTATTGTGTCCCCTATCCCCTACCCCATATAACGCCTCTGTATCTGTATGGAAACCCCTGTACGTCAGCACACAAGCACAGCGCACACCGGTAGCCATGTAGCCATCGCAGCATCACAGCAGCACATCAGCAATCTGGTGGGTCATCAAAGCTAACGGATCATCAGGCATCAATAATACGATCAATGTTTTTGTTTTTTTGTCCATCCCATTTATTATCTTCGCACTTCCGTCTTTCTCCCTTCCTAGTCGTAACTCAGATCCGGGGTCACAAAGTAGGCTCCTCTCCCTCCTCCCCCACTACGGTTCTTGCCTTGCATTTTTATCGCGAGAAGATTTCAGCACTTTCTTCCCTCGTCAACTCTCGTCGAATTTTGCTTACCCACGCTATAATATGCGCTCTCGACGGACGGTGTCATTTGAGAATAAAAACCTCAATGGGGAGAATCGAACCCTCGACATCCGGGCCTACAGGCTTCGTGGCTACCAGTTAGAACACCTGGGCGACCAGCTAATATACGAGTCAATGAACCAACACGAGCAGTCAGTCCGTTCTCCTAGGCATTACGCATTGTTTTCCATATTGTACTGCGTTGAGATCGATGATGATTTAGTTTTTCTACCTCGGAGAAGAACGGAACCGCGAGAGCAATTTTACTTCTTTCTGCGTGTTGAGTGTCAAGAGGTTTTGGTAGCCCTCGTCCATTTTGTTTTGTGACCAAGAAGTAGGCTCCGCTCGCCGTCCTGAGCGTAGCTACATCCGTTTTGTTGTAGTCATGCTCCGTCTGCTCGCCTGTTAGCTGTACGCCAATGACTCATGCCGGACGACTCAACGACAAGTTCCGCTTTGTCGTCAACTTTCACGTGGTGTGCTTCGTGCGTTTCTTTGTAGTGCGTGCATTACGGTTACTTTGATTTGCTGATGTGCCGACAGACGACCATCGGAAAAAAAACGTTTTTTTTTCCCTTGGGGGTGCGAACGTGGCGCAAAATAGCCATTTATGTGAAATAACCTACCGAATAACCGACCGGAAACTTCGCGGTTTCGGTCTCGGTTATTTAGTCCAAATAACCGGTTAACCGGAGACCATCTGCGGTAGGTTATGAGATAACCGGCCGGACCCCAAAAGGACTCCGGTGCTCAACACTGCTCGTACTGCTATTCTCTAAGGAGACGTTCCCGTTACTAGTACGCCACGTGACTCATACCGGTACGTATTGCACCGCTTTATAGCCGTAGTACGTGATACCATCACACCTACGTATAATATGAGCACTATTAATAGTATTTCAGTACTTCAGTCGAAATAAACGAAATGATGGACCGGTACGTATCATACACGTGTACCGTACATGGCATTGGTCTGTTTACATACAAAAAAGCGTTGATTATTTAGTTGTTTTGGAAAAGAAAATCGCGAACTTGTGAAATTCCATAATATAAAATACCTGGTGCATTGGATTTTACAGTCTGCAAAACTGGTCCAGTGCATTCACCTTTACAATCTCCCGTCCCGTTGCGGCCAACTATGGTTACAGCCCCGTTCCATACGTAGTGAAAAAATATATCTACTGTATCGTCCCGTCGCAAAAAAAAATATTTACCGTCACATCACGTCGATAACAACAAGTCGCGCCGTCCGGTCCCGTCGCGAAAAGAGGTATTTACCTTCCCGTCGCGCTCTAAAAACAATATTATTGAATTTTACCGCCCCGTCCGGTCGGGAAATTTTAGGCCAGCTGTCAAACGTCCCGTCCCACTCCGCCGAAACTTTCGTTGCTTATCTTCACCGTCCCATTCCGTCCCGTCTTCAGCTTCGCCCCCTCAAAGCTAGTCAGAGAACTACCGTCCCGTCCCGCCGCTATTAGTACATGTTTATATAGTTTACCCTGGGCTGGGTAATCGATCGATCGTTTACCCTTATAGCTCAGCAGGTAATACCCTCACATTTGACGTCGTCGAGGAAACGGGTTCGAATGTCACTTCGAACGTTTCTTTTAAATAAACACTTGCGCGTGCGTCCTTAAAACACACGTCTCCCTGGTTTCCCAGGTACTGAAACGAAGCGGTAAGGTCAACGTACGGCCGTGAACGGTACCGACGTCCCAAATATCCCGCCTTTCCGAGGGGGGGAGAGTGTTATAAGGATTACCCTGGGCTGGGTAATCGATCGATCTTTCACCCCTATAGCTCAGCAGGTAATACCCTTACAACATGTGATGAAAAGCCTTGAATTTGTTTTGCCCCATGCCCGAACTTGTGTGTTTTAAAATTAAATTGATATCACCTCGTCAATCGACTCCGTATGTGGATTATGCGCAGTAGAGGAGTAAGAGCCACTCAGAAAGCTCTGACCAAACCAAAAATCAGCGCGGGAGGGAAATTTGTTTTTTTCTTGAAATAATATGGTCTGTAAATCCGGGGGGGGGGGGAGGGGATTTTAGCATAGTCGTTAGTCAACGAAAGTACCGAACCGAGAGATATCACGTCGGGGTTCGTGGTCTCCAGCCTAAACTGAAACAGACCCACCGCTGGAAAGTTCAGCCCTTTGCCACACGCTGTTTAGGCGGTATAAGAGGGAGGGGTTGTTTAAACGGACATCGTCGGGTTTGGTGTGTTCACGTATTGCCGTCGATCGATCTCATGGACGCATTCGGACAATATAGCCAAGAGATCACCACGCCCCTAAATTTTTAAACAAACACTACATTTTTCAAAACCGGGAAGCTTTTCGTGCTATCCCCGCTTTATGCGTTTTTCTTGAATTCGTGAAGGACATGAGGGTACAGTTGGTACAGACCGGTTAGCACCCGTTAAATGAACCTGACATAAAAAACAAAACATCATATATAGGTTGAAAGCAAATGTCAATTGGTTGACTTTTTTGCCAGAACTTAGACGGGGACGATTCGGCACCCCTCCCCTGAAAAACGTACGCCTTACGTACCTCGGATGCACCTGTGAAAGAAGATGTGTAATGACGCGAGCAGTTTAAACCTGTCTCCAACCAAAGTCGGTAGACCAGTAGCAACGTTACTCCCTCCGACCTCTGAGGCTTCTGCGGATTCGTCGGTCGTTGATCTACGATCGAATGATAATTTCGGTTTTCAAAGTGCAGCCACGAACTATTGTTCGCTTCAGACTTTGGACCCTTCTACTGTTGACGCCGTCCACTGTAACGCACGGTACGATGTCTACCAACGATCATAGATTTCGGGAGACAGGACTTTCAACCCTTGACAGACAGCAGATTTGCCTTGACATGCCGTGACTGACACCGAAGTACTAGGTTTTAGTGTGGAACACTTCGGCCCTACACCCTTGACAGCGCACGTTTTGCCTCGCTTGACATGTCTCCCGACATATTTGCCTACAAAAGCAGCAGCAATAGTAGCAGTAGAGGTAGTAGTAGTAGTGGTAGTAGTAGTAGTGGTAGTAGTAGTAGTAGTAGTAGTAGTAGTAGTAGTAGTAGTGGTAGTAGTAGTAGTGGTAGTAGTAGTAGTAGTAGTAGTAGTAGTAGTAGTAGTAGTAGTAGTAGTAGTAGTAGTAGTAGTAGTAGTAGCAGCAGTAGTAGTAGTAGTAGTAGTAGTAGTAGCAGTAGTAGTAGTAGTAGTAGTAGTAGTAGTAGTAGTACGACGTAGTAGTAGTAGTAGTAGTACGACGTAGTACGACGTAGTACGACGTAGTAGTAATACTAGTAGTAGCAGTAGTAGTAGTAGTAGTAGTAGCAGTAGTAGTAGTAGTAGTAGTAGCAGTAGTAGTAGTAGTAGTAGTAGTAGTTGTAGTTGTAGTAGTAGTAGTAGTAGTAGTATTACGGGGAACCATAGTAAATAGGACCTATGGTACACACTAAAATCCTATATATTCACCAATTTTTACCAACCATATTTGGTCCTATTTACTATGGTCCTCCGTAATAGTAGTAGTTGTTGTATTAATAGTAGTTGTAGCAGAAGTAGCAGTATATTAGTAGTAGCAGTAGTTGGTATACGGGTTTTGTGCTGTATCACAACACACCCAAAAATTTGATAGAATATATTCAAAACAACACGGCACAGCACAGCCGCCGATGCATTTAGGGTTATGGTTCGTTCAACTTTGTTTCTTCTCACCTGTGACGTCCTCCTCTTTATATCCCCAGGACAATAGAGGCGAAACGCCGCTGCATCCCGCACCATGCTGTTCGCCAAGTTGTTGGCGCCCCTGTTCCTGGCCGTGGGCACAAGCGGTGAGTATGACATGAAGCGTGGGGTCCAAATGTCCGTTTGTTTTCTCGTTGCGTCGCGTGTACGCTTATAGACCATGAATGAGCTGGCCGAGACACTTGCTGCGCTCATTGAAGGAACGATTGTTGCCTTCTTCTTCGCCGAGTGAATTATCATGATAAACCTAGCCCCTTCTTGAGTTGGCAGTAGCCCGGGTACTAAGCGGAAAGAATGCTACTCCCTCCGCAGGAGAAGTCGTAGACAAGCCATATCACTGGCATGAAAAGTGATTTTAATCGCACACGTCTTGGTTTGATTGTCGCACGCATGGCTGATGTTTAGTGCTCGGCAGTTATCACGCCTCAGCGTCGCGGGACGTGTGCACCATCTCTCGCATCATCTCTGCCCTCGCGTTTTTTGTTTTCGCTGCAGCGTGCTTCCGATGCTTCACGGACGACATATGCACTCCTGGAGCTACATCTCTGTGAGTACTCCTGTACGTGACATGGAAGAAAAAAAAAACAACGTTTACAGTCAGCGCCTATAGCGCCTACACTCACGTGTACCTGGTAGTGTTTTCACGGGAGGCTGTGCTATTTTTGTTCCTAACCTATAGCAACAACTTTTGAGGGAGGTTCTTCTGCCGTGCGCGATGTTGTGCTATTCTTACCCCTTCGGGCCTTAAGGACTGCTGGCCCATTGTTACCCGTGCTACCGTGGAGATAGACACCCTTTTGCTTTCTGAGTGTGGGCTCACTTGAGGAACTCTATGCCACACTCCAATGCATTGATTGTGATGGGAAAAAAAGTAAGTTCATCCTGATGAACAATCCCATGACCTATTACGGAGGGCCATAGTAAATAGGACCAAATATTGTTAATACAAATAGTCAAATATATAGGTTTCTGTGTGTACCGTAGGTCCTATTTACTAGTGTTTACTACATTAGCCCACCCCGTAATAGTCATATTGCAAAACAAGAATGGCATTGCGATTGCTTTTGTGTTAAGGAGTCATTCGGAATCAAATTCAGCCAAAATGGGCTACCCCCCCCCCCCTGTAGTACGCCACTTGTTGGGGCAGAAAACGCTTGACATTTCGCTCATATTTGGGGCTTCTGTACAGTGCAGCAGTAAAAGGGTTAAGCACCCCCTTAGGCCCAAACAAAACAAGAGTTCGGAGCCACATTGTTTTTTGTTTTTGTTTTTCCAGCTGCAGTGTGATATTTCAGGTGGAAGTTTGGCCTTGTTTAACGCCCTACCCAAACACACGATTTTTTCCCCGGTGCTAAGGCTTAGAGTATCGCCTCACGGTATATTAATATAAGGTATAATAGTTTTGTTTCAGGCGTCGGACGAGTAGGTGTCTTTTTCACGTCGAACATTACATTACTTAAGACCAAACATACCTTGTACCCCAGCCACCCAAGGCTGAACAATAGAACTGGCTATTGGTCACGTCGCTGAAACTGGTTCAACGAACATGTCGACGACAAACCTGGTAGACACGAGGCACACCTAGGTCAATGATTCGGTCGATGTATATGCATGACCCTGATCGTGTGTTACAACAATACGATTTAGACTGTTGCTGCTTTGAAATCGCTATTTCTATCGTTACTACTGCAACGGATGTCGCATTGATACTCCCGAGAACAATCGGTTGTTTGTTTGCCGCACACATTATCCACCCCCCGGCAGTCCCTACTGGTATCTCCCGTCCAGCCAACGGGTTGGCCCACGATATTACATATGCATTTACACAAGGCATGTTGGTGACGTTTGCCACGCGATGCTTTGTAAAGCAGTGTGTTGTTCTCGTGTTTTTCGACAACTCGTACGTATTCTCCATCTCCAAACTGCTGTGATCTGACGTTCAACTAACGTGTGCTGTCGAACCTCCTGGATGCATGTTGCACAGATAACGTGTTCGCCGAATGTTAATGTTTTCCATGGTTGTAGCTCGATGTGATGACGCTATCGCCCCTCATCCTTACTGATGTATACTGTACTACGAATCCGCATCCTGTGTTTGTGACCCGAAGGGACTTCGAAAGATGCGACATTGGCGACGATGATCTAAGTGGCCTCATAGCATGCTTCGACAACGTGGGACGGAGCAACATCCAGTCCTTGTGAGTCACGTGCATCCCGAGGGGACAGGGTGCCCTTACTGTGACGGTGTTTGGGCCTGAAACTTGATTTATACGCGTTTACTACTTGTGAAAAGTGCGCCGTCCGACATGATCATCATCCGAAGCGATCTGACCAGGGTAGGGCAGGCCAGTCCAGGAACACAGGTGGCGCTCGGTAGATTACATTGTTTGTGAACAGTGAATACAGGCAGGCGAGAAACTTGAGGTGGGAGCGTTCAAGAACACTGAGAGCATGCTATTGGTGTGAATATTGTTGCTTCTCAGAGTGAATATATAGCCTAGCACATGCATTAGCTAGTAGATGTGGTAGTACATATCGAAGTTCGGCAAAATATAATTCAATAGTCGTGCATAATCACTTGCTTTCGGGGTTGGTACGCTGAAGCACAGACCGACTGGCCAATGCTATATACGAGCTACAACCAACGCAGCACGCGCAGCCGCGTGGCTTGCATACCATGTCCCCGGTATGCTCCATCACATGGCAAGGTCTTGGCGAGCGAACTGTGGATATCGCCCCAACTGGCCAACATATCGCCCCCGGAATATCTGCTAACATGCCAAGAGTGTACCCTCAAATTCGCACGAAATATTCAACTCTTTCTTCCGCGTTTGACCGGCCGTTTGACCCCGGTATTGCGATCTTCGCGTCCCCGCAGGAACCTTGAAGATAATCACCTGACGGCAGTGCCGCTTGATCTCTTCGACGGTTTCGGAGCTATGGCCAACTTGTGAGTGAAGCTGGATCCTAGCTATGTCCTACTAAAGTCGTACTTTGAGTACGAGTATAGGGTTTATTGGGTTTATGGTCGATGTTTCGGAAAGGCGTACGTGCTACTCGACCTGGACACCAACTGCTTGTCACAACGGCGCCCATTCCCATGACGCTTCTTGTCGAAGTGTGCATGCCTGGCCGCAAACGGTTCGCGATGGAGACAATTGTTTTCTATGACCTACAAGACTGCGAGCGCTGGTTGGCCCTGATGAGGAAAGTAGGTACCTCTTTTCTGCCGCCAAAGCACTCATGGCTACCGGCAATGACACGTCGCCTATAATACAGATGTCCGTGTACAGGCGGCGTCCTTCCAGCGGGAAATTGCCTCATCGGCGAAGCACTGTCAGATTGTGGGTAAATACACAGGTTGATGCAACTCGCAATGCGCCCGATTAACCTATCAAGATAATAGGGATCCGAAACGCCTATACGTATATACCATATTGAAAACGTAAACTCACCTTCTTGCATGTGGCCCTTCCCGGCCTCGACAACACCACGTCAGGACACTGGCCGACAACGACCTGGGCCTAGTGGCCGGGAACTTCAATGGAGCCACCTCTTTGGGTTATCTGTGAGCGAGGCACTCCTAAGGTTTACGTTAATTGTTAGAGCTGGAGCGGGTTGTGAATGTGAAACAATGTAGCAGTTTAGTCATAGAGCGGGTGAGCACTGTCCCGTCAGAGTGCATTCACATATTACACTATGCCGCCGTGAGCTTGTATCGAGTAGCAGGTGGTGGAGAACAGGTTTCATGTTTGTACGCAGGGTTCAAGAGGAATCACCACCTTGTAGAAACTATCCACTGTCGATTTCCAGCGACAACTCTAGACAGCCAGTGCTGCTTGAAGTGATATACCTGGTCAACACTGGACTATTGTGTATACGCAAGCCGGTCAACCCGGTGGTCTAACAGGTAGCCACGAAGCCTGTTGGGTCGGATGTCGAGGGTTCGATTCTCCCCATGGAGAGTGTTATTCTCAAATGACACCGATTGTCGAGAGCGCATATTATAGCATGGGTAAGCAAATTTCGACGAAAGTTGACGAGGGAAGAAAGCGCTGAAATATTCTGGCGATAAAAATGCAAGGCAATAACCGTAGTGGGGGAGGAAGGAGAGTAGACTACTTTGTGACCCGGGATATGAGTTACGACTATAGGGCGGGAGAAAGACGGAAGTGCAAAGATAATGAATGGGATGGGAACAAAAACAAAAAATATCCGTGGCGGTGCCACCACACTAACCGCAATACCTGCGTGTAACTATGTTTGCCGTCTCTTGTCCTGGACATCGTAATGGGGTGCACTAGAGACCTCAGCTGGAATTATATGGAGGCTCTTCCATCTGGTGCCTTCGAGGGTTTGTCATCTTTAACCCATTTGTGAGTGAGGCCTACGTTACGATGCCAGTTGATAAATGTCGCCACTATAGTGATGTGTACCAAACAAAGTAAATTACTGGTACGTCAAGAGCGCGGCTCTTCGCCGTAGATAACCAGGCGTGCTTGGCGACTACGATGGTTTGCCGTTTCTGGAAAGCCAAGCCTGCAATTATCACCCTTCTCGATACTGGTGCTTGAAGAGGTATACCTGGTCAATATTAAACTATTGTACGTGCCGGTGCCACCACGCTAACCGGAATACCCGCGTGAAACTACTGTCGCTCGCTGTCTCTTGCCGCCAACTTTGTATTGGGGTGCACTAGAGACCTCTCCAACAATAGGGTGGCAACCCTGCCATCTGGCGTCTTCGAGGGTTTGGCATCTTTATCCTTTTTGTGAGTGAAGTCTACGTTACAGTGCCAGTTGAGAAATGGCGCCACTAATGTGATTAGTAGAATATTAATATATTAATGGTACATCAATAGCGCGGCCGCTTGCCGTACGCATTCGGGCGTGCATGGCTACCATGATGATTTGACCGTTCTGGAAGGCCAAGTCTGCAAGTATCACCCTTCGTAGATGCACATGCCAGTTCGAGAGTTAACAAAGATGAGTTTTCCGGTCCGTGTATCCATCTCCACAGACTCCGGCCTGTAGAGGAACCCGTGCCGATCCTAGCGATATGAGAATTCCCGACCACGGGATTGTTGCCGTATCGCGTGCCTGGCTAGTAAACGAACACACCCCCTGGCGGCGCGTGCGGTGGAGACGAATGGCTAGTGAAGCGATGCCCGTCGCTACAAAGTTAGAGTGTTGTGCATACGGCATTTTAATAATTTCCGCAGGACGACGAATTTACTACAAAATATTTAAGTAGATGGATTTAGCCCCCTGTTACGTTCGAAGTAAAACGCGTTGTTATATATTGGGCGAGCGTGTTGCACATAGTCGTTTATCGCTGCGGACTCGTATCGGGCCTGTGGGGGTACGCATGATTCTAGACGTGCGAGACATACCGTTTTTTGTCGCACAATGGTCATGATCCTCGTATAACCACATTTCTTGGGTATTTGTTCTATCAGTCGAAAAGCTAATCCAGTGATAACTCCATTACACGACTAATGGCCGTTTTTCGCTCGTTCCTGTTCGCCTCCACTTGCCTAACGTCGGGATAGATCTCTCACCCAAAATGACATAACCACCGTGTCAAGCGACGACTTCGACGATGTGCCGTCTCTCCTGCAACTGTGAGTAGTCCGTGAAACGGTGACAGCTGAACGTTGCTTTGGTTACAAGAATCAGTGTATATCGAAAGTATCAGAGGAGTACATCTATGGGACGGGTAACTAGCCGTGCTCCTTGCGGCACGCGTGAATGCAAACGTACGAGGCATGATGCTCCTGATGTATTGTTTGCACGGCCGAGCCCTGCAATGCCTTGTTTACGCATCGTCCATCACGTCTGCAGAACACGGACTGCTTACGCCCCAGTGTTCGAAACACGCGTCCCCTCTTACGGCCACGTATACCGGCCGTTGTTGTAGAAAGTACATACACAAATTCTCTGCCAGAGCATGTTGACTTATACATACGGTCGTTAGGAGTGCCCCGGACAAAGCTGTCGCAGGATAAGTTGTTCATGGGTTGTATCCCCGTTTTTTATTTGTGTACAACGGAGGTCAAGTACAGACACTGGCTTAGGAAGAGGTGTACTCCTTTTGTTTCACGAGGTTCCTCACTTGAGGGGCTCTGTACTAAGAGTAAGTAATATATACTAATAGCAAGTAACGAAACTGAGTTTGAAGAAACACGAAGTAGTGCAACCCGATGATGACTATCTCAAAAAATACGAATTGCAGCGCGACAATTTTGGGACAAAAAAACCCTGCGTCCAGAAAGTATTACCCTTATGAGGCAAAAAAACGGTACTACCCCTACCGTAACACGCATCCAATGGTTGGTCATTGCGACCTACACACACCGTCGCGGATTGGTGGCGTTGAGCAGAGGTCGAAGTCGAAGGTCCTTCTGCGGCCAATTTGGAAATATGTTTGGCCCCCTTGTTCGTTGCTGATGTCCGTATCGCATGTAGGTAAAGTCAATAGCCCGTATCGCACGTTGTCTTCATGCGAGAGTTACCATATGTGTACTCGGATAGACCCGACTCGCCACCCACCCACATACTTCGTATGATCGCGGTGCTTCGCGTGCTACCCACCTCAAGCGCGTCTTTTGGACACGTGCTTAATCGATTTCGCTGACACCTGCCTGCCGGCTCTCTCTCTTGCATCGCAACGAAAACCAGGGATTTTTCGTCCAACAATGTGGTCTCCTTGCCAGCGGGCCTACTGGATGGTTTGACGTCTCTGACATCGTTGTGAGTGACTGCAAGAACACCTGTTACAAAGTCGACACCTGTTTTAATGATCCATACTGACCAACGAGGCGCACCCAGCATGTAGCGCATATTCGTCGATGGCGGGAGTCGTGTGGGCGTGCTGTGTCGAGGAAGGCGCTGCTACATGCATGCCCTTCGCTAACAGGGTGGGCGAAGGGGGATTTGCTGACTACTATTGCGTGCGACCTGCCACTCCTTTGCAGATATGTTAATCATCGAAAGCGTTGTTGGGAAGGTAAGCACTAACCTTTTGCGGAAATCACAATAAAGCGCTTATTGGAGCCTAGACCACTACAGAAACACAATTACATGGCCGTGCGCATCTACCGGGGTTTTATATTGACCATGTGTGTGATGGGTGTGTAGCCGCGCTCGATTAAAGCACATCAACGAAAACATTGAATTCCGACGTTCAATTAAGGCTGTGTCGTTGTAGACGCCCCCGCCGCTCTTTGTGTGCGTGTTGTTCGTGCCCACGGGCGAGGCCCACAACCTCTCGACATCGAATGATAAGGCTATCGTTTCGTTCGGATGCCACCACTGCCTTTCAAACTAGGTCGCTCGGGGGAAATGACTTGCACGCCCTTAGCGCAGGAACCTTCGAGGGAACACCGGCGCTAAAACGCTTGTGAGTCAAACTCTCCAACTTGTCCATTTGAAACAAAAAACAAATGGCATCAGCAAACGTCGTACAAGCGACGGCGTGTGACACGCATCGTATGTTTAAGAGGACAGGCGATAACTTCCAACTTTTGATGACAGCGTCAATCTTCGATATATACAGCGCCTATTATCAAGGCAATGATGTACGTTCTATGGTTCGGTACTGGCCTTGGTCGTTCGTCAACACCTGCAGCGTGCTCATAAGTCGTCTGTGAGACGACGAATGCAAAAACATACATGCGAGCGGACGGTAACAAAACAACGGATTATAGTGGACGTGTCTTGAACAGCTAAGGCTGCGTGGACGAACATTAGGCAAGTTACACGCCAGTCTTGAACATGATTAATTACCGCTTTTCAGTTCATGCGTATGCGTTTATGACATTTTCCCGAACCATGCAGTTAATCTAACGAACCGTAGATGGCAGCGATTACCTCCTGTGAACGATATCTAAGCCAACGTGTCACAGCTCTGGCACAGCCGAAATGTTTTCCTCGCACAAATCGTTTGCACCAACTGGTGAAACGCCTCATGATTGTCTAGCCGCCGTCTGGTTTTCGTGTGGTCCCGCCGCTACGGCTGACGCAGGAACTTAGCAGGCAACGAGCTCAACGCCCTTCCTGCAGGCACATTTGATGGCATCGGGTCTCTTATAGAATTGTGAGTAAACCAGCCAATGTGCTACAGTATATCTAGCATATAGAATCCTGGCGCGAGGTAAGTATTTTGTGACGTGTGCCGGACCAGACGCGTTGAACTTCCAAACTTCGCTGCGCACAGGTCATATATTTACCCACCAACGCCAGAGCTGCGAGCGTGCGAAATCAATGGCGGACGTTTATATGTGCAGGGCGTGTGTTGGCTGCTGTCAAAGGGGTTCCCAAACGCATGTATGCACGTATCGTCTTAACATGAAACCCGTTTAGATAGAGCACCTGATGTTCCTATGGGTTGTGGGTTTGCAGCAGTGCAAATATACCCGCTGCTGGTGTACCGTAGGGTACAGCGGAGGAAACCGTAACAGACTGGGCTCCCGCACAGATAGTCCGAAAGAGTGTCTCGTATCTTCATCGTCAGAGCGCGACGAGAACGGCATGACAGCACGTGGGTTATCGCCTCTTTGAGGGTTGATGAGCGGAGAACCCGTCGAATATACGTAATATTTACATAGGCTCACGCCTCTCGGTGGGCGTGCTTGTATTCTTTGGGTATAGCGACTGCAGTGCCGAGCTGAAGTACCGGGTGGGCTCTAGAGGGCCACCGGTGGGTAAAGTTGACCATCTACATTCTCCGCCACTGACTGTCCTGGAATTATTTGATAGTTTGTCTGTTTTTATTTGGGTCTCGCGGTCTACCAGGTATGATATAACGCTTTGTAGCTCTGAGGGAAAACTGAGGACAGGCATTGCGTGTACCGACCGATGTGGTAGGGTGGAAAGGATGGTGAAGAAAGTGCATGCACACAGAAGTTGATAGACATTTGTTTTTGTTTCGCCTGCAGCAGTTCTACGGTAGACCAAGCACGTTTCGCACCACATAGTACACTTGATATCACAGATTAAGGTAAGAGCATTGATGCTTGTGAGCGACCATCAGAAGTCTGTGATGGATAAACACTGGTCCTCTTACTCCAGTGAGTTTTCAAGATCTTGCTCATCATAATTGTGGGCGGTGGCGAGAACGACGGCATGAATGCTCCTTTACGCCTATTTGGTCGTATTCGTTCGCTGTTCAAACATTTCCCCACGAAATTCAGCGTTCAAAAGGTTTTCCACGAAAGGGCTCTGTATCTCTGAGTCATGTTCTCTTCACTTTTTTGCCAAGCTCACCGTTTTAATGTTTTTCATTTCTCGCTTTTGTTTGGCCCCACCTAGGGAGGTTGGAGCTAACGACCTCACAGCGATGCCGGTCACCATTTTCGACGAGTTACCGTTGCTGCAGATTCTGTGAGTGCTACAGTAGCTACATATGCCTAAATTGAACCATACCTGGTGCAATATTTACGTATGTATGTATGTTAGTGCCTGGGACCGCCTGGGTCATGTAACGGCATCGCGCCTGATGGTTTTGCCAAACTGTAGATTATGGCCTACTGCATCTACTGTAATCTTCGGTAGTCATAAAGTGTTCACCTGTTTACGGTGCAAGGTTCTCGCCCATTTAGCCGAAGCTGTGGGAGGGTGCCGATGGTGTTTCCATGTGAGCAACAATGCAGTCAATGGGCTCAAGTGGTAAATAGTGTCTCTGGTCGTGTCCAAGCCTATAGCTATGATACGCGATTGACAGGTTGACGGATGCTTGTGTAGGCGGTCGGCGGTTTGGCAACATTTAGCGATAAGTAGAGTATGTCTAAGACAGTTATGCCTCCCAAGGGTTTCACCGACAAACCGATGTTGTTTCAGTTGCTGCGGTCGGGCCGGGTGGCAAAAGGCATCCTCCTACATACGGGTTCTCGAAATCACACTCTGCTCCCGTACCCAAAGAAACCGCATGTCGTACGATACGGCCCGTGTTTTTGTTTCGGAACTCTCACATTGCACATGCTGTGGGCTATGTACGCCAGGTTTTATCTTGTGCGCAGAGAGTGACGCCTTTCGACGTCGGTTTTACCGTGTCAACGGCCGTTTGCTGTAACACGAACCCTCTCTGATGTTGGTGATGTCAGCGTTATGTATCCTCGTTGTGCACGATGGGGGGCCTTCGCGGCGGCGGAAGGGTGCGCGTAGATTGGTCTAGCCATGCTGCGGTACGTTCTTTCAAGGCGATAACATGGGCATATCGTATTACTTGTGCGATCCCCGCATCCACACATGACCGCATTGAGCTGTCAGTAGAACTTTGTCACCGCTCCGACATTTAGCGCACAGCCTGCCTTCAATTATGCACCCTGTTGTACGTGCTAACAAGCGGTAAACGTCTTATTGGGCATACCTTTGACGATTCTGGCTTATACATTCAGTGTACCAGGTATGTATGTACTGTACGTCTGGTTAGGCAAATACATTTTTCAGGCTGAGATTGGCTCGACAGTTGCCAAACACGTGACACCTAAACACACCGACGAAGACGCTTGGCCGATTAACCTGTCCCGTCATCCATTGCATGAGCCTACCGGAGCGTGGTCCCTCCACATTTCCGGCTTGAGCCAGCAAACAAATCTGGGCATCTATAACTACGGCAACTAGCACTAAGTCGCACACTGCCACAATGCCCATTCCCCTCTGTGCCAAGCCATTTGACAGGCACTATAGAGGGCAACCGGCACTGCATGGCCGGCACTATACAGATATACTAACTGCTGTACTACTGGATTACTGTTTTACATGTAACCGCCCTTGCTGTGTTGAATCAGGGATTTGAGCAACAATGACCTGACGCTGCTGCCTGCGGGCATCTTCAACGGTGCTCCACCATTGGAAACACTGTGAGTAAAGGCCGCACGCGGTCGCCCACCGGGTCCAAGCCGGTGAAGCCCAACTCCTTCGCGTTTCCCCGCAAATGACTCCTACGGAATATGCCCGTATCGCGAGAAATTGAGACCATTGCACCGGGGGTTTCTTGAAAGCATCGCCATAATTAGAGAAAAAAGTAGTTCTCCGTCTTGCTAAACACATACCAGGCACCTGGTCTACTGCCCAGTCATCATCTTGGTCAGAATTGGCCGCCCAAATGGAGATGCGTCGCCACACCCGTGACCCGTGATGTATTGACACGGGACTGATGTGGTGACGTTCTCCTCATGTCTAGCCTGCTCCCTCCGACGGCGGAAGTACCGCAATCGATTCAGTGTGCGTCGCGAAATGTACGTTATTTATTCCGTACATACATGCATGCAGTATATACATACAGTGGTGCTATACAAACATTCATCATGACAATACAGACACACATCAAGCCAATACCGACATATATATACATATATACGGAAGCAAATATACTCACCCCAACCGTCAACGCATCAGGTTTCGACGCGACTACTAGTTTTCTCGTGAGGGTGCTGCCTACAGCTGTGCGTGCTCAACCTAACCGCTCAACCTGGTTAGGAAGAGGGTTATGCTGAAGGCTCGGTTGCTAATGCTCGTTACACACTATTTATGACAACCCGCTCTTCTCTTTGCCTGGTACCCCGTTAGGCAATGTGAGTAGCCACGCCACAGGTTTCAACGCCTCGTTTCCAAGCCAACAATAGTTTTTGACAAGTTTAGCAGAAATGCGAGGAATCCGGCGCACCTCACATTATAGGTTGTTTCGCTCGTCAGGCTCGCTACCTGCTACCGTATCACATGTATGGACTGTTTCGTTAGACTGTCATCACTGATGATTCGACCAGGTCTGAAAGGCATTTTCCACCTTGAAAGATGGAACCTTCGAGGGCACGGCGTTGCCAGTCTTGCGAGCTATGGCTGAATAAGGGAGATTATAGCCATGCATATGCGTTGCGCAAAAGGAGAACGGTCGGTCACGCGTCACGAAGGCTATGTCGCCCCATGGTTAAAGAGGCACTTGGAAAATACTCCAAAAAACCATGAGATTATTGGGGGTGAACGCGCCGTGCGTCAAGCGACATGAACGACTCCCCAACAGACGGTATTTGCGATGACATTCACTAGATATGCAGCCAAGGTTTCGAGAACTAGAACAAACCACGGTGGTTCCAAAACATCACGATGACCGATATGTTTGCGTTTGACATGTGCGGGTCTCGTCGAGCCCGAAACGCGGAGGGGTCGCACTTCAACACCACATACCTTCGAATAGCCCTGATCAGGTCTAGACATTCGAATAGCCCGACGGACGAGGGTTCGATATATCTTGTACGCTGTATTTTGTGTTGCGTCGCAAATGTATCGTAACCTTTAGCGTACCAATGCCATTCAAAGAATATAGGACTGCCTCTGCCTGTCGTTTGCATGGTTCCACGACGATCGTCAAAACAGGGACCTACGCTGGAACAGGATCAGCACTATCGCGGAAGGGGCCTTCGATGGCATCGGCGGATCTCTCCGGGAGCTGTGAGTACAGCCATCCACTGTCGCAATCATACTCTGGGTTTGAGTCTATCATCCTTGAGTTGTTTCAAGTGGGCGATTGCTTACCCCGCGGTCGGCGTGGCTTTGTGATGGGTCAACCCCTCGAAGCCCGCACCATTTGTGTAGTGCGCTTTCGTGGCAACGACAGTGTTCACACACAGCTCTAAAACCACGTGTCAGTTCCATGTGTCAGTTATATATGTTCAACTCTCCGGCACGGACAATACAGATGCGAAGGAAAGGGCCTGCACAATTGCTCTCTGGCTAATGGGCACGGAATGACGACGTAAGCAACGTGATGAGCAGCGGTCAAGGTCCCGAGGTACCCCGTATCTCTGTGCTGCGCCAGGTTTGCCAATTGCGCGCCGGGTTGCTCGAGGCATGTTTGAGTTTCTCTGCCACACAGACCTCCTTGACTCTGATTCGAGTAACACACCTCGGCTGATCCACACCCACCCCTGGTTTTCAGCAATGCACTAGATTCAGGGGTGCGTTAGGAGATAGGCTGGTGGAGCCGTGTGCGATTGGCTCGTGGGGAAAGTACTGGAAAATACCCATACACGCAGTACGCGATGCGCTGTACCGTAGGATTAGCTCCTTCATATCCCGAGGATCTACAAGCACCAACTGTAACAACCATTGTAAGACGAAATTGTGTGCTCGTACGTTCGATACGTAAATATCGAGGGCTACAGCAGTGTGAACACCAAACGAAAGTACAGTACGTCGGATGCAGTAGTTTCGAGTAAGGTGGCTTCCTCCTTACCGGTAAAGAAACGCGTTTAGCGATAAACGGTTCGAAGTCTTAACAAGTGCGGCCGATGCCGTGGCACGCCTCAGGCCCACCAGCAACAAAACTTATAGAGGGAAAGCAGGCCGAAAACATATTAAGCGGCATGTATTTCATTTTTCGAGGTTTGCTGCCGGAGTTCAGTCACAACGTAGTGCGAAGAAGACCGCGTAGACGGGGCCACAGCAGGGGTAGTGTTATTTTGGGCAAAGGGTTTTCTAAAGGACGGGAGGGGACTCTTTACACTCAAAAATAGTCCGAAAACGGCATTCTACGTTTGCCTAACGGTCTTGTTGTACACCTAGGCACCTATAGGACACGGAAGTGTACCGTCGGGTTCCACTCTCAAATTTGATCAATATATATATATATTGTTTTTTCTAGAAGTGCAGAGCTCCTTCATTGGAAATGGAGCTCGCCTACCTTAGCATGCGTCACACTAGATATAAAGATAGAGCTATTAATAGTGCATAACGCAATACAGTTGGGTTCTGACATTGATGATACTCTGTGGGAAAACTGTTGGGGAGGGGTGAGTGACAACACCCGGGACGACTGTTGAGGGTTTGCGTTGCACGGCGCTGTTGTCGAACCTCTCCGGGTGTTTGATGCCAGCTGAATGTTTACCGGGCTTTACAGTAGATGTTTGTGGGGATTGAAGCCTATAGCCCTTGAATAAACTGCTATGACCGAATGCGTCTGTGACCCAACCCCACCATGCTGCATGCTCCGATTTTAATTTGTGATCGTTATGAAGGGACCTGGAAGATAACGAGCTCGCCACTCTCCCGCCAAACATTTTCCGCAACATGGAGACGCTGGAAAAATTGTGAGTGCTGAAACCACACCGCTGGCAGTATTTGCTACTCGTAAGCCTCGCGGAGATCAGTAAATATATACTACCTCCGCCTAGCAGGATATAATATCGGGACTTTTTATTGTCTTAATGGGTTTGTGCCTCGTCCAAATCTGCCCTGGCCTGGCGAGGAAATCCTTCGTTGTCACTTAGAACGATATTGTAATCAACCTATTGATCTTCATTTACCCTGTTACGGTGCCTGGCACGCCACAATCCGAATCGAACTCCCCCCAAAAGTCAATGAATGTATGTGTGTCGACGGGTGCTACGGTAGAGGTGCACCATGTTTTTGTCTGATCTCCTCACTTGAAGCGCTCCCTACCTCTATACCTGCAGTAGTCACGGGAAAACAGTTTTTGGAGGAATATAAAAGTGATGCCCCCAACTATAGTCGAAAACATGTTTTCAACACAAGCAAAAGCCAGACGATTTTGTGTCATCCCCTTAAGAACTGGTCCCCCGTTTTTGAGGACAAACTACTTGGAACTAGTGTAGGATACGTTGTTCCAGTTTTGTATGGGTTAAGGAGCACTGTCGACCAGAAAACGTTTCAGCCGAAAAGTGTAACTGGGACTGCCTCTATCATAGCAAGCGTGTGTCACGTTTCAGAGTAGACGCTTCGTGATGGCCTTTTTGGCTGTGTGCGTCTGAGGTTAAAGGGTCGATCAATAATTATTGGGGCGAAGCCTACAACGAAATCGCTGCAATATAGACGACATAAGCCGTTTAGGCAGAAAGTGTTTTTGAAACAAGGGGAATGTCTGTCATTGTTCGCGAAAACAACTCCGTGGTCTTCACGTCTTCTTTGCAAACTAGTCCTCCCCCCCTGAAACTGTACAACTGGCTGTACGCACGCCGTGGAGCCATGTCCTCCCCGGCTGTCACAACGTATATACACTTTTATCTTCAGGCTCTAACGTTTTCCGTGGGCATCTCTGTTGCCGTTCGACTACTCGCTGTTGCAGGAGCTTGGGGGAGAACGGCATAACCTCCCTGACAGGCGGCACCTTCGCCGGCTTGACTGCGTTATTGAGTCTGTGAGTACACTTTTGTTGAGGCAGGGGGGAGGGTCCACTCATGTCGTGCACGGCTGTAGTGGTATGACCATTGACCCTCGACTCCGTACAATGCCGGGACGGAACATGTAGGGTTTTCACCAACCCATCTCGAGGAGTTGGGAATACGGTACTAGAGGTATACCGTTTTGTTCATGACGTTATGACAAGTCGCATGCATACTGTTTAGGGGCTATATACCACCCGAAAACTGATATTGATCATATCATAAAAACCAGGGCCTTCCTCGGGAAAATTCCCGAAGATTTCGGGAATCGAGTAAATCAACCGTAACAGAGTTACGAATGATGAATAAACAATGGCTAAAGCACCTTAAGAGAGACAAAACCACGTCGAATCGAATGACGGTGTTTTTTTTTTGTGTACACAGTAGGATTTTACCATGGACCATACCGCGGTTCCTACTTCGTAAAAAAAAAAAAAACCGTCATTTCATTCGCCGTGGTTTTGTATTTCTTAAGGTGATTTTTCCATTGTTTATTCCTCCTTGGTTAGTTTGATATGGATGACTTACCTTGATTCCCGAAACGTTCGGGAATTTTCCCGAGGAAGGCCCTGATAAAAACAAATGAACAATTTGAACATGCCCTCGGCACCCCAACTATACAAAGAAACATATTGCAACATACATACGAACGAAATTTCGGCGATATCGGGTCAAGGAGCCAAGTAACCGAAAACACGTTTGAGCTGAAACGTGCTACCTGTATCGTATCACGCGTCTAAGTTGTGGGCAGGAATACGGTTTTTATTTGCACATGTTCCGCTGACTTGTTATACGACGCACGTAAGTTGTGAGGAGAATGCCAGCAAGAGGTAAGGTAAACGGGCACCGTGCTCCTAGGTATAGGGAACGAACGACGTTACATTTCGGTTGAAGTTGTTTGTAAAAATCAAAATAATACTGGGCACTTAGGTTGGTAGTTATACGTACCCCTGCCCGGTGGTTCGAATCCTGGCAGGAGTTAAGGCTATTTTGTATCCTGCCGAGCAAACAGCGCTAGCTTGAGTGAAAGCAAGCTTTCACGGTTAATCGACCACCGTTGGGAATGCGGAGTGCTCCGTCATACACACCCAGGCCTGCACCTGTGACCAGGCTCGCAGCTGTGGACTCGGCGTGTCGCACGTGTGGCCTCGGCGTATCCAGAAAATCGACACTATAAAGTCTGTAAGGGCCCATATAAACGAAGACAGCAGAGGAACAATTGAAGACTATAATCTATTTTTAATGTGGTTTCGTGTAACAAAAAACTGGTGCGCGTCCTATGGGGGAAAGTGTCCAATTCAAATTGAAAATACCCCAAAATCCTAATCTTCGGTGGTGGTGCAAGCTTTGACCAATGAAAAGCTATTGTTTTTTTTTCAAATAGAATTTAGGTTTTATCCGTCGTGAATATGGGCCCTATCACATATGGACAAACCAAAACATGAACAAAAAACGTGCACAGCGTCAGGACGCGTACTACAATACCAAAAACAATAATACGTTTTTGTCTGCAAAATAGTTCGGCATGACGGTGCTCCTTTTTACCCCGCACCGTCGGTATTTTGTTTCTTGGGGGCACGATCAATGCCTTTCGCTCTATGCCATACGTACTCCCGGCCATTGGCCTGTTCCTCGGGATTTTGTTTTTTTTTGCCTCTATCAAAACCGTTTTGTTTTTGACGATATTATACTATGTATTATAGTAATCATAGTCATATTACAATGGTTGGTGCCATCGCTACCGTGAAATGTGCCTCAAATCACGATTGCTTTCAAGGAACCTTTGCACCCCTGTTCATTTAGAGCACTTAATTGATTCTAGCGGTGCTGCGCCGTGTTTTGTGTAGCGATGGATCAGTGTCCTCAAGAATTCAGGCCTGCCTCTGTCTGCCGTTTTGCGTGGCCCCATCGCGACCGTCAACGCAGGGACCTAAGAAGAAACATGCTCAGCACCCTCGATGCAGACACCTTCGATGCTATCGCCGGATCCCTGCTTCAATTGTGAGTACAACCCAGCCAGCAGCTATCCCTGGTTTTGCGCAGGGTACATGAGTCCTAGCATGTATTTGTACGACGAGAACAATGGCTTCACCCGGCGCATCATCACTGCTTGTTGGTGCAGATGAGTGGCGCGGGTATTCTAGGGCCCCTTAGTTGAGCATATCTACACCTCAGACGCATGGTACGGTAAAGGTGCACCAGGTGGTCGCGCGAGGAAGCTCAATACCTCATCAAAACACTGAGTTTGGTGGGATGCAACCGTCCTATGGCATAATCATGCTCTCAATATATATTGCAACGCAAGAAATAATTGCCGATTAGAGCCTGTTTCAGTCAAAAAGGGATAGATGCCTCTGTCGTAGCAGGGTGTCTTAACGCCACCACATACTTCGAAAACTAGGAGCTAATCCACGACGCGAAACCTCGAGACCAGCCTAGGCCGTCTGACGCAAACAAAGCAATGTCGGATGGAAGGGTTTTCGGTACCCGGTAGCTCCTTTTTTTCTGTTTGGTTGAGGGCATCTGTGAGATCGAGGATTATTTTAACTGAACAATGGCGGCATGTGGCACGACTCAGGTCAGCCACCAAAAATCCAATGGCAGGAAGAGAGGGCGATACCTCATATAGCGGCGTCTTTTTTATTTTGCGAGTCTTCTCGGAGTGCACTACTACTGTACGTCGTAGTGCGGGAGACGCACCGCACCAATCCGTTCATCTACACAAGCGTGTGAATGTATGCCGTACGTACGAGTATGTGTGCCTGGTATTGCCTTTAACGGAAGGAATGCAAGGGGGGGGGTCTCCTTCAGTTAATGGCTTGTGGTAAGCGACTACACGTGGACTGTGTAACGCCGTATGGCACAGTTTCTCGAGGGTTCGCGTGTTGGCATACCGCTTATTAGGTCGAACAACCGCCCCGGACCGTGTGCTTAGTAGTTTGTGAGCGTTCGCCAGCCTTGGTGACACGTCCTATTATATAGGGTACAGCGTTCTCCCTATCCACAGAACGATGCCACGGAAAGGGGACCCCTTACTTCCCAACCAGTACTACGGTAGGGATAGGACATCTTGGCTCAACTAGCTTCCGAAAGACGAGGCTTCATAACGCAGAACCGTCGGAAGGCCGTGTGCGTTACGTGAAATACCATACCCTTTTCTGTGTATCTAGACCATGAATGGGATGGTTTAACCGGCTTCCAGTTTTATCAAAATCCGTTTTTTTTTGGGTGGGGGTATGGAGTTCCTCAATAGACTGCCCTCAGTAGAAAACAACATGATGTACCTCCACCGTAGGATGTGTCTTTCCGAGTTAGTGTTACACGAGTGGCTCGGCGTATCACTTAAGATTGTTTCCGCTCATCCCGGCCGACATGGATACGCGCTACTGCCGTTAGAGTAATTCCACGGTAGGGGTACCACTTTCAGCCTCAACATTTTCCGACCGGTTGTGCTCCTCACGTGAGTAACCACCGTATACTAATATTGTTTTACTGGTGTACTTGTATTGGGACTACCGCATTGGAAGGTTTCGTCGGGTTAGGCGAGCGAATGTTTCCGAAGTCATGTTCGGGTGAGATATTGAGCTCCTCACGTGAGGAGCTCAGACACTTCTGCCGCGCCCCTACCTCGAGATGACCCTGTAGTCCTGAAGCCAAATCAGCACCCTTGAAACAAATGGTATCGTACGTACAAACCGGTGGTTGTCCACTTGCGGGAGCTCCATCATCGCGCTCAGAAGATACGGTTAGCCATACAATCTTCCCTAGCGAATACGGCATGCCTCAAAACAAAACCCTTGAGCCCATTATCAGCAGGGGGGCTTGTCATAGACGCTGTGGCGTGCCTTACGTAGCTTACTCCCGTAAGGCAACGCGCCTGCGCTCGAAAAGGGGCAATAAGGCTCGTTTTGTGGACCAAAATAACGCCGTTAGATAAGGCGAACCAAACAAAGTGCAAATCCCACCGACCGTGAGATGCGTCTCGTTCGTCGTTCGTTTTTACGCCTGAATCATGACCCGCTTTCATCTGTGACGCGACACCTACTTGCCGTGTTGCATGCTGTACTGCTCGTGGAACCGCCATGAAGAAATCTTGGCGAAAACGAGTTCACCACGCTTCCGGCAAACACGTTCAAGAACATGATGTCGCTCCAGATGTTGTGAGTGCCACCATGTCCACACGATGCTCGCATGATTTGTTCCAGACCGCGAGATGTTGAAATACAAGATCTCTGTAGAATGATATATTTGTAAGCATGTTGCTACTGTAGATAATTGTGTGGTTGGTCGTGGTCACTCATATATATGGAACCATAACATCCTCTGCTGATAACGACAACATACGTCAGCTTGTTGTTCCTCGCCTTATCATCGTTCCGAGCGGGCCAGAGCCGGTCTCCGGCTCTCTCAGGTACATTACGTGCCAGAGTAACGGCTTCGCAACGAGACTCTTGGGGAGTCTACGGCCGATAGAACGGGTCAGCCACGCCTTTGGTTCGACGTAGATTCGGTAAGTGTTGGGTATGCGTGTCGAAAGCCGGTAACAAGAGCCATGTCTTCTTTGGTTCGGTGGATCTCCGTGAGCTCGACCAGTGCCAACCACTACCGACCGAAACTGCACAACTTGCTGCGATCATGCCGGGAGCCTCTTCGCCAGGCGATAGCACCGTGTCTGTACAAGGATGCACGTAAAACAAAACCTGTTCGACTCCTTATTACACAGGAAGGAGCGGGGGTCCATCGGAACCGTGTATGATATATATGACGAAAACAAATCTCGCATTTAGTCTCTTCGTCCAGAAATATCACGATATGCTCGCTTTTCGTATCTTTGTCCAGAACACTCACCGTAGTCTCGCTTTTCGTCTCTTCGTCAACAAATCTCACCCTTGATATTTGTGTGTCATTTTGATCTCCAAAAATCAGTGTGGGTCGTATTCTCTTTTTGTCGTGCGCCCACCTGTATCGTGTTTTTGTTTCGAATTCCATGGCTCTCAACCTTTTTCGTGGTCTACCTCTGTGGTCGTTCGAATGACCGTCCTGTTTTAGGAGCTTGTGGAGGAACGGCATTTCCTCCCTTTCAGGTGGCTCCTTCAACGGCTTGACTGCGCTAACAACACTGTAAGTACGTATGTTTGTCCTGTAGGCCACGGGTCGGAAGGTGGATACTCTTACACCGTTTTCCGGTTCATCCACATAAAAAAGGCGGCAGAACGGTCATTATCACGCGCAACCGGGGAGACGAGCGATGTAGAACCGCAGCCTAGAGCTATGGGCGGGTGTGGTTGGTCCAGGTAGAGATCGTTTCTGACGTGTGAGTTCTAGTTGAGATTGTTCGTCTACATAAGTCCGAATCACATGTTACCGGTTCGACTACCTGCGGGTGTAGTTGACGGTGAATTCCGTGTCACTGAACGCGCGAGCGCTTGAGTTTGAGGAAACCTTGGGTGCCAGTCACCGAGGAGGGGGAATGCAGGAAAGGTCGCCATGCACTCCCAGGCACGCTATTGTGCCCAGACATGCGCCTGTAGCCACGGCGTGTCCAGACGTCCGACGATTGTTGGTCTGCGCATTCGTCTGAGACTATGTACATAAAAACAAAGATAAACGTTTCGAACGTTCCCGGTGTCAATCGCGATGCTGCAAGTAGGATTGTGAGTTTAGTTTCAGCACATTGCAAACCCCAGCGGTTGTACGACGTACACTTAGGTTGTTTGCCCGCCTTAGCATTTAAATGTCCGTAGATATAGCCGACCGTACCCCCTCCCCGGTCGTGCTGCGTTGGCGTCCGTCGGTCGTTGCCGGCGATGATGCGCTTATTCGAAAATGTGTTATCACCAAGAGGACCATCCCATCTTCCTCGCAACGATTCGAACCAATCGGTGCAATAATCCGTCATATGAATCGTTGGGCATATTTCAACACCTCCGTTCGGTATACCGCCCGTGTCGGCGCACCACTGATACCCACCCAATCAGGTACCTAGGACGCAATACGATAGCTTCATTCCCAGAGAGCATCTTTGGAGATTTGACGTCTTTGCTGGCACTGTTAGTGGATGTTTCTGGAGCTGTTGGTTTGAAAGTGGTAGTAACATTGATCACGCTGAGACTGAGGGAGCGGAGCTGCTTTGATCTCAGACGTGGCCCTCATGTTTTCGGTGTGGCATATAGGGCAAGCTTCATGCACAACCGAAACGTGTTCCCGGTCAATGCATACGTATGTAGGTGGCCATTTAGACAAGTAACCAGACGTGGGGTGCATTATGAAGGCGGCTCCAAATGGCACCATCATGCACACCGCGACCACGTTAGTTCGAGGCACGCATACAATAACGTTCTGTCAGCGACCCCTCGCTGAACGTATTGGGCGCGTACGTGATAAACCACGCCCTGCGAAGCTGTTTTGGCGCTAAATGGAATTCGCGCGAGGCGCTGTCACACCTGTGAGGGCGGCGTCTTGAACCCGCCGTCCTAACCGGAACGTGTCGACCTGGGGAATGTTTACGCGCGCAGTGATCCTACAGTTTCGTGATGTACACGCTCATCATGCCGTACATCGTTATCATGGAAAATTTCAAACCTTAGGGGTTTGGTACCCAAGCTTTGGGCACTAACAATTCCGTGCCTTCGTGGCGATGATCAACACTGGCCATTCAGGAGTTTGAACGATAACGGGCTAGCCTCCATTCCGGCAGACGTCTTCACGCGTGCGACAGCGCTGGAAGACTTGTGAGTGGCGTGGTGAACGAATCAACTGAAACGTTTATGTCACGTTGAGAATGACGCATGCTACGATAGAGGTGCACCATGTTTTTTTCTGAGCTCCTCACTTAAGGAGCGCCATATATACCTCCCCCAAACAATGATTTTGGAGGAAAATAAAAATCGCTGCCGGATGAGAAATTTCATGACCGAAGTATTTTCTTCCACATATTTCGTCACAAAAATAACAGTCCGACGAATTTGGGTTAAGGAGCCCGATCGTCGGAAAACGATGTTGCCAAAAAGTGCCACCGTTACCTTAGCACGCGTCGAATATATACTACTTTGTCTTGCAGCCTACAGGTTTTATGCGGGACCCGGTTGGGGTGGGGCCGGCCCGTAATGAATACAAGGTGCTCTTTCAGCGGTTTCTGCAACGTAACCCACGAATGCATGGCAGGTATTTTGTATTGATGTGAGGCTTGACCTGAAGAGCACGAGCAACCATAACCCCCCTGCTCGTTGTGTCGCTATAGCCGACTTTGGGCGAATGAAGACAATATCGTGGAGCTCATTAACCGTTTAACCCGAATATAAACAATAATATCTCAGCCAGTGTTTCAACTGTCTTCATATATCCACGCTCGTTTCGATGTGTGTTTGTTTAGTTTCACGAGGCGATTTTGTGTTGTTGCGGTTACCTCTATTCATAAGTACCGACTGACATAGTGTGAAGTGAGCAATCCCACGGTAGGGGTACCACTTTCAGGCTCAATATTTTCTGACCGGCTGTGCTCCTCACGTGAGTAACCAACGGATGCTATTATTATTTTACTGGTATTTTGGTTTTTGGACTACCGCCTTTGAAGTTTTGGTCGGGTTGCGCGAACGAATGTTTCCGAAGTCATGTTTCGGGTGCGATACTGAGCTCCTCATGTGAGGAGCTCAGAAGATTATCCTGCACCCCGACCGTGGGATGACTCAAGTATTATACACTGACACAATCGTATGAGCTGTATTCTGAGACCATGTGACCGGCTTACATGCAACCCCAACTTATCTCGTCCCCGGAACTCTCTGTGTTGCTGTGATGAACGTGTTCGCCAAATAGATACCTAAATGATAATCAGCTAACCACGTTGCCGGCGAGCCTCTTCGATACCTCGGAGAATCTGCGAAGTTTGTGAGTAACGTAGGTTAAGTCAACATATTGGAGGAGTCGACCGTTGGAGAACGCTACCTCCGACCCTGATGTATGTTAACGTGAGCTTTGCGCTGTGTCTTGTCTACTGCGCACGATACTCCCCAGTGGAGGTCCAGTGTCACTTTTACCCTTCGGTTTGGATGTGCGTTAACTTTAATGGGCTTATGCCGTGCACCTTGTCGCGTCCCTAAACGGGACGGCTGCGTGATTAGCGATAGAAGTGGCCTGTGACCTACGTCTGTCGGTGCAAAACATTGCGCCGCCGTCAATTGTCCGTCTGCGCCCTTTTGTCATTTCGTTTGTGGTACAACAGGTGCCTTGACAGTAATAAGCGTAGCAGTGAGACGGAACCAGTGTTTCTTTGACGAAATCCGTGCTGAAAGGCATCATACCGTTTTGTTTCGTTTCGTAGAGCTGCCGCGGTCTCGTTTGGTAGAGCCTATCGTCGCCGAATTGCAACGGAACAGCCAGTCGCAAGTATCAACGGAACTTCCCTCGAGTTTATATAATGTGAAACAATGCATGCTTGTCTAGTAGTCACGACGTGCGGGGGAGAGGCTGGACCATACTGTATACGCGGTCCTCTTTAAACGGCCTATGCAACGCAACACACGAATGCGTGTCAGGTATTTTGTGTTAATATGAGGCTTGACATGAAGAGCACGAGCAAACTTAACCCCCTGCTCGTTGTGTCGCTATTGCTGACTTTAGGTGAAAAACGACAATATCTTGGAGCTTATTAATCGGTTAACCCAAATATTAAACTCTAAATTCAGCTAGTGTTTAAACCGTTTCAGTGGTAACGCGTATAGCCTTCTGACACCCACACACTCATTTCGATGGCAAGTTGTCATTTGAGAAGCGATGTTGTGTTGTTGCGGATACCCCTGTTAACGAAAATCGATCCACGTAGTGTGAAATAGATATTGTCAACTCACTCAATCGTTAGAGCTGAATTATGACGTCATGTGACCGCTTGCATGCGACCGCAACTGATTTGTTCCCCCGAACTCTCTGTGCTGCTGCTGGTAACGTGTTTAATAAATAGAGACCTCGGATCTAATCAGCTCACGACGTTGCCGGCGGACCTCTTCGATACCTCGGAGAATCTGCAGATTTTGTGAGAAACTTTGGTTAGGTCAATGTAGTCGACTTTTGGGAGAACGCTCACTCTGGCCCTGATATATGTTGACGTCAGCTTTTCTTTGTGTCTTGTCTATTGCGCACGATACTCCCCTGTGGGGGTCTCGTCTCTATTTCACCCTTGGGTTTGCAGGTGTTTACGTTTCAAAGATTAATGCTGTGCAAGTTGTCGCGTCCGTAAACGGGACAGCTGTGGCTATAGTGATATCATTTGCCTGTGACGTAAGTTTTTCTGTGCGAAATGTTGCGCCCCTCAATTACTATTTTGTTTGTGGTACAAGAGGTGCCTCGACAGTAATAAACTTAGCAGTCAGACGGAACCAGTGTCTCTTCGACGAAATCCGTGCTGAAAGACAGAATACCGTGTTTGTTTCGTTTGGTATAGACGCCCTGGTATCGTTTGGTAGAGTCTTTCGTCGAAACATTGAAACGTAACAGCAAGTCGCAAGTATCAACGGAACCTCCCTCGATTCCGTACACTGTGAAACATTGAATGTTTGTCTAGTAGCCACGACGCGCGGGGGAGAGGCCGGCGCATACTGTATACACGGCACACCTTCAACGATTTCTGCAACGTAATACGATAATGCATGACCGTCGTTCTGTATGGATACGAGGCTTGATATGAAGAGCGCTATCAACCGTAATCCCCTGCTCGGTGTGTCGCTTTTGCCGATTTTAGTGGAATATAGACACTATCTTGGAGCTTATAAACCGGTCAACACGGCCATAAATAGGATACTTCAGCCGGTGTTTCAACCGTTTTAGTGGCAATGCTAATAGCCTTCTGATACACAAACAACTATTTCAATGGTCTTCCGATATTTGCGAGGCGATGTTGTGTTGTTGCGGTGACCTCTGTTAACGGATATCGATTAACGTAGTGTGGAGTAGATATTATCGATTCACACACTCGCTGGAGCTGTATCATGACTTCGTACGACCGTTTGTATTCGACCTCAACTGATTTTGACCCCGAACTCTATGTGCTGCTGCGGGTAACGTGTTTGCCAAATAGAGACCTAGGCAATAATCAGCTCACGACGTTGCCGGCGGGCCTCTTCGATACCTCGGAGAATCTGCAAACATTGTGAGGGACTTCGGTTGGGTCAATGTAGTCGACAGTTGGGAGAACGCTCACTCCGACCCTAATATATGTTGACGTCAGCGTTTATTTGTGTCTTGTCTACTGCGCACGATACTTCCCAGTGGGGGTGCCGTGTCACTTTCACCCTTTGATTTGCAGGTGTTTTACGTTTCATAGGTTCATGCCGTGCAAGTTGTCGCGTCCCAAAACGGGACAGCTGCGGCCATAGTGATATCATTTGTCTGTGACGTAAGTTTGTCTGTGCGAAACGTTGCGCCCCCAATTAACATTTTGTTTGTGGTACAAGAGGTGGCTTGACAGTAATAAGCTTCTGAGGCAGACGGAACCAGTGTCTCTTCGACGAAACCCGTGCTGAAAGGCAGCGTACCGTGTTGGTTTCGTTTGGTTGGGCTGCCCCGGTGTCGTTTGATAGATCCTTTCGTAGACAAACTGGAACGTAACAGCCAGTCGCTACGAGCTGGGCCAGCCAAGAAACTTACAAAGCTGCTTAAAGTCGTATCTCGTGAACCAATGCAAATTAGGCTGCAAAACTTTGACGCGCCAACCCTGACATACCAGTGCTTGTGCAAAAGAAAATGTATATGAAAAAAAATATATATATTTTTTTTCTCGACTCGATCTCGCTGAGATATCCGCGAACACTCGAAAACAACATTTGTTCATTCAAACTTTGTATAAAAAATGTCATTTTCGATCAACATGCAATTTGGGGGGGGACAATGATGAAGACACAAGGAGAAGATCGAGGTAAGTCTCGTTGCGCAATTCGCCACCTATCAAGAGATATTACCAAAACTCGATTCCATAGTATAAGTCAAGTACTTACGGAAACATGGTATTTTCGCCATGCCCCGACCAATTTTGAGAGTTTTGCTCTGACATTTTAACCTCGTCTTTGAACCTTACGTGCAAAAATACCTGCCGCCTTCCCTCTTTTTGTTTTTTTGTAAGTAGTTTTGATCGCTTTTGCATTTGTTTCGGTTTTTGAATCGTCGTATCTCTCTCTCGAGGAAAACAAAAAAAGGGGCAGGCGGCGAGTGTGTTGATTAGTACATGATCTACAGTGTCCAAATTCCAGATCAAAATTCGTTAAATTGGTCGGGGCATGGCCAATCTGGTTAAAAAACAATTGTTTGGCTGGCCCACCTCGAAGTATCAACAGAACCTCCCTCGAACTCGGAAATTTGAAACATTGAATGCTTGTCTAGTAGCCACGACGCGCGGGGGTGAGGCCGGCCCATACTGTATACACGGTACGCCTTCAACGGTTTCTGCAACGCAACAAACGAATGCATGGCCATCGTTCTGCATGGATACGAGGCTTGATATGAAGATCACTAGCAACCGTAACCCCCTGCTCGGTGTGTCGCTATTGCCGACTATAGTGGAATATAGACAATACATTGGAGCTCATTAACCGGTCAACCCGGCCATGAATGGGATATTTCAGCTGGTGTTTGAACTGTTTACGCGGTAATGCTAATAGCCTTCTGATACCCACACACTCATTTCAATGGCCGTTTATCATTTGCGAAGCGATGTTGTGGTGCTACAGTTACCTCTGTTGACGAGCACCGACTGACTTACTGTAGTGTGAAGAATATATTATCAACTCAAACCTTCGTTGGAGCTGTATTATGACGTCATGTGACCGCTTGCATGCGACCGCAACTTATTTTGACCCCCCCCGAACTCTCTATGTTTCTGCGCGTAACTTGTTTGCCAAATAGAGACCTAGGATATAATCAGCTCACGACGTTGCCGGCGGGCCTGCTCGATACCTCGGAGAATCTGCAAATTTTGTGAGTGACTTCGATTAGGTCAATGTCTCGGTGCAGTCGACAGTTGAAGAACGCTCACTCCGACCCATATATATATTGGCGTGAGCTTTGCTTTGTGTTTTGTCTACTTCGCATAATACTCCCCAGTGGAGGTCCATTGTCACTTTCACCCTTGGGTTTACAGGTTCGTTACGTTTCATAGGTTCATGCTGTGCAAGTTGTCGCGTCTCTAAACGGGACAGCTGCGTGCTTAGTAATAGAGGTGGCCTGTGACCAAAGTTTGTCGGTGCGAAACGTTGCGCCGCCGTCTTTTTTCCGTCTGCGCCCTTTTGTCAATATGTTTGTTGTACAAGAGGTGCCTTGACAGCAATATGCTTAGCAGTCACAGGGAACCAGAGTCGCTTCGACGAAATCCGTCCTGAAAGGCATCGTGCTGGTTTTGATTTGTCTGGTAGAGCTGCCTCGGTATTGTTTGGTAGAGCCTCTCGTCGACAAATTGCAACGAAACCGCCAGTCGCTAGTATCAACAGAACCTTCATCGAATTCGTATATTGTGAAACAGTGAACGCTTGACTAGTAGTCACGACGCGCGGGCGAGAGGCCGGCCCATACGGTATACACGGTACGCCTTCAACGGTTTCTGCAACGTAACACACGAATGCATGGCCATCGTTCTGTATGGATACGAGACTTGGTGTGAAGCGCACGAGCAACCGTAACCCCCTGGTCGGTGTGTCGCTATTTTCGACTTTGGTGTAATATAGACAATATCTTGGATCCCATTAACAGGTCAACCCTGCCATAAATAGGAAAGGTCAGTCGGTGTTTCAACCGTTTTAGTGGTAATGCTAAAAGCCTTCTGCTACCCACACACTCATTTCATTGGCCGTTTATTATTTGCGAAGCGATGTTGTGTTGTTTGCGGATACCTCTGTTAACGAATATCGACTGACGTAGTGTGAAGTAGATAATATCAACTCACACAATCTGAGTAGCTGTAGCATGAGTGCAACCGCTTGCATGCGGCCGCAACTGATTTTGTCCTCCGAAATCTCTGTGCTGCTGCCTGTAACGTACTCGCCAAATAGAGACGTAGAGTTCAATCAGCTCACGACGTTGCCGGCGGGCCTCTTTGATATCTCGAGGAACCTGCAAATTTTGTGAGTGACTTTGGTCCGATCAGGGTCTCGGTACAGTCGACAGTTGGAGAACGCTCACTCCGACCCCGTTGTATGTTGAGATGAGCTACTCTTTGTGTTTTGTCTACTGCCCACAATTCGCCTCAGTGGAGGTCCCGTGTCGCGTTCCACCTTAGATTTCCTGGGCTGTTAACTTTTCCCGGGCTCATGCTCTGTAACTTGTATCGCCCCTGAACGGAACTGTTGCGTGTTTCGTGCTAGCGTTGGCGTGTGACCTAAGGGTATATGTGCGAAACGTAGGGACCCGTCATTTTCACGTCTTCGCCCTTTTTGTCATTGTTGTTTGTGGTACAACAGGTGCCTTGGCAGTAGCACGCTTGAGAGTCACAGGGAACAAGTATCGCTTCGACGAAAGCTTTGCTGAAAGGCATCGTGCTGTTTTTGTTTGTTTGGTAGAGCTCCTGGTCCCCGAATCTCAACGAAACAGCCAGTTGCTAGTATCAACAGAACCTCTCTCAAAGTTGGACCACCTTTGACCAAATGCCTCGGCGAACAGCAACTAAATTCGAAACCCTTGTTTCAGTTCTCGGGAAGGACATAATATCGTATTTGCAAATCACCAGGGTCTGTGTCTATAGAACGGCGTGGACACGTGCGGCATTTGTGCAACAAATGTGTGTGAATTACGGCATTGCCCCGGAGGTATATAGTGTCAGTATGATGTGGTCGTCGTTTTGGCGATGCATTTACTTAACACGGAACATACCCACGCCACGTCGTTTAAGGTTTGCGCGAAAACCGTGCACAGAAGTGTCTTACAAAGCCTGACTTGGTCCGACAAAAAAGAAGTAGAAACACTATTTCGTTTACTTATGGTGGAAACGCCTGCCTCGTGGTTGGTCGAGTAATATATTCGCCAATATGGCGCCAGCCCCATGACCCCCATATAACTACGACCATGCCACCCACTCCCCCAGTTATTGGCGGTTAGTATGCATGTACAAACATGTATCATTTGCGTGGATTATGCTAGAGGCATTCATCAGGGAGCGAATAGCCAAGTGTTTACTGTGGACCGGCCGGTGTAGGATGTTGAGCGCCAATGGTGATAGTGGTGGCAAACCTCGGCGGTAAGCAGGCATCGTCTGTTTTGTTTCCGCGAGTAGGCGCCCACGCTGCCGACAAACAATGTGTCGTTAACTTAGGTGATGATTGCATGAACTATCTGCCGTCGATCGTTGTCCGACGCATCCTCGCCGTAACCCCGCATGCTTTGAGTCCAGGGATATGGGAAGCAACGAGTTGCTCACACTCCCAACGGATACATTCGATGGCCTGGTCTCCATGCGCGAATTGTGAGTGCTGGTGCCCAAATCTTTTGGTAGGAAATCGACTGTCGTTCAGTACGTTTCGTTAGCTACTACTGTACTTTCAATTTCGATCTGTCGGTGAGAGCCCTGCCTGGATGCTGTAGGAATGATAACATGAAGACTACGCTAAATATTGCGATGAGAAAGTGTTCATACCTGGCCCACACAAATACTGAAATGTCTATCGCCGACAACATCGCAGTGCGTGCATGCCATGACCCCATCTTAACCACCAGATATCATCCCAGTTATTCCGACGTGGAAACAAAACACTCCCTCCTCTCTCCTGAATTACTGGACGTTTCTGATCAATGTGGGCTGCATCGACTGCCCCAGGGCTGTATTGCGTACTCTCCGCAACTGGGTATCAAGTATGTTCGGTGTATTTTCGTATACGTGGGTACGAAATGACGCCAATCGAATCCCGCTCGATCAGAAAATGCACGTCTTGGCAGCTAGTCCTCCGCCCCCGTGTAATTTCCGGGAGGAGCTGTATTATATGCGAACTGCATGATATCCCTGGCTACTTTCTTCGCATCTCGTGCGGCTGCAGTGCAGCTAGAGATTCGAACCGCAGAAGGCAAACGTAGCGTGCGGGCGTTGTAGTGGAACGCGAATGCAATATGGTCCTTGAAGACCACGGTGCTGCCAAACGGGGGAAGCCAACCCATTTGACTGGCGATTGATGTCCCAAACGGGGTACATTTATGTGGTGTATGTGTTGTTTGGCAATTCGGCGTCGCTGACATGTTGGTCGCCTACAACGACGAGCTCAATGCAGCACACTAGCACATGAAAAGCGTACCTCCTTAGATACACGCAACGCAGTCCCAAACCTTTCCTCCGGCGGGGTACGGTAGTACCACCTTCTACAGCATAATATTTGGTTAGACAACATTTTTGTTGGATGCAGCAAACACGTGCTCGCTTGTGCGTCGCCGTAGGCTACTGCAGTATCACCCATGCCAGCTTCGGTTAGAGTTACGACTAGGCGGGAGAGAGAAACGAAGCGCGAATAGAGTTAACGAAATTGGGAAAACAGGCCTAGATGTGCCACGCACCCACACCCATCCACCGACCCTCCAACCCGAACACTAAACTAATCACCCTCTACCAACCTTCTCACACACCGACCCACCCACCAACCAGTCCACCCACCCGCCCGAGCGCCCGCCCACCTTGCCCAAAAGAAATGACAAACTAAAAGCCAGACGAGGTTGGATTTGAACTCATGCTCCTGCCCCTCACAGTCGAGCGCTATGCTTGCAACCCCCAAATAATATATTACGATTGTTTTTCAACGCCGGGCAGTCAACCTTTGTATTTCGCTGCTCACGAACCTTGCTGGCGGCGCCCTACTCTTCGCCGGGGACGGCATTTTTCTGTATTGGGAGCGGACGAAGCCCGAGATCCGACGGTGTAAACGAGCTATGCACGACGACAGACATAGCTGTGACGAGTGTTTTATACAGCCTGATCACCACGATCACTATATGGCAGGCGACCTCGTTTGCCGAAAGCAGGTCTATATGCTCCGTTTTCAATCACCTTCCTTTCGGGCACCGCTGAACATGTTAAACGAGCGTGTTCTGCAACAAGCCAGTCCTGTCTGTTAGACGTGGCACGTATGTTATCTCCGTCAAATTTAACGTGTTTCGCTTGTTTCGGGTGTTTCTGCCCACGGTGACAGATACCTTCACTCCAACAACCTTTCCACCCTCACCGCCGGGCTGTTCCACGGGCTCCAGTCTCTAGAGGAATTGTGAGTGCGCCATTGTGGTGTAGGCTCGAGGCCATTGCAAGGCGTGTATTGTCGCTGGTATTGTCCACATGTTAGTATTCTTGGAGCCAGGCCGTTCCTCTGTCGCCTCCATCATGGTAAGATATTTGCTGCGAAACGGATGCAGGAAAGTCATCCCAAATATTCTAGGGTTTGCTTCGACCCCGGTCATCCAGGGTTTTACGGCGGAAGGCCAGCAATCCAAACTTACCTACAGCAAAACCATGTCCCTGTCGTTTCAATTTGTTTTTGTTATATACGTGGTGTTTGGCACAAGCACCAGTGAGGAAGTGTAGCACGCGACATGGAATTCTTTGTGGGGATCGGGGTGGAACGCTACAACAAAAATGCTTTTCTGACGTAGGATTGTTTATGGCGAAACTGGGTGTAATACGCGTACCTTTCGTGGACCACGAAAATTGTTTATGGCGTCCCGCGTTTGTCCGAGCGCAGTTGGCGGTAGCACGGGAATCGGGCCACAGGATACCTGTTTCTCCATTATAAAAAGTAAAGGCAGCACTGGCTGTGCCATCTACCCGCTCCTGCCATGGGGCGAGGCGGAGCCGAAGCAATCTGGGTCACAAGATCGTATCGGCAGACATGAATACCGCAAACATATGTGTAGATATGAACACATAAGTCCAAATGTATCCGCCTGGTCGTGACTAAATTTTGTATTCAGATTGCCATAGCGGGACCTAGATGCATCGTGTTAGCACTTGGACGGATGCATGCGCTCTCCGTTGCGCTTAGGAAGGCCGGTACCGATTCGGAGCATTGTACTCGCAATGCAAGTGTGCTTACCCTGTGTGGGGGCACCGGTGGTACGGTACACCCCGAATAACTGAGGCAGTCGATGTCGTTTGTTGAAGGAAGAGCAATTGTCTCTCAGGGCCAGGCACGTTTCTAGGAGCACCGCTTGACCTTGTTCAATAAACGTTATCTGCCACCAAAACCTGATGCGCGTTACACCTGGAAAGTTGTGCTCATACCCCGTTTTAGCTAAAACGAATTCAGGATGACGGGGTTCTTGAACACCAACTACTGTTGTAGTTGCAATTTCATGTTTGTGTTGCAATAGTTTTCATTTTGTACTTGGGCCCCGAGGTTGTTAATCGGGTAGCATTTTTAGTTTCTTCCAATGCCAGTTTTCGGGTAAGGTGTAGAGCTCATGTACTATATAATCAAGTGAGGAACTTCAGCGAAACTACGGTGCACATTGAGCGAGTTTTGTTTTGTTGCCGAATTTTCTGTCCTGCGCGATAGGCGCCTGGCCGGCAACGACCTTACTACGCTACCCACCGGGCTGTTCGACGGGCTTCAGTCTCTTCACGTTCTGTAAGTGCCGACATCTGGCGGATGGCTCAATATCGTTGAGAGCATGTCCTATAGCACTTGCATTGTCACCGGCCCGGGCCGTCTCTCTATTATTGCCCGCCTTGTTTTTAGGTGCCGAACCGCTCTGGATCGCATGATCGAAGTGATACACAGATATACTATCGAACTACAACAGTAGGAAACGCTGGCCAACTATATTTGTCGGATTATACAGCATACATGCATATAGCGCAGTCAGATAGACAGAACAGTCCTATGCTTTCGTTTTATATTTCAATCAGACTGATGCATGTGCTTTCCTTTACGCTGTTCATGTTCCTTGTCCAGTCCGAGCTTTACACACGCACATAATATGCTTCTCTCCCGCGCGGGGATATCGACACTTTATGTTTAAGCCACCACCATGAATGCGGTAGGCAACCTCGTGTTTTGAAGCATTCACGAAATTAGGCGTTTCAAGCCTATGCTTTCGTGCAGTGACGAATGTGCTCTATGGACGTTGTCTGACTACCCGAGACTGCTGCCTGTTCGTCTTTGCACGGTCTACACTCATATCATCGCGTCGAACGGATTGTGCTTGGTTCACTTGTTCGTGCGCGGGGCAATAGGGACCTGGATACCAATGGCCTTTCTACCTTGCAGGTTGGGCTGTTCAACGGGCTCAACGGGCTGCAATCTCTTCAATCATTGTAAGTGCGACATTGTACTATCGGCTCAACAATGTGTAGAGTATGTGTGGTTGCTGGTCTTATCCCCATTTTATGTTGGCGCCATGCCATCTCCCTCGTATCGGCCCCCTTTTTACGCCTTGTGGGATGATGCATGCTGGACAGCCGCCAGCTTCATCTAGGGTACGCTTCGACACGGACACACCGTCCGCGCGGGTTGTACACCGGATGACCAGTAATCCAATCGAGACTACTGCTTGTATAAACGTGCATATGTTTATTCCTCCGTCGTCAAGTTGGCAAACACATTGCTTGACACCACCACACTTTCACATTTATATTACTTGTACGTGTCATGTACCAGTTCAGCCCGTCGCTACAGTTGCACCACCAGCACCGGCTATTGACACCTCGGACGCGTGAGCATGTTGACGCGATATTATCCACGAGAGGGAACCAGGAGGGGTGGAGGTGATCCACCCGGGGGAATCACCGCATCTGGGTAGTCGTGGACTTGTTCGAGCTCACCCCCTCACAAAAGCTATGCTTGCTGTCTTCCCGCCGGCTTTAGTTTAGTCACAGCCCACCGGTATCGTCTGGGCGTTGGCCCTTGGTGTCTGTCCCTACGTTGTTGTTCTATTAGAGGCGTTGTGTTTAGAAAATACACCAGTGCGTAGCGCTACGTACGCAAATTGCATGTTCATGTTGAGTGTATCGTTTGACGAGACTGTACATATTGGCGGAGGCCTCGTGGATGATGAATATTGTTGGTGGCGTCCCGCGATCGACCGAGTCTGCATGGCAGTATAACTGTAATCAGGCTCAAGGTAACCTGGGATACCTTCTTTTTTTCTAACTGTTTTTAGGCAAAGCCAGCAGTAACACTGGTGGTAAGAATGGCCTGGCCACCAATACGACTGGTACTTTATTCGAAATGTATACGCAGCCCGCAGCAATGGTGGCGTGCACGACTTGGGGAGCGCCTTGGGATTGTCGGCAATGTTCAGAACGTGACGGACGCGATTCGGTGCGCCATGAGCGACAGTATCCTACTGATTGTTAGCATTCAATCTATGTAGCAATGAGGAAAGGCGAGCCTGCAACACTCTGAACCTAGATACAGTTTCGGCAAACAGACAGACATAAATATATTGCAAGCGTTTAGAAATATCGATACCTAGCCGATTGTATATATCCCACCTTAAATACAATAGCATCCAAAGGGCGGCACCAGCTCCGGCGGGTACTCTATTTACGATCAGGCCGATGCATGTACTCTCGTTTCCACCAACGAAAACGATTGGCCATTCCCACCCTCGTAATATGATTACCCTTTAATGTATCCGGTTGCCGAGGTACGGACACGCCAGCAGACCGTTACAATAACTGCGGCAGTCGACCTCGTGTTTTGAGGCAATTGCGTACTTCGTCGTCTCAAGGCCCTTTTTCGTGCACCGCTCAACATGTTAACCGAGCATTCGCTGCCACTATCCACGGCTGCTTGTTCCTCCCGTTACTATCCCATGCTTGTCTTATTTACCATGTTTCGCCTCCTTCGATATGTTTTGCACTTATAACAGAGACTTGAGGGGCAACGGTATTTCTACCCTGACCACCGGATTGTTCGACGGGCTTCAATCTCTCGAAACATTGTGAGTGCGATAGTGTCATGTAAGCGCGAGAGCGTTGCGGGGCAAGCTGGCATTGTCGTCCTGTAATCTAGTGACCAAGCCGTCCCTCTGTTGCCAGGAGGTTTGGAGAACGCACGCAGACCGCCCGCCACTTTAATGTAGGGTTTACTGCGATATCGTCATTCAGTTATCGACGGGTTTATCGACAGACGAATGCGGTCTTACCTACTTTATATTGTCCCGATGCTTTCGAGTTCGTGTAGTTTGTTCCTTGACGTTGTATTTCCCGAAGACAACCCTGGGGAACAGTAACACGCCATATGATATCTATTAGTATCGATGAGGAAATACACACATCAATGGTATTCGCAGTGAGAGGTATACGTTGTGAAACGGTCAACAATGTCTTATGTATCGTGGACGAAACACGTTGCCAGGGACGTCCGGCGATCATATGTGTTAACATAGCGACACATCTGCAGTCAGCTCCATGGGATTCATGCTTTTGTTTGGCTTTGAAAATAAAAGAAGCAGCAAAACTGGCTACGCAGACGGTTAGGGCTGTAAGATGTAGCCCGTTTGCTTTCACAACGTGTAGACGGCGGTAATGGCGGTATGGATCACTCGGGGACGGCCCGCGCAGTGTCGGCATAACACAACGGCAACGACTCGGCGTGGCATGAGACGCAGTATCTAACCGGTCGTTTCTCCCATCTGTTCCTGCCATTGGGAAAAGCGGATCCGAAACGCTCCGGGTGACGAGACCGTCTTGGCAAACAGGCATACTACCAGTACCAGAAGGATACATACGTACGGACGATTGTACTCCCAGGTCGTAACTATCAAGCGAGATTTAGATGGCCACAACTGTCCCCAAATGCACATTGTTGCGATCAGACTGATATATGCACTCTGCTTTGCGCCTGCGGGGACCGGTGCCCATTCCGATCATTGCTCCCGGAGTACACGTGAATGTATCTATTGCGGTTACGACCATACTCGAGTAGACCCACAATAACTGCTCTAACCGGTGCAGGCGGTCGCATCTGTTGAAGGCAGGCCACTTGTGTTCGTGTCAGGCTCATGTCTTTAAGCCCCGTTCAACGTGGTCGACGAGGGTTCTCTCCCGTCAAACACGACCGGCTCCCTGTCAAGTCTGGTACGTCAAGTGTGTCCCCGTATTGAACCCGATTTTGTCTTTTTTTTCTTGTGCTTCTGCTTCGCCTGATAGGACCCTGGATGACAATGACCTTACTACCCTACCCAGCGGACTGTTCGACGGGCTTCAGGCTCTTCGCCGCCTGTAAGTGTGACGTTTTGCTTTCCTCTTAATAACGTCGAGAGTGTGTGCTATTGCTTGCAGTATCGCCGTGTACCTGGGTACCAGGCCGTCTCTCGGTTGCCGGCCTCATGCTTGGATATCTGAAGGAAGGACGCACTTTAAATACCCTTCTTAATGATCAAGAATTCGCTTCAGCACGCACATACCGTCCTCGGCAGAGGCGACGGCAGATCGCCACTATGTTAGGCTTCTCTACCCTGGAAATTGTTTTATCTCCATGTTGTACCTGGCGCTGGTGGGGGAGAACGTGGTTGTATATCGATGTCGGTGCTACACCAAACGTCTGTTTGGATATGTCATTCGGCGCAACTACACATGACGGCTTAGGTCTCGTGAACAGTAAACCTTTCTTGTAGCGCCCCGCGACCGTTCCTGACTAGATGGCCTGTCCGGCTTTACCTAAATCCTCGACCTTAGGCTTGAGTCCATGTATGATACTTGGCACAATACGTCTATGCATCGGGTTTGTCCTATAGGCTACGTAGGACCGTTTTTGTGCTTGGGCCACACAACGACGTAGTATATCACAACAACGTCGGCGAACGCTAACGTCCATACTGCTTGAAGTACTCCGGTTTGACCTGCTTCATCTTGGTGCAAGGTTACGATTTGCTTACCGTTTGACACGGAGGTGCTATAAGGTTAATGGTGGTCATTCTCGGATGAACAACGCTGTGGTCATGCGTCTTCCACAAGTTGGATATTTTGCCCGTTTGATATTTGCGTGAAGTTCCAATGTGGTTCTTCAGCAGGGATGTGGAAGATAAATACATTGGACCACCCCCCGGAGAGAAAACACCTACCTCACACAAGATCAGAACCCCAACAAGGGAAACCAAACGGGGCGCCCACGGGGGGAAATCCTCTACAGAGTTAACAGGAACCCCGACCACGGGAACGCCAACAACCCGAGAGCAGAATTTTACTGTGCTCTAAAACATTACAACAGGCGAATGAGGCCTGGTACATAATTCGGGTAGATTAGATACCCGCAGTGATGTAGGCTCTATTCCCCGAACAATACCCGGTCCACAGCACCAACTTCTTAGCAAAGGCCAGCAGCCTCTGGAATGGAATGGCCATGGGTGGAACTGAAGTCGACGTAGGATATCTGTGTATAATAGGAAACGTACAGTCAGCCTAAATGCTGGTTTTCGTTATGGATGGATAGGATAATACGATGCCTCTTTGACATTTTAAACGTGTATCCAACAGCAATGCTGTCATTATCAGGGGCTCGTGAACTGCCTCGGTTTTTTTAAGGAAGTGCTCATCACCCGACGGCCAACACACGGCGTGGCAGATTGACCTAGGATTCTACTGGACGTGTTGCACACCTTCTCTTTGACCGTCATGACAAACGACAGGCCAAGTTCATTTTGTGTTTGAGAGATCTGGCGGGCTATTCTTGTCTGGTGTGGTGGTATAGTTATGATGCTGTTATATGGCTACAGGAGTTCCCTGCGGCATCTCGTTAAATTCCCGACTGGCGCGTGTGCTCTCCGTTGCGCTGATGAAGGCCAGTGCCCCTTCCAAGTCTTGTAGTCGCATTACACACATGTAAATGTACATTTATATACTGATTTCTGCTGTGCGTAGATTCTGATGCAGCAGCAGCAAACCCACAAGAGCCTCCGTAGGCGACGTTGTATTTTGAAGGAATGCCGAAACATATTTAGGGTCATTCTTATCAGAGCCAACGAAAAAAAACGTGCATTTTTCCAAGGTCAGGTTCTGTAGGGTACCTACAGAACCATACCCGGGGTATTTACCCGGGAAATACCCTACAGATAATTTCTGTGAGTTCGGTAAGGGTTTTATACCCGTACCCGGAACTTCTGTAAGTTCTGGACGACCTTCATACCCTACAGAGAACTTCTGTAAGTTCTGTACTCCCCGTTTCACAATACCCGGGGTACCGGTACAACGTGTTTGTACCTTCCCGGACCTTGTGTGAGTTCTGTACGCCCGTGCCACAATACCCGGAACTTCTGTGAGTTCTGTAACGGTTTTATACCCTAACCCGGAACTTCTGTAAGTTCTGTAAGACATCCATACCCGTACGCGGAACTTCTGTAAATTCTGTAACACCTTGGGCACAATACCCCAGGTAAGGGTATTCCCTCGGCACAATACTCTGTGTGCCGGTACAGATTAGGGTATCGTTGAGGATGTCAGGAGACGGTCAGTCGAGGGAAAATGGGCATCGGTCAAGGGTGTGGATTCGAGTGTTCCACACTAAAACCTAGTATTTTGGCGTCAGTCAAGGATAAAAAATAAATTGCCGTCAGTCAAGGGGTGAAAGTGCCGTCTCCTGACATATTTTGAGGAGTGATGTTATGCATTCTGACGTCATGTCTCATCAGTGACACACCAAAAACGAAATTACAAAATTAAATTACATTGCACAACCCACCTCGCTCACAACCACACATGACCCGAGCACACAAGTACCTGGATTTTGATTCGGGGGGTAAATTTATGACCGCGGAAGTCATTCCCATGAAGTTGGAACGGTCCTTACCGTGAAAATCGTGAAAGACGGCTATAACAGAAATGAGCTACAATGGTACATGCATGGTATATACGCGTTAGTACCGGTATAGTGTGTCATGTTTGAAGTACACCAATCGCAATATTTCGAAATGCAATTTATGTATATTTTTTTAGCAGTACATTTGCAAAACAAACGCCCCCTTGAGGTGTGTATTTACCAGGGTATCACCGGAAGTTCTGTAAGTTCTGTACGCCCGTGCCTCAATCGGAACTCCTGTGAGTTCTGTACGCCCGGGCCAAAATCGGGACTTCTGTGAGTTCTGCACGACCGGGCCACAATCGGAACTTCTGCGAGTTCTGTACGCCCGGTCTACAATAAATACCCGGAACTACTGTAAGTTCTGTACGCCCGTGTCACAATACCCGGAATCTCTGTGAGTTCTGTGCGACCTTCATACCCGTACCCGGAACTTCTGTAAGTTCTGTGCGACCGAGCCACAATACCCGGGGTACCGGTACAACGTGTTTATACCTGCCTGGAACTTCTGTGAGTTCTGTACGCCCGTGCCACAATACCCGGAACTTCTGTGAGTTCTGTAAGGGTTTTATACCCTAACCCGGAACTTCTGTAAGTTCTGTACGACCTTCATACCCTACAGAGAACTTCTGTAAGTTCTGTACTCCCCGTTTCACAATACCCGGGGTACCGGTACAACGTGTTTGTACCTGCCCGGAACTTCTGTGAGTTCTGTATGCCCGGGCCACAATACCCGGAACTTCTGTGAGTTCTGTATGCCCGGGCCACAATACCCGCAACTGCTGTGAGTTCTGTAAGGGTTTTATACCCTAACCCGGAACTTCTGTGAGTTCTGTAAGACACCCATACCCTGACCCTAAATCCACAAACCCTACAGAACCTGACCTTGCAATTTTCTACGTAGATTTCCATTTGTTCATTTTTGTTTTCCGTTTATTGGAACTCGAAGCCTTCCAAACATTTTGCCCCCTGAAGAACTTCCAATATTTCTATTTCTTTCCAAAAATTTCCTCTTTTACCTTTGTTTTAGGAAAACGATAAGTGTAAATTATGGTCCTTACTTACTGTGGTAAATTCCATTCGTTTCAACCCCTGTTTTCCCGTGCACTGCTCAAAATGTTCGACGAGAGTCCTTTGTCCACTATCCAAACTCCTCGCTATCGTCCCACCTGGTACGTTTCCCCTTGACCAACATTGACCATGTTTTTGCCTGTTGTTGTGGGTGTTTTCGCGTCTCGTATTATAAGTGACCTGGATAATAACGACATTTCTGCCCTGCCCGCCGGGCTGTTCGACGGTCTTCAATGTCTTGATTACTTGTGAGTGCGACCTCTTCGCTGTCCCGATAAAGGACGTGTACGGCAAGTTCCCATCAACCGGTATTGTCGCCGTGTATATAGTCTGATGGGTTGGCCGCCTCAGGTGTCACCGGCCCGTGTTTTACGTATTTGTGGGAGAACGCACGCAGACCGCCCGCCATATCAATGTAGCGGGTTGTCTTCGACAACAGCGTAGCGTCTTCGACGGTTTTAGCTCCAGATGGCCAGTATTCCAGTATTTCCTACTTGTAGAAAATGATCCTGACATTTCATCGTTGGTTCCATCTTCACGCATCGCTGTTCGTCATTGGCCCTACTAGTTGTGGCGTGGTAGAACACGACAGGTATCGATGTATGTGTTGAATGCTGCACTATCAATAACATGCTGTTGAGGTTGAGGGCACCCTTAGGCGCCATACATCGGAAACCACGGCGATAATGTCGTGGTCAACGCGGGCTACGATATCCGATATATTGGTATCACGTTTTGGCTGAAACGGTTCCTGAATGCAAGGGCTCCTTAGCCCAAATTCGTCAGAATTTCACACGTTTTTGTATGTTGCTGTGTTTTTCGTTGTACACTTGAAATGTGGGATTGTGCGTGCACCGGGTAGCACTTTTATTATCGTCCGAAATCCGTTTTAAACGTACTTCAACTATAGAGCGCCTCAAGGCAGGAACATGACAAAAAACAAAATGGCGATCGTCTACCGTAGCATGCGCCCCGCGATCATCCGAGTCCAGATGGCGGTACTGGTTTTCATATGTATATCTGGCTACGGTTGGTTTGCCGTATAGGCTATTATTGGTCTTCCGCGTGTGTCTCGGATCAGTCGACACCGTCGAGTATCAGGACAGCCTCGGCAAACGCTTTAGGCCATAATGTTTGCACACAAGCCCAAGTACTTCAATCATTTTTGTCTTCACAAAATCTCCGGGTGTGCTTCAACTTTCCGCAGGTGTCTGGAGGACAACGATGATCTGCAATGCCTACCGATCACGTGAGAGCGAGTGGGATTCTGTTTTGATTGATGGTATGAACATGGTATTCTTCATGCAGCGGCGCCATGGCATCCAGCGGTACATGTCGTATGTCTGGTAACCGATGATTTCACTGCCTGCCCCAATATTCTTAACGTTACTAAAGGTCAGCCGTTTACTGACCTATGAAATGTTTCTTCCACCCGTTCCCATCGCAACTCTAGGACGAAACCGCCGGTTCTAACTATACATGAGCGCCGGGGTGACAATATAAAACAGTTAAACCGTTGTTTTTGCAAATCTAGCAGGCGTCTGCACTTAGGGCCCATATTAACTAGTATGAAATAAATTAAATTTGGAAAAATAAACATTCAAATTCGCTTTTCACTGGTCAACAAACGCACCAGCACCAAATATTAGGATCTTGGGGTATAATATTGGGTGGTGGTGCGGGTTCTGACCAATGAAAAGCGGATTTGATTTTTGTTTTTTTCCAAATTGAATTTTGTTTTCTTCGTTAAAACGGGCCCTTAGTCGGCTATAAACATCAAAAACGGAAATTATTTTTGTCTTCTATAGGGCCCCAATGACTGTACCAAAACGACCCTGCTACATGAACAACGTGAACATACACACATGACAGCGTGGAAGTTGGCCAACAGAATATAAAGAAGAGAGACAAATACGCACTAGGGAGTAATCAAAAATATTCAAATCAAAAGGAAATGAAACGCTCACCGGTGATTTCCAATATTTCGCAGGCTTCAATACCTGCAGAGCAAAACTCGGTTAGTCTGTGTATTGAGGAACTCCCCCAGTCTGGTTTTTGTTCTTTTCGAAAATGCCATTTGGTTCCCGCCTCTAGTCGTAACTCTTTTTTTCTAGTGTACGTTTTCGAACGAAGCCCGGAGGTTCACAATTCCTCGTGAAGGTAGGTTTGCGCCTACCTCATGAGCGCAGACGTCAACCTTAATACATGTATTGTTTTAATGGTGTCCCTTCCTTGTTGCTTCTTGACGAATTCATCATTTTCTCGTTCCTCCGCCGGCCCAAAACAATATAAAAAACGCTCCGATGTACGCCCGTGTTGTGCGCCTGCAGGGTGTCTGAGGTAGATCTGCCTCGAGCGTTCAGCAACACCACCACATGCGGTAAGAGGATGGTCTGGCCTACTGGAATGGAAACGAATGCTCCCCGGGCAAGAGCTATCACAACACCCGAAAATTCAGCTTCGACCTAAGTGGGGAGCGAGTTCAGATCCAATAGTGTTGCGACCTCTCAGTCGCTACGGCTCATGATGCAGAGACCTGCGTTTAAAACGATACACCTTACCGCTGATAGTTGGCACAAATCAGCATGTTTGCTATTTCTGTTGAAATTATCACCTGCTTGTGTTTCCCATAGGGCAGCATGGGGCCCGAACGGGTTATACGGGCTATATGGATGCTATTCGATCACGCTTGGTGTAAAGGAAGCCTTGTAATGAAATATTCGAGTTGACTTCACTCTCGTGCTACGATAAGATTAAGTCCCTATATCGCGGTTAAATATATTCTGCATAACGGGGCTCCTTGACTTACATTTCTCAATATGAAATTATACTTTAGCGAAATAAATCGTTTTGTATATGTAAAAGCCATGCGATTGTTCATCGAGTTTAACCTCCATTGGTTTTGCAAATCCGTTTGTGGGTGGCGTAGGGAGCTCCTTAAGCGGCCACCGTCAGAAAGTCAATGGTTCACGTCTACTACACCAATGTGTGGTTGCACTCTTGCTGTGACGGTCAGGATCCCGTTCGTTTTAGTCACCTATTGGCATTCCTGCGACGACCATAGATTCAGTCTGTACCTCGTATAGAACCGGATGGAACGCGTATGAAGTAGTTCGTGGGACTATCGTAATGGGTCGGTTTCGAAGTTACTTCATTCGGGAATACTGCTTCCCTCGCACAGAGGCAGAAGCAACGAATCACATCGTTGCACGCGCCATCTATTACCTAGTTTACTACTCGCGCCATTATCGGTCACGACATGAGCCTGGTGTTAGTCGTATCATTTTTAACAATTCGCTGGAGCTTGATACTCTATTGGTCGAGATTGCTTGAAGTATACGCCATGCCTCATCCTGATATGGATCAACGCCGTACGCGGGCGGGCGATATCATGCTCCTGGTAAGGTCGACAAGGAGTTGTGTGTTAGTTCAGCCCTCCCCTCCGCGATTCAATTGCACTATATACATATGAAAAACAAAAATACATTATCTGTCTTCGCCCTTCCTTTATCTCTCCTTCCTAGTCATGAGGCAACACTGAGGTAAAAATACATAGACGCTCCTCCCTTCCTCCCCACTGCGGTTTTTTTTTGTACGTTGCATTTTGATCGCGAGAATACTTCAGCCCTTTCTGCCTTCGTCGACTGCTAGCGATTATTTTATTTCCCGTCCCAATGTTTTGTTTTGCACTCTCGTTGCGCAGAGTGCCCGGAGGCCCCCCTGTGCGACGAAGACGGTACTCCCTGCGAGTGTCAACCTGGACTAAATGGCTACAGCTGCGGTGTGTAACGTGTAACACAACAAATGTTTACCCCGTGACCCTCGATAACATCGCTACTGGTGTCTTTACACATGAGACAACCCGTCCTGAGAACGATTGCCAAGGCATCAAGGAAAGCGTGCGGACTTTGATCCGGAAGACTGGCCTTGGTGCCAATCTTCATCTAGACCTTTGCGCCAGCGCTTTAAAGGTTCAGCGACCCGGGCTTTATTTCTAGTATACCTGACGTCATCACAACGGGTCCAATGATGGTTCTCGCTCGACGCCCTGTGGTGAATATAATCGCTTAGGGGTAAATATTTCTGGAATGGGGCCAACTTCCTGCGTTTTGCCTGTGCTGGACAAACCTTAATAAGGGTAACCGGCGATGAGCTTGTCTTGGGTTGTGGAAAAAATGGGAATCGTGCTGTGTCAGAGATTATAACCTGTCTTATACGAGTACCAACGGAAAGTAATATGTTGTTCGTAACGCCCGCCCTCTCTGTCTTTTCTGCGTATGCCCCGTTATTCCGTCTTTGGCGAAAATTTGCAGTGGGATCTTCTTCTGAGGTCGTCAGAGCGTTTTCGTGCCCATCTTCCGGTGAGCGTTAGATCGATGTCATGTAATATATCCCGTGGTTGGACCTTCAAACATTCGGCACTGACGAGCGGTCCCCGTCCAGGGCATGCCAATTCTGCTGATTGTGATCGCGGGAGCGTAAGGCAGGTTGCGTCCTAAACTGTTTGGTACTGAACTGCACGAACAGCTCAACCGACGGCCCACGTCACTTTCGGAACTGATTGGACGGGTAGCAAAGGGAACATATATACGTAGTTAACACGCCAAGGTTGTACGGTCGTTGCGGAACCACACTCAACACGCGTGGAGTTCCTCCATAGAAACCATGATGCCCGTATCAACACTTTCCCGAACGACGTCAGTAGAGCTCGGAGTTCATGCAAAGAGCCACGACAACTAAATACACACAATCCTTCTGAAATCGAAGCCAATCAGAGAAATGGATAGCAGCGTATTATCGTTCGCGGTGGCGTGCTCTTAGCCTAACATCGCACTCCTTCACATGACGCGCAAACAACTACATGAAGTGATAAAGGCCGCACCAAACACCTCTGGAAAGAAGATATGTACAAGTACTGGTAGTTAACATGCCAGACGGGAACACGGCCCGCAGAGGGCCCGCAGTCCCTAGCTTCGCTTGAAACACCGTATATACGGACCGTACGTGCATGGGAAGTGTTTATTATTCAACGAAGTACACATATCAAGCTTTCGATACATATACGGGTACATCGAAATTACGACATATGTACGTGGTAACACGCAGGTCCTGGAGTAGGTGTGTGTTCGTTAGGTGGTGGATAGGTAGATGTGCATTAAACTGATTAATCACTCCTGATCGATGAGGGTGGAGCCGTAACCATAATAATATTGTACCGTGTGTTTAAGTGAACGTCTCACCTTGTACATTCGAAATGAAGGCACACTCGCTAATGTTTCGTTGGCAGTCATGAGGGAGCTGTTTATGCGCCCAGATATATTTGTCTTAGCGGGGTGAACAACGCATGCCAATGCCCACAAGAGCGGGAACTACATAATGTTAATGAATCAACATATTTGATGCGTGCTCGAGCGTTGCGAGTAGGCTTTCAGAGTCAAGTACAGACGCAGATTCCGTCGAAGGAGAAGGGTTAATAACTCCTGATCAGGCTAGCAACTTATATTCAGCTCCCTTTCGTCCTCTTCAAGAGCGGCGAGTTAAGCCTGCTCGTGACACGGGGTAGCAGTGGTCGTCCGGAACCGTACGCGCCTCAACTTGGTTTTCACCCGCTGTGTTTTTTGTCCTTGAATACCCGGTATGCTTTATGTCTATGCCAACTCCAATACAACTCCAATACACTGGACGACATTGAGCGTAGCGTTACCCGTATGGTATATAAAGATATATAACCGGAACACATTGGGGCTGTTGACGATACCGTGAATACACATGACATGTCTTACTCGCATATCATATGGTATTAAAATGTATTTTTTTCAAAGAGCACCATCTATACCTGATTTTGAGGTCATGAAACAACCAGGATAGCGCCTTGCTATGCATCTTTTCCCTATCTTGTACACGTTACGTACTTTTGTATGTCCACGAGTGGCGCAGATCCAAGTAGTAACGCCTCCGTTGAAGGTGCTCCATTTGGAATGGTCCCCGGTTAAAGGGTACAGAATACTCCTCGATCAATATATGTGAAGCACCGTCTCCTAACGATTTCCGCAACCTATGCATATGCGCGATGTACACAATTTCCTACGTTTGAATAACACTGCAGGCACCTCTGTTTTCGCCACAGTGAAAGTGGATACTCGTATGCACGTAGGTAGTACTACGGTACGGTCTCGGAAACACGGTTTCTGCGGAAGAACGCCTCGGGCTGACTTTCCAATGCTAATGTTACTTATTTCAAACGTACAGTAGTTTACCCGTAAAACCAGGGGTGTCTGTTCTTGGACTTGATTGCATGATTCTTGGGTGCTTGTTATCGTAGTATCTTACCACTCTCGAGGTGTTTTATGACCGAACCAAATCACGACATGAAAGAGAAACATCCCACACGTACAGTGAGGAATGGCTCGTTTGATCCAGTACAACGAGAAGCAATTATCACCACAACCTCATACAAACCCATCCGACGCCCCCCCCACCGCATGCCAGACCTCGTGGACGCTAGGGACAGGACCTCGGTCGACGTGGATGCGACTGGGTACGATGCGCGGGTGTCCGGAAGCGGCTGCGGCCCTGATGGCTGCGTTCCGTACAACACCCGAGATGAGGACCTCTCGGCAAACTCGCGTTGGTCGTGCCAGGGTGATATCCTCGACAGCTCTCACAACGAAGAGGGCTGCTGCATTACCTACTCCTTGGGGGAACCGCAGGACATTGTTAAGATGCAAGTCGCCTTTTACAAGGGGGATGAGAGGACGCGTACGCTGGACGTGTTCGACAACGGGCTTTACCACAGCACTATCACGTCCAGCGGCTCAACGCTTGGGTACCAGAGCTTCGGCCTCTCCACCGTCGAAACGGAGGATATCAAGCTGTGCCTCGACGACCCTCAGAATAACACCGACGTGTGGGTGAGCATCACCGAGGTACGTCGGAGAGGGTTGAGATCATTATAATGTATGTGTTTAACGCTCGCATAGATGGCTGGACTCACACATCCGCAAAAATATTGATATTCGAGTCATGCGTGCAAACACCGCGCAACGGTTTATGGTTTGAAGTACGTACCACGTACACTGTCACATGGATAAAATGACTTCATGACAGTCAGGAACTTGGTTCATAGGGACACTTGGATTAAACGTGCGCCTTCACCCGTACGCATAGTATGCCTGTCATGTCATTTCCACGTTATGGCAGCAATTCTCACGGCTGCCCTCGAACGGTATAGGTGGCATACAAACACGCTTGAAATCAAGTGTGCGAAGACACTCGGCTGAGGTTTAGTGAATGCATTCCGTGTTGCGAAGCTGTTGATTATCTAAGATACATATATTGCACCTGATAAACTACTGGATTCCTTGCGTTGTTTAGGACTTCGGCACCCCACCCAAACAATGATATCGAAATACCTGAAAGCGTACTCATGTGAACAAAGTCATGGCTCAAGTACGGATCGAAAATTGAGCAAACAAACAAAATAGATTCAAGCCATGAGGAATGCCTTGTCGGGTAGGAGTCTCACCACCACAAACAATAACAATTTGCCTCAGAAGGCGGGAACATGTGCCATCCCTACCCCAGCATGCGTCTTTGCATAGATAGTTGCCTCGGATATGAAGACGGTACAACTACATGAGTGATCGGCTACAGGTCATGCTAGATGGGTCGCCTGAGCGGACCAGACAAAGTGGCTTAAACAAGCAACCATATCATCTGTAGCACGTAGCTCACCCTGACACCTAAGACGTGCCGTATCACGTGGGATAAAAACAACATACAAGGGGTGAAGGTTGGTATGGGAATACTTTGCATAAGCTCAATCGACCATGATGGCCTAAGGCACCCATCAGGGCTTTGGCGAGGGACGAAGCAGGCTGGCTGCCCACCAATATGATAAATTAACCAGCAGTTAGCATGTGTTTCGAAACCTTAGGCGACAACATCTGCGATCACAGTGAACACTTTATATACGAGCATGTCTTTGCAACAATATATATATATCCTATAGGCCAACATATTATTTTGCATCGGTCTTAATACACAGCCATTGTCGGGATATACTTTTTTTTTGTTCGACGGTGCGATGTGCGCCTACGATGCCTTGGACATATGTCACATTGAAGAGCTGTTGTCGAATTGAAAAGCTTCGAGTATGTAAATTTCGACATGTGTGCGTCTCAACATGGTTCATCTACCCAGAACTTACATGGATTCACTTGCCTTGAGTGCAGCCCGTTGGCATGGGGGGCTCAACTAGCTACGGCCACCCTGCGTTGCTTGTTCCCTGTTAATCGTGCGAGCCAGTCGCTCAACCGTACTTGGGCTCTGGTGAACTATCAACACGTTGTATTCCTCTGTACGCTTCCACAACCCTCGCCACGCAATTCAGGTTCAGTTCTTGGTGCTATAATGCCTCAATCAAAATGGTTTTCTTCAAGGGCTGGACACCGCAGAGCCCGGAGGCAGCCGTATCACGTCCGTTCTAACGTAGTGGATTGTGCTTGTGTCTAGCATTGAGTGCTAAACTCGCCACGGGCCATTCCCCCCGAGATCTGGCTGGGTCTGTCTCTTGCGAATCTCGCCGCCAAGTAAATGCCTAGAGGCGAAGTTCACAATAAGTTCCACGGAACGCGTTAAAGTTTCGTACAGTAAGATATTTGTATTAGTTCGTGTTTCCCCCGCGTATGTTGCTTACGTAATTACATGCTTTCTCTTTCTTCTTCTTCTTCTTCGTTTCTGCTTTCCTATATGTCGCCCCCTTTGGCTCATGTTTGATTTTCGATTCGTATGCGGTCCCTTTCCTTTCTGGTTGCAAGGCCTACTACGTCCGTACCTGGCGCATTGGTACGCTGGTGTCAAAATAGTAGTCTTCATTAATCGCCTGAGATGTACTCTTTGATAATAGAGTATTCGATAATCTTGGATTTTTGTTCCTGAGGTGATCATCTTCTACTCCAGAGTTTCTGGAGCGTGTCCGGTCACCACGGACCTAGCTTTTTTGGCGAAGGGGTTACATCACAAAAACAGATCGTTTCTTGTGATTTGCTGCTCTGTCTTAGTCACGGGCATTGGCGATTCGTTGCACAACTCGTTCTTCGCCTTTTTGGTGAGGGCGTTGAACTGAAGATTTACCGCAGCTTTCGAACGTATCGATAGCTTGTTGGATATATGGATGTTGGCTGCCACGTCCCTCAGTCAATGTCCCAGTAGACTGCGTACGTTGCAGGAACGCGTACGCGCGGCTACTCCACAACTAGTAGCTTGGGGTTCCAGTCGCAAGCACTGTTTACCTAAAAACAAATCAGATGCCCCACCATACATGTTGGAGTTCCAGGCATAGGGGGTATCGTACAATCAAGTACGAACAATCTAGGGAACAATCGTTTTTTAATATCCTAGATTAGTTCCAAAATGTCACCCCCCAATGTGTACCATTTCTCACTTTGACTTTTTGAAGTGGGTGAGGTGTCGTATTTAGACTTCGCAGTGCTTCGCCGGGGCGAGTAGCATTGTAGCTTATACTGGCACAAGTGTACCAACTGAGAAAACAGAATCGTTCATATTACAGACTTCTTCGAAAATACTCTGGACTACGGAGTCTTCGATTGGATCCGGATAAGTGTTCACACACAACATATTCATTGTCGAGGTAACGGGTCGAATTCAATGGCACATGTTTCCGGCGGTATAGAATGTGAGTCCAAGACCACCCAGGTGTGCGGCTGCGATTGAAGGTGCGGCTGCTGGACGCCGGGGTACTGGAGGTGATGGTGTAGAGGTGCGTCACGTGGAGTCCGCAACCGGTTGATTACGGCAGGCTACGGCCCATCACAAAGTGCCCCTCCGAGGCGTCGCCTGCTGTACGTAACGGGGGCGCATTACGATCGGAACGAGTCGCACCGTGAATAAATATTTGTTAGCGAAAACATTCAATGGCAGGTGGCAGTTGAAATTCCACCGGAGAAAATGTGCCGTAGCCATACACACACCAAAATTGGCACTGAATTAAGAAACTTACAGATTGCGTGTTATACACAAAGCATAGCCAGAATGAGGGGACGCCAGCAGGGCGGGCCCCGTTTCGGGGAGGCCTCCGTTTAGTTGACCGCTCAGTAGCGGTTGCGAGTTCCACACGTATCGGTTAGAGGCTTTTCATAAAGTGGACAGGAGTAATTACGGGATGATATATTGAGCTCTTCGTGTGAGGGTCTCAGAAAAACAAGCCGCCCCTCATACAAGGTGGCATCGCTCTACGCGGTGGATCAAATTCTCCTTGTGCGTTGCTGTTCGTCACCTGAACCTCGCAGCTATGCCACACACAGATATACGGCCGTGAAAAACAAGCTGTGTACATAGTTAAGACATTCTGTAACGCAATCTCTTTGCAGACGTCCGGATATTGGAGGGTCCACATGTGACAACAGGCTAGACCTGGTCGTTTAGAGGTATGGTGCTTCGTAACCCACGCCTGTTGAGACAAACGCCTTGAAGTTCGTATGGGGGCGTTGTTTTCTAGTTTCTAAGGGATCGCGAGCACCGCACAGAAGTTGTTATATGTCTTGAGGGTGGAGCATGTGGCTATTTCTGAGCGAAGACAAGTAAATAACGAAGTAGGGTATTGCGTTCGGCGACAATTCATGAAAAACATTTGCTCAAAGACAGGTGCAAACAAAAAATGTTAACGAGGCAGTCACAGCCATTTTTATAACTAACTCGTCAACAATGCCCACTGGTAAAGGTGTCTCATAGGGCAGTTGTACCGCGCAACCTAACAGCATATAGCTTGACGCTTGTTCGTGGTGTGGTCGTTAACCCGTGATAAATCAGTCGAGTACTCCGTGCTACAGTACATGTGTCTTTTTGCGATGTCGCTTCAAGCTTTACTGTCATTATATCCTATTTTGGCGACTACTCTACCAGCCGCATGCTACGGTAAAGGTGCATCCGGTTTTTTCGTGGCCGGTCACTTGACAAAATCTTTGAGGGGGGAAAAGGCTGCTACCCGATGAACAGCCACCATCCCGTGGCCTCAGCAGAAACGGAAAACTATTGCAACGCGAGAACAACCTTTCCGACGATGTTGGGTTAACGAGCCCCGCCACTCAGAACCCCTTCGATCCACAAACAAGTTATACCTCTATCGTAGCACGCATCACGGGCTTACAGAAGGGGTACGTAGCACCGAGATAGTTTTCGGGGATTAAACTCAAAAGCTGATTTTGAAGAAACAGCAAAACATGCAACCCGACGAACAGTCCCAAGGTAAGTAGATGCATCCCGAAAGGGTTACTGTACTAGGTACCACCGAAATGGTTCAAGCTGTTCGTAACGAGGACATTGTTAACCTCATCATGGTTCTCTGTATGGGCGAGCCAACACCTAGTCTTGCGCCGGTGTACTGCGTCGGGCTCCGGTTGACAAAATTCTGGAGCTCAATTCTTTGTTCAACGTATAAGTTGTGGGCACACAAACGAACGATGATGGGTACAGCGACCACCGCCAGTTACACATTAGATTGCATTGCCTGTTTGCTCGCAGTGTTTCCAATGATATCGCACCCTCGAACGTGCCCACAGGTAGACGCGCAAGGTCGGTTTCATGAAGGCCCCTGACGCAAAGAGGCAGGGGCAGCAAATTGCCAGAGAGTATCAAAATAGCTCATCGCACAGGCTATTATGTCACAGATATCTGCCGTCATCTTCATGCGTCAAGTGCTCAGCAGTATCGCAACCAGTCCCAACCCGATGACATACTGTCCCACACTGATCTACTAATACGGTAGTTGAGTCGTAAGGGTGAGCACAAGATTGCAAGATGGAAACCGGCCGTGCACTTAATGCTCGGGCGGTGAACTTGTGCTTTTGTCGGCGTTATAGGTTTTGGTTTCGGGGACACGTGGGTCTCTCACATTGTCAATGAAGTCCTCGTGTTCCGCGTTCAACGAATATATTATATTACGGGATCATGGTGGGTCGGTCGTCTAGTTGTAACCACAATGCCGCGAAGCCCCTCAAGCGTGATTGACGAGCACAACAATCGCCGACATTATAAACATCAGACGTGCTTCGTGTTCCACCAGACGCCTGTTGATGCAGGCAAAACAGCGTGCAAAGCATTGCGCTCACGTGAAACGCAACACCCGGTGTACGACGCGTGCTATGGCAGAGGTGGCACTTTTTGGATGAATCGTTTTCTGAACGATCGGGATCCTTAACCCAAAATTCATCAGACTTTAATTTTTGCGACAAATAATTTTTCGGAGTATACTTCGGTCAAGAGATTTCTCATCCGGCAGCAATTATATTTTCCTCCACAATCATGTTTTGGGTGAGGTGTGACGCTCCTCAAGTGGGGAGCCAGAAAAAAACATGGTGCACGTCTATGGTAGCATGTGTCGTACAGGAACACAGCATTACAAGGGGGAAATTCCTTTGAATCACGAGGTTTATAGTAGAGCATGCGCGCTTGGTGGAGTTGGGCACGTAGGTTTGGCAGTGAATATTATCTCTGACACAGCATTCCGCGTGGGGAATGACTGGTTCACTTCGCCATAATATATTTTTCGTGCACGTACGTTTGGCTGCGAAAAATTTCTCTCACCCAGCATTCCGCGTGGGGAATCACTCGTTCATTGTGCCACATTTTTGATATCGTGCACGTACGGTTGACTGTGAAGATTATTTCGGACCCACCAATCCACGCGGGGAATCACTCGTTGAACATGACACATTATATTTATCGTGCACATACATTGACTGTGAACATTATCTCTCACTCAGCCGTCCGCATGGGAACCACTCGTTCATTTTGCCACATTATATGTATCGTGCACGTACGTTTGGCTGTGAAGATTAACTCTCCCCTGGCATTCCGCGTGGGGAGTCACGCGTTCAAGATGCCAAATTATATTTATCGTGCACATAAATTGACGTTAAGTTTGTCTCAAACACAGCAGTCTGCATGGGGAATCACTCGTTCATTATGCCACATTATATTTATCTTACACGTACGTTTGGCTGTGAAGATTGTCTCTCACACAGCAGTCCGCGTGGGAATCACTCGTTCATTACTCCACATTTTGTGTATCGTTCACGTACGTTTAGGTGTGAATATTATCTCTCACCCAGCATTCAGCGTGGGGATTCACCCATTCAACATGTCATATTCTACTTATCATGCACATACAATTGACTGTGAAGATTATATCTCACCCAGCAGTCCGCATGGGAATCACTCGTTCATTATGCCACATTATGGTCACTGCGGTCGTCTCTTCATAAGTATCCACGTCCGAGACATCTCGAACGTCTCGGCTGTGAAGATTCCCTCTCAACACGCGGTGAGACACTCATTCACTGCGGCATAACCATATACTCGTAAATACTCATGTTACATCCACGCCCAGCTGGTCGTTTCGGTACATATTAATCCGTACCTATTCTGCGCTCCAGACCTTTCGGACGTTTTGGCTGCCAATATCCCCCACAGCTAATAACGAGACACTCATCCAATGTGACATACTTGTATATACTCGAAAATATTCATGTTATATCCACACCCAAGGCGTCTCGAACAGTTTGACTCCGTATGCGAATTGTTCCTGCGCTCAATCGCTTAGCAGAGTGCAATTGCCGCCCTTGAATTCGGTTATCTACGAGTATCCGCGCTCACCCTCTCGAGCGCTTTGGCTGTGAAGATTTGTATTTATTTATTTTCTCTTCAACAGTTCGCGTGGGAAGTTGCTCTTTCGGTATGCCATATGATATATTCGTGCATGCCGTTTGGGCTGTCAAGATTATACCTCACCCACCAATCCGATTGGGGAGGCCCTCATTGAGCATGCCATATTTAATACTCGTGCGTGTACCAGCACGTATATTCAGGTGCATTAACACCACCATCGTGCTGCTGTAAGTTTACTTTATTTTTTGCCCTGCCACAATATTTGAGGATTGTCCAACAATGTCGCTCACATTCGACAACAGCAGGGCGATTTTCTACCTCCGTGCAGTTTTTCTTGCACTTTGATCGATTACAATATCAACAAGTACCTCTGGCTCCCACGCGATTAATATGCGTATGAGTACATTAAACATCATACGGTCATTCAGTGTGCCTTGTGTACTCGTATCATAGCAGCACGATCCTGCGGTAAATGTTTCCTCGCCCTGCCGAGACTAATGAGGGTTTTTCGAGTATGCCTCTCTTTGCCTCTCTCCCACTCGGTTGGCATTCGTTCGTACGTATGTACAAGTTCGTACTCCAGTACAATTAATCATTCGGTGTGCCTTATACATTCGTTCGTATCATACATATAGCATCGTGCTGCGTCCGTAAATACGTACGTAAATTATCGTACTCCAGTACAATCAATCATTCATGTCGTAACATCCACATCCACATGATGTACCGGTAATATCTTGACTATTAATAGTACATGATACGCGTAGCAAACAGCAACAGTACGTATAGCGTACAGATAATGCTGATCTGTCAAACCAGGTACGTACAATCAATCATTCATGTCGTAATATCCACATACCCTGGTACACATTATGTACAGGCAACATCTTGACTATTAATAGTACATGATACGCGTAGAATACAGCAACAATCCGTATAGCGTACAGATAATGTTGATCTCACATACCAGGTAATCAATCATTCATGTCGTAACATACACATACACCTGATGTACCGATAATATCTTGACTACAGTAGTACATGATACGCGTAGCATACAGCAACAATACGTACAGCATACAGATAATGTTTATCTCTCATACCAGGTACGTACATATAGTAGTGTTGGTAATCAACTTTCAAATAGTCAAGTTACTTGATTTTTAATCATGATTTTTTATAGTCATAATCAAGTCAACTTTCCCGTGATTATATGATTTTTTTTTTAAAGTCATGCCTTAAAAATCAACTTTATTTCGGTGATTTTTTCGTGATTATTTGATTTTTTGGTACTATTTTACTTCATACTTATCATTGCTGTATAGCTGTATACCTCGGCCATCGTAGCCACCCCGTCAGCATGGTAGGAACAGCGGAGGCCGCCCTGCTGCTCGTCGTCATGAACGACATGGATGGAGAGAGGTGGTACACATCGACGAAACAGCTCCAGGAAACGTCCTTGCAAGTGTGTGCGGCTGTGCGAAGCTTGCCTCGCGCAAACTTGTTCGTTTTGGACAACACCCCCCCCTCACTACAGTGGGGACCCGCAATTAAGAAGTATTATGTTAAGAAACAGAGGCTGAGATTGTGAGGAAAAATAAGAAATTGCGTGTAAGAAAGACAGCTCAAACCGAGCAACGAAATAAGAAAAATGCTATATAAGAAACAGCAGTGATTGTCGTTCCATCCAATTTAAGAAATGAGGTCGCTCCAGAGCGTGGCACGGAATAAGAAACGCCAAACGCTAAAACCTTCCAGCCGCGCTATGTACGAGTACCGTACAGAAACGTAAACCAAGTACGCAGTAAAGTCATGAACAGTAAAGTCTGGTCACAGCCGACATTGTATATTTTCCCCCCGACAGTGTTGTTTTTTACAGTTTCATCACAAGTGAAATTTCCCCTGGTGGGAGAAGATAAAAGACGTAAAGCCGCCAGAGGTCTAGGTGGTCTAGGTGTGGGTATGACTACCGAGTCATGATCCATGCTGCGCTGATGGAAGCCCGAACGATTTCAAGTTTTCGTTGGAGTCGTACAGCACGGATGAGGGCGCCGCTGTTGGGGCGTGGGTACTCTAGTAACTAGAGATTGGGCAGCAGGAGGGGGTGAGGAGGTCGGGACGGGCGCTGACTCCGAATGTCCGCAACGTGGAACTTGCTCTGTGTGCTGCGTGCTTGGCTACTGGAGGCTTAGGGCGGGTAGCTATGTCATCGTGAGCTCTAAACGGCGGTCTAAACCACTCCCGGCATGAAAACGCCTTATATTTCTCTACAAAAAATCAACAATAATCAACAAATAGGCAACTTTTTGAGAAAGTTGACTTAATCACGAACTTGCCTAAAAGTCAACTAATCATGATTAATCAATCAACTAAAATCCCCAATAGTCAACAGTCAAGTCAACCCCTTTTTTAAGTTGATTACCAACACTAACATATAGCCCTGGTATATAAACGCGAGTATGATGAAGTCGTTTGTTTTTTGTATTTCACCGCCTTTCACCACATTATTACCGCAGTACTCGTATCATACAAACAATTATGACAGGATGCTCAATATAGCCTGCAGTCACTTAAACCCAGGAAGTAATATGCCGGTTAACATATGATATAATATCATAATACCACCTGGCAGGTACTCGTACGAGTATTGTTAGAGCAATACGTATATGCACTGCTCCTGCTGTACATCAACTGCAAGTATTTTTACATCAGCAGACGTTCTCGGCCCACCAGTGGAACCTGCGCCCCATCGCAACCGCGTTAGAGGTACCATCAAGATAATCCAGTGACACCGCACACAGCTAGCTGTAAACTTGAGCATACACGTACTGCTGTTTCAGCAGACAAAACAATGTTACGTATGCACCATTTTTTTTAATTTGAGCCCACCAGTGGAATCTGCGCCCCATCGCAACCGCGTTAGAGGTACCAGCAAGATTATCCAGTGATACTGCACACAGCTGTAAATTTGAGCATATACGTACTGCTATTTCAGCGGACAAAACAATGTTACGTATTTATCATTCTGTTAGACAAAATAATGTTAAGTATGTATCATTCTGTACACCAGGTACGTAATCCTCGCAAACTGAGAGGTTGGCAACGAACTCACCTCGAAAGTCGCTCAAGCCAAACACGTACGTACGCCCTCGGCCCTTGGGCGTCAGAGATTAACAAAATACATGAGAACATACCGGTCTTTGAGATGCGTGATGTTGACGTTTGCGCGTAGGCTGCTTGCACCACCCGACCCGTCTCACACATTCCTTTCCTTTCCGAGCTTGTAACTGTAATTCCATGAAAATCACGAAATATCTACAGTAGCCCAGCAACCGCTGGCCAGCTACAAAAGCAGCAGCCCTGTCTGTTCGCGTGTTCTACCAGTCTGCCAGCACTGTTCCGTACTGTACCCACTTGGTATTCCAACTCACACGATCAACCAAACAGTGCCTCGTTGCTGTTCTTTCAGCCACGAATATGAACCAAACGCCTAATTCTCTCTAGAACAACAAACATACTGCACCCACTTGGTATTCCAACTCACACGATCAACCAAACAGTGCCTCGTTGCTGTTCTTTCAGCCACAAATATGAAACAAACGCCTAATTCTCTCTAGAACAACAAACATCATATTATTCAAGGCTTATCACGGTATTTTGGCGGGACGGTAACGACGGTAACGGCGGGACGGGACGGTTAAACCGTCGTTAAACTGTTCCCGTCGTCCCGTCAAATCCCGTCCCGTCCCGTCCCGCCGACAAATCTCCAACCGTTGAACTTTACCGTCCCGTCCCGTCATCGAAATCTACCCCGTTGAACTTTACCGTCCCGTCCCGTCAAGAAAATCGCTCCCGTTGAAAATTACCGTCCCGTCCCGTCGAGATAATGTAATTTACCGTCCCGTCCCGTCATGCGCCGTTGTCTTTACCGTCCCGTCCCGCCGACAAAACTTGTCTCTCCCGCCAAGATTCACACCTGCCCGTTGTCTCTTCCCGTAATTCCCACCAAGAATCTACGAATTTACAAAATTTGTTTTTTCACACTGGTAGTACATTAAAATTAAATTAAAGTGATACGAATTTACGAATTTACGGAATTACGAAATACGAAAATTCCGAAATATGAAACATCAAAATATCAAAATATGAAATAATGAAATAACAAAAATTTTTGAATTTACGAATTTTCGATGGATGTACATACAGTAGTAGACGCCAAGACGGGGGGGTGGTAGTGTCGGCTCGCTGGCCACATGTCGTACTGTTGGCTCGACTGTACCTGGGGATCGACACCACCAGTTGTCAAGCAGAAAGGAACAATCTTTCGGCAGTCGTTAGCCAACTGCGCACCTCCCTTGGGACTGACAAAATCGAAACGATGATGCTGCTCAAGCTCAACTCGCACTTGATCCCCGGGCTAGCGAAGGTTCTCCAGGATGTAGCGGCGTTAAAGGCTAACTGCGACGTGGAGGCTGCCGCATCAGTCGCTGCTCAAAACGCTACGGCTGGCAAGGTTATTTCTGTGGACGAAGCATGATGAGGATTGCTCTGTACTATTATGTAAATATATACGAGTTCGTAGCGTAATTTGTAAATTGCAAGGTAATTCGGTGCGATTTCGCCGTGCCGGTATATAATTTATTATGGGAATACGCATTTCAAGATGGCTTTCTGTTTACGTACGATTCGAACGAGTGTTTCTTTTCTTTTGTTCCTCTGGAGCAACAACAACTGTTCTGATCCAATGATCCCGTGCCGTCTCTTCCCGCCGTCAAGAAAAATATTTACCGTCCCGTCCCGTCGTGAAAATTTATTTTTACCGTCCCGTCCCGTCGTGAAAAAGTTTTTACCGTCCCGTCCCGTCGTGAAAAAATCTATTTACCGTCCCGTCCCGTCGTGGAAAAACAATCCGTTGAATTTTACCGTCCCGTCCCGTCGTGAAAATCTACCCCGTTGAAATTACCGTCCCGTCCCGTTGAGAAATTGTACACCAACCGTCGCGTCCCGTCCCGTCTCAAAAACATGTTTGGTCGTCATTTTACCGTCCCGTCCCGTCCCGTCTTCATTTTTTTCCCCGCCAAACAAGTAAAAACAGTACCGTCCCGTCCCGTCTCGATTATCGAGTACCGTGATAAGCCTTGATATTATTCTTGTATCGGTTCCCGATCTCAAATAATATTCTCCTTTTATATAATGACATGCACACAAACGAATGCAAAATGTTTGTTAGCCGTGGTGGCATGTTGAGCGATGGTATCATGCTACCGAGCCCGTGCGCCGTATGTCCAGTACAGTACGGTAGCAGTGCCACATCGCATTAGCAGGATGCGTTGGCCAAACACTCCTACTCCTTGTTTCATCTTCTGCATCACTATGTGCTTATGTTATGTTCTTCTCTTGGGGGCCCCGTAGCGTTTGCTGCTGCCAACATGCCTGCTACCTGGTACTACAGTACACAACACTATTTATTGACCACAATATCGGAACTCGCGGAACATACTAAAGTACACTGACACCCCTGGCTTAGATCACAATACCACATGCATCCGTAGCTCGTACGCTCGCTCTTCTACGTGCACAACAACACGTTGCTACCAGCTGCAGCTGCATGCTTTTCAAACAGCTGCTGCTGAAAATCGTCGTACGGTCCGTGGCTCAAACCCAATAGTTCGGAAGTTGTGTACGCTTAGGACCTGCAAATCGGCGAGCTATTGCTGTGCCCGCCGGCTGCTCAGAGCGAAGCCCTCTTCTAGATGACCTGCCAAGCTACAGCAGCAGTACCCTGGGCGGATGTACGACTCTTCTACCTGGGTATACCTTCCTTACGAGCTGAAGTGGAAACGCAGAGTCGCTCACGCTTGTGGTTTTAAAATTGACGGGAGATGTTCAGCGGATAAAAGTTTAAACAGGCATACTCGTCGCTTGCGAAGTACTTGAATCAATACATTCATACATCACGAAGGAGTGTTCCATATATATGTATAGGTACGAAATGGACATTTTCCCGGAATACTTTCACTTTTCGTCTCCGGCCGCGGGTCTTTCCTCGCGCTGTCGGCTGCGGGGCACGCAGGGGGCCAGCGTGTACACCGCGGCGCAAGTGCGGGTCCCGGCCGAGGCACGTGGGGTGTGCTCTGGGCCTTCAAACTCGCGAGTTCTGGCAAATAACTCAGGGGAGACGTTCCGACTTGACACCGCCTCGCAACTACTATGAAAAAGCTGATCCGTATGAATTTTGATGGTTCGTTTTTGGCCCGCCGCATGACCGGAACACACACAGTACGCACAACGCACGAGAAAACGAGGATCACACCGACATTGAACGAGGCATACATCAAGCGTCGTGCAGCAGTAGTTGATACCATGTTGCATGCGTCTGCTCTCTCTGGGCTGTGTACAGCAGTAGTGCGGTTGCACGAAACGCTTGAAAATCACATGCGCATTTGATGTAAATGTATAAATTTGGTTCCAAGATTTCGCAATCTACGTAGAGAACATACACAGATCTACGAGTACTATGTACAGTTCGAGTAGGCATGTTTTATTTACCTCTCTCTATCTACGTGAACGATAGGCCGATCTACATACGTACGAATACGAGTATGTGGTGCAGCAGTAGTAGCAAGCTGCATAACACGCACTAGCCGCTGTTCAGGTGGTTGCCTTTGTGACGGCTGTGGTGTCCTGTTGGCGTGCGCAGGACCCGTAGCACACAGCTAACAGCGGGAATCCAGCAGGTGTAATTGTGACAGCTACGAACTACTACTACTGTGTTCAGTTTTTCTTTGTGTATGCATGCGTGTGTGCATGTTTGATGTATGCGATTCCAGCAAAACTTCCCCCTCTGATTTGACGTACCCACGCAGTACAGCCGCGACTGAAAACAACAAAACAGCCAATCCCTTTCACGGGTATGGATAATGTTCAGAGTGCTCACGTACTCGGTGTAGGGATATTTATGTAACGGTATTTGGGAGTTCCACAGAGGAAATATGCGTGTTTCTCTGTGGAACAATTGATGGTTTAGGCGATTCCCATCGCCTACTCTATGTTTTCTCCCCCTTTCTCGTGTCTACGACGGTAATATATATACATCACGTGGAGCCTCTACATCCTTCCCCGACCCAGAGTACCCCTCCAGGGGTCACTTGAACACGCTAGCGTCTGTTTCAATTGGAACGGCTCGCTGGTTGGGTATCAGTCGGGAGAGCTCGAGGACGAGCGGATCGTTTTGTATTTCGGATGGAGAGTTCAGAGGGACTTTCACCGAGCAGCGGCTTCATCGACGATGAGGCCAGCTGGGCCAGGCGAGCTGAAGAAGCTGCGGCAGCCGCAGAGGCGGCGAGCATCGCCGCGGCACAGGCCACGGGATCAGCTCATAGCGCAGGAGCGCGAACAAAGTCTCCAGAGGAGGGAGCACGAGGCCTAGAGGGCAACAAGTCGTCGCCAGAGGGCGATGCACGAGGCCTTCAAGGCAACCAGTCTCCGCGGCCAGAGGGTACGGGAGCA